>JBBHKE010001595.1:0-34211 GCA_037447655.1 Zygnema cylindricum
CCCCTCTTCCTCTCTTCCCCTCTCCCCCTCTCCCTCTCTCCCTCCCTCTGCACACTTCTCTCTCCCTATTGATGTTTATGTGTATATTTACACAAGTTTTGGAAAGTTAATGGATTTTGGGTTTTGGTTCTGGATTGGGTATGTTTCAGACGGCCGCACATCTATTCACTGGTGTTCTAACGGCGAACCCTAATTGTATCGATGCTCTTTCCAATCTCGGGGCAGCTTACCTCCATTTGTGAGTGCATTTTTTCTCGATTTGTTTTTTTTTTTAGTTCGACAATATAACGAAAGCGTAAGCATGGACACGCCATTGATTGAATGGTTCATTTTTATCGTCTCTTTTTTCAAAGTATTCAGCGATTCTTTTCTGTTTTCGTCATTGTTCTTTGAACGTTTTTTGTTTGTGGGTGGTTTTTCTTGTTTTATCATCTCTGCTATTCCTCCACCCTCAATTAATTGGCTCTATTTTTTGGAATAAGTGGCATCATTTTACCTTTTACTCACAAACAAACGTTTCAATTCCATGTCGGTTTTGTGATTAACTTAGGGAATTGCGATCTGTCTTGACCTAAGTTTACCTTGTATCTCCACTTCTTTGGTCTCTGGTTTTTTTCATTTTCCTGACCGTCTGGATTCAAGCAATTGAACTCGTCCTTTTTTTTTTTTTAAATCACATGCTCGTTAAAAATAAATAAATTAAACACCTTTTCTTTTTGGTTTTAACCTTCGCAGACGTGACATAAAAGCGGCGGCTCGATGTCTTCAATCTGCTCTCTGTCAAGATCCCTCCCATCCCGGTGCTCTCTCCAATTGGGGCGCTCTCCTTCTCCTCCTCCCTCTCCCTTCCTCTCCCCTCGACCGTGATTCTGAAGCCTTAGGCTTTTGGAGTGGTGGACCTAGCAGTCCTAATGGTGGTGGAAATAGCAATAGTAACTCTCATAGTAATAGTGGTATTTATTCCAAACAAAATGCGCAAGGAGCTGTAAAATTTCTTCAAGCAGCTTGTATGTCACGTCCCTCCTCCGGTCCCCTTTGGGCCACTTTGGGTTTCGCATATTCCATGGCGAGACAGGTGTCACACACGCGGCGGTGTATGACTCAGGTGGGTGGCGATTCGTCACAGGAATTAGTATGGATGTGATTGTTGCCGGTAGGGAAAAATGTCTGGATTTTGGTGGGTAATGATTTTTATGGGCAACTGATAGTGCATATATATTGTGGATTTTGGTCAGTACACAGTGAATCATTGTTAGAGTAGAAATATTATTAGCGTGGGATTTTATGAGGTTTATTGGAGTTTATGCAAATGGTATTAATTTTAATTTCAGTTCCGGATGACGAGGCTGTTTCTTAACGGTTTAAATAATTAATGTTAAAATAATCACAATCATTAGTAGCGCGTCACTGTGGTCAGAGGGCAAAAGAAAATCAGCACTACCACTCTCTCCTCCACTTTTTTCGCCCTTTCTTGACCACTGTCAACATGCTGATGTTATCTCTCACCTCCTTTTCCTCTCTTTCACCTCTCTCTCCCTTTGCAGGCGATCCAGCTGGAACCTGACAGCCCCGCCCTCCAATTCTCGGTCGCCAGCTGGCACCTCCAGGACGAAGAAGTTTCGGGTCCGGAAAAAGATGACGCAGCCGCCACTTTGTTAGCGACAGCTGGCGTTTTGCAAAAGACGACAGGTCAGCGCCAGCTGGCATGGATCGGGGCGGCGTTGTTGGCGTACAGAGGACAAGGGGAGGAGGAGGGAGGGAAAGGACAAAAAATCGAGAATCAATGGGAACGGGCCATTTGGAACCTCCAGCAGGTGAGGTGTTGTGAGGTGCTGTTTGTCTTCCTGTGGTATTTTTTTTATTTTCTTCTTTCTCTCTTTTTTTCTTTTTTTTCTGAAATGGACTCAACATTTTCTAGTACCAAGGACGTATACATATATGTATATGTATATTTGTATATATATGTATATTTATACATATACATATATATACAATTATACATATATATACAAATATACATTATATATATATATGAGAATCAGGACGTGACATGGGTAACATTGCTAATAGCTAGTGTTGGGTATCGAGGACCTTTTGCCGGTATTCTATATATATCGAATTTCAGGTACCCGATAATCGATATATCGCTTCGATATATCAAAAACCAAATTATCGCGATATATCGTATCGACGATAAATCGAAAATGAAATTTAAAAAAAAAAAAAAAATTAACCCCCCCCCCCCCCCCCCTCCCAAACTGTCCAAAGGACAATTGGTCACAAGCCAGCAAAAAGAAATCCGTAAAAGGAACAGATTTCACCAACATAAGCCAAAATGCAAACAAAACCATAAACGCTTTTTCGTACGGTTTTCCGTACTCTGACTGTACGGACACGCAATTTTTGCGATATATATCGCGATAATTTATGTTGGTCCCGGTACGATATATCGAGGAATCTGCTCGATCGATATTCGATATATCGAATATCGAAACTATCGCGATATGAAACTACCCGATACCCAACACTACTAATAGCTATTAACCAGCAATCATCAACAACTATTGATGGGGTATTATTAAACATCGTCACTAATAGCTGGTACGATCCTACATTCTATTTTGAGTGTGTTCAATTCTGTGCATTGAATCGCCAGCAGCTAGATCTTACATTCTATTTTGAGTGTGTTCAATATAAAGTAGCTGCTGGCGATTCAATGCACAGAATTGAACACACTCAAAATAGAATGTAGGATCGTACTAGCTATTAGTGATGATGTTTAATAATAGCCTGTCAGTTGTTGATGATTACTGGTTAATAGCTATTAGTAATGTCACCCATGTCACGTCCTGATTCTCACTCCAACCTCGGCTTTTCAGCTTCACCTTTCCCTAAATTAGAAGAAAAAAAATGAAAAAATGCCGTCAAAAATGGATGTTTCTGATGTAAATTGGGGACTTTGTTTTGTTTTTTCTGCTGTCACTGTCGCAATCGACAGGCTCTTGAGGAGGATCCCAACAACGGGTTGATATGGCAACATCTCGGACAGCTGTCACTCAATCTTCGAAGATTTTCCGAAGCCCAACTTTATTTTAAATCCGCAATTGTGAGACGTCCCGGATGGGGTGGCGGATGGTCCAATCTCGGTAACTTTCTCCAACACTCTCTTCCATAACCTTCACCATTCTTATTGTGAATTTGTTTTAAAAAATTTGGTTTAGTACACTCCTAACTAATGTGTATTTCTTCAACAAAAAAAAAAAAAAATGTTTGCTGTGTACCATCAACATAGTTAGCGTGGATATGCTTAAAACTTTCTGAGCATTTACTGAGCTTTACGAAATATGCCGGTGTACTATGGTGCGGTTATATCAGCCAATCAACAGTCAGTATTCCGCTACTTTTTGTTACAAACAGTGTGGATTTTATCAGTTATCGTCTCTCCTTCCTCCCTCCCTCCCCCCTCCCTCTATCTCTTTCACTCTCTCTTTCCAAGAGCCTGTCTGTTCCATTCTCATGCGTGAGAGACGGAAAGGCGGAAGATTGAAAATCTAATGAATGCTCGACTGTTTTTCTTTGTTTGTTTGTGTGTTTGTTTTTCAACGGTTCTATGTGGGAAAACAGGAATTGCTCTTCAGCAATCGGGAAGTCCCGGAGAAGCCGAAGCCGCATATAAACATGCTCTCAGTTTAACTACTCCTCCTCATGCCCACGGAATTCTGTCGAATCTAGCGAGTCTTTATTGCCAAATGAGTCGATTTTCCGAAGCGAACGAAGCTCTCAATAAGGCTTTACAACTTCGTCACGACTACGCGCCTGCTTGTAACAATATGGGACTTCTACTTTTGAGACACGGGAGATCTCGAGAAGCCATAGTAGCTTTTGAGAGGGCAGCTTTTGGCATCCCTCAAGTCAAAGCCGCTTTTGAGAATAAGACGAAAGTGGAAGCCATGGTTTCTCTCGGAGGAGACATCTCCAACAAAACGAACATGGAGGGTGACGGCGGTCACACTCTCTCTTCTCGATCGATGGCCTCGATTCCTCCGTCCGGACCGACGGCGGGATCGGGATTTCCTCCGTGGATAATGAATCCTCCGAGTTTTCGAATACCCCCTTTAGACCCTCGTATGGCCTATCCCTTTCTCACTGCCTTTCAACCTATGCAAAATTTTGCAAATTCCGGGCAGTATAATACCCAAATGCCTGAATCTCCGTCTCACATTTCTTCAAAAGAAAGAGGTCAGGAAATTGCCTCTTCCAATCAGAAATTACCACATCAGCAACAAAATGTGGTACGAGGACTGCCTCCAACGCCCAATGCAAAAGAGCCACGTGGCACAGGAGGAGGGAGAATATCGCCTCCTCTTGGGGCACATTTTGTGCCGAAATCCAATCAGAAAACGACGACTTCTCGAATAAGGAATCCGGCGATTCGGGCACCTGAGCCGTTTCCATTGCCTTCGATTTCGTAGATTTCTATTCCTCTCTATCGTCATTTTCTTCCTTTCTCATCTCCATTTTGTATCATCCTATTCTAGTGTCCTTTTCTAGTGCCTTTTTCTAGTACCTTTTTCGAGTCCCTTTTGCCAAGAAAAAGTATAGGAGAAGAGGGCAACGAATGGTTTTTACATCTTCAAAGGTGAAAGAAACTAGATAATGTGTTTTTTCAAATGGGAGATGGAACTATTTGTTGCAATTATCAGAAGTTGGGAGGAGTTCGTTTCCTCAAAGTCACTTAGACTAGAAAGCTTGACTAGAAGCGTATATTTGTTCATCGAGGCTGTGAGGATATTTTTTCTTTTTTCTTTTATGTTACTCCTCTGTTCATTTTTTTTTCCCTTTGTAGATTAGGAGGAGCTGCATATGCCTGTCTTGCGTTGCCCAAAGCCATAAATTTTTATTTGGTGGGGCTGGAAAAAGGTCGTTTTTGTTTAAATACGCATCGCAGGAATTTTGTGTTACTTTTTTATTTTTCCCTTTTAGTACAAGTCACTTACCACGTGACAATTCTATTAACACGTGACTCTTAATACAAATTTTATTTTGGTGTTAAATGGAAACCTCTGATAAGATCAAACATCACAACTCACTCACAAAAGAATCACCACAGAATACATGACAGCGAAAGTATTCGACACAAACAAAAGTGATTGGCCAAAAGAATATATATTTCAACCAAGAATAATAATAGCCCACCACAATAACCCCTCTATAATCTTCTACTCAGGGCTCTCTTTCATCAGGTCTCTTGCATCAGGTGTTGCCAGTAATCGCACGGCAACCCTTACTGGCAATAATATTTTCATCATATTTTGATCACTTCTCCATCAGGTCGTGCCAACAAGGCAATTATCGCCTACGTGTTTCAATGCGACTGGTTCTACGTAGGTTCTTGTTTAGACTCTAAGAATAGTCAAAGATTTTAAAAAGCATAAAATCTGAAAGTCGTATCTGTACGGACGGGTGAAATTTAAGATTTGTAAAATTGTATTAAATTCTAAGATCTGGACATGCGTACTTTTTCACAGTTTGAATTGTTCCATTATGTTTTAAATGCAAAGTCCTTTCCGCGAAGGTCAGCGGATTGCAAAAGGAGCATCAAAGGATATCCTCCAACAAAGATTTTTTCAATGGTTTCAGAGGATTTGAATCCGGAAGGCACATGGCCTTTGCCAATTATATAAGTTGTCATCGATCGCCTGCCGTGGATCAAATCTTTTCTTTCGAAGTGTACCAATTGTACACGTCCAGTGTGTGGCTAGTGACCACCTTGATGACACTTGCCAGAGGCTGGATAGAAAGAGCGTTTGCTTCAAAAAACACAAAATCGGACGGTCAATGTTGTCGCCCAAAAGTTTGGGGTATCTTTCCAAATCTCCACTAAACATGTTAAAAAAAAAAAAAAATAGCAGTACAGCCTTGTACGAAAATGCACTCTTTCCAGTAAACAACCTCACTTTTTGATGGAGGTTGACCCTCACTCTCTAAACTCAAAAATGATACAGTGTTGCTCTTCTACAGCTTCTTTAATGGCAAAGCTTATACCTAACAATGTTTCGCCACCTAACCAGAAAGATGGCAACCAGATGTCACACCTTGACCGCGACTGGATAGTAAGAAAGCTACGGGAAGAAGGGACATGGAAAGTGTAGTTGAGGAAGAAACATACTAAGTGAAACCTTGAGGAAGAAACAAAAACGTACAAAAGTGTAACCAAGTGTACGAATTACTCTCACGAAAGACGTGAATCGAGCCAAACGCTTCCAACGTGAACCTGATATACATGTCGGTTCGCCAAAGTGTCGCGTCGCTTTACCCCAAAATGTACATTTAACAACCTCTCTAGGCCAAAAGCTTCAATGTCATCGCATTTTCCAACAAGGTGTTGTGTATTTAACAGCCTTTTTGTAAAACAACTGTGTTTCGATTTAAACATTATATGTGCAGTTGTCTACCCGAATGACATTACGATAAGTTCTCTGTGCGACCCAACCCATGGTGTCTTTGACAATTAAACGTGGTCCTAGCACAAGTTGTCTTTGAAAACACTATCACTCATCTTGAACATGAAAAACATAGGGCAAGTTATGGAAATCCGTGACAGGTCTCACTAGTCTGTTTCCATTTCTGAATTTACAACGTTCAAAGTACGATTCAACTTGGTTCTCAAACGTCTACACTATCATCAGATGAAAAAATTGTGCAAAGTTAAAAACCAACAGATTTTAATTTTAAACAGTTTCTTTGAACATTTAAGTCTTGTCAAACCTCAAGACAGTCGTTGGTTTAAACCAAACAACAATGCGGCTATGACTGCTCCATCAAAAATTTGGAAGAAATAAGACATGAAAATCCTTAAAAGGACTAGGCTCGCATCTCTCTTTTCCTCAACATGTTTCTAGTGACGGAAGGTAAGTCTATTCTCATATATACATTCTAACATTGAGATCCGACCATCTCTCATGCCCCCGACCTTTCGACAACAGCCCCTTTTTTGAAAAGAAAAAAAACAAACGGAAAACAATTCAATCACAGTTTTCCACGAATTGTACTATTATTGATATCGCCGTCGTCCGAATTCACAAGGAAACTCGTCCCACTCGAACCTTCTTTGTCAGTTTTCCCACCATTATTCTCCCTCGTAGAATTCTTAGAATTGTCGTCAAACATAGCGGAAAGAACCGTTCGATGGTTTTCTTCGTTGAAACAAAACCACGATAAGTGACCTTCTCCGGGAAGTTCGTGCAAATGGACAATTTCCGGAAGTTGACATTTAATATGTTTTTGAAGGGCTAAAGGGACCAACCAGTCTTCCGATCCTTGCCAAATATGAATTGGACCAGGAAACTTCCTGGAAATGTCAGAAAGCTCAAAACCCCATGGGCTGTTGAAAAGTTCGATATCCTGAATACAAACACGAAAAACCTGTAAACAGATCTTTAATTTTTTAAACCGAAAACATAAAACTTTATCTGTGACACTTTTCAAAATACCGAAGAAAAACAAATAAAACCAAGTGGAGACGAAACAAATGCAAAAACTTTTCACTCCCGGAAAAGTGTAAACTATACGGATAAAAACTATGGACATCATTGTTTCAACCGGTCTATTCTACACATAGTTTTAAAGTATGGAAAACAAAGACATTACACACTTCTTTTTTTACACCCACATAATAATCCACAGAACTGAATAAAAATGTTTTTAATTAAACGCACTTCACCCGATAAAATTAAACCAAAAATCATCTAACATTCCCTATACCTTTCACTTTTCCCTTATCTTTCCCTTTGCCTTTCCCTTCCCTTTACCTTTTTAAACCTTCCCTCTCACCTTTGCCATTCCCGCCCCGTTATTTCCCACTGCGAGAGACTCCAAATTATCCCTCACCATCATCGTGGCCGCATGGGGATCCTCCAAATGTTTCCGATCCGGAGGAGAAAGATTCGTCTGACATCGCCGAAGCCACGGAGTTCCCGACGACGGTACAAAAACGTTTTTCACAACAGTACGAGTCACCCATCCAGGAACCATACCGCCCAGATTCATTAACCAACGACTGACTCCTTTAGTATGAGAAAACATCACCGCACGATCTTCGTTTCGGATGCCCTGACAAGGAGAGAGAGGGAGAGGGGGAGGGAGAGGGAGAGGGAGGGAGAGAGATAGAAAGAGATTTTAAGAGGGAGCTTAGTCTGTGGAGTTTAAACATCTTCCACATGTTAGTCTGTTTAAAACATCTTAAATAGTCTGGACACCACAATCGTCTGTAATCATTCAGTTGCTTTCCATTCCAATACATTACAATCAACGCATAACTGAGTGTATATATATATCTATGTAGTGTGTGCGCGTGTATGTTTCTCATCAATATACTGTTTTTGTTTCTCACCATCCAATGATAATTTCCAACCGGTGCCCAAAGTACAATTCCTTTTATACGTCTGGGAATATAATTTGCAGAAGCCCAACAGTAAGCTCCTCCTCCAGAATACCCCAAAAGCCAAAACTTATCCCCCATTTCAAGTAAATCTCCAATTTGAGAAATTTCATATGCGGCCGATTTTAAAGTAAGGAGATGGTCGGGATCGGACCGTCCATATCCGGCCCTATCAATCGAGATAAGACGAACTCCAAATTCCTTCAACAATTCATCGCTTATTCCTGCAATAAATAAACAAAACAAAAATGTGTGTTATCTATAAGAAGGGAGAAACAGGAAAAGGAGAAATGTCAAGTAGGAAGGAGGAGGAGGAGGAAGAATGTGTAAAAATCACAACACCTTTCAAAGTGATTACAATTTATATTCCAATTGATAAAATTGACGACATCTTACAAAAATGATTGCAGGTAATTTCCCAATTTCGTACAATGACCACAACTTACCGAAGAGAACTATATTTTGTTCCAGTTGATATAATTACCACACTTTGTGTAAATACTGATTTTATTTAGAAATAGATGTTACAATACTGATTCAATTTTACCAATGTTTGACACAAATTTGGTTGACAATAACAGCAAGTGAAATTTCAACGTTGAAGACTATTTTCATTGGTCTTAGAATTTTGATTTCACAAATTTCACAAATTCGTTTCACAAATCGCAAACATTTTACATATTTGGCAAATCTCAAACATTTCTCAAATTTCTCGGATTCCACACAATTCTCAAACTGATTTCACAAATCTCAAAATTTCTCAAATTTCTCAAATTTCACACTTTTAATAAATTCATGTCACGCGTCTCAAACATTTTACATATTTCACAAAAACCAAAATCGGTACCGGGCATATTTGCGAGCCTCGATGAGCCGAGACCGTGCAGAACGAGCATCGAAACCTTCTCTTCATTTTTTTTGCATCCTTTTTCCAGAAAAGCGATTTTCCTTCCGTTTGGAAGATACACGTACTTCACGTCGTCCTTCAAATCGTTCTTATTTACAGACATAATTAGCTCACAAAAAATTAACTCACAAAAAAATAATTAACAAAAATATAATTCACAAAAATTAACTTACACAAAATTAATTCACAAAATACTTTTTACTCCAAAGGTTTTGAATTCGAAAAAAACTGTATTCCAAATGTTTAATGCGGCAAAGCTTTTGTATTCCAAAGGTTTTGTATGCTTAATAGTGTGAAATTACATATGTTTAAATTAATATTTTTAAATTAGCTGTGTTTTTAATTACCACGGCTATTCAGGTTTTTCCAAGTTTGTCAAAACCAATTGCTGGTGAAAATTAGAAAAGTTTTTGTTTTTTTTCTGTACAGAAATTCATTATCATCATTCTTTTCCAAATATTTTCAGTTTTTCAGTAATTTCAGGAAAAAAAACAATTTTATATGAAATAACATCGTTCTAAAACTTTTCCGGTTTCGCACTAAACGACAGTTAGGTTTTCAAAAATCGACTGTAAAATCAGTAGCTGTTTGAGCAAAATAATAGCCGGTTTGTACTTTGAAATTTTTTCTATGATAATTACTGATGTAATCCGCTTCTAAAACAGCCAAAAAAATTTAAAAAAATGGAAAAAAAACGAGTGAAAATAAGCAAAAATAGCAGATTTTACGTATTTTCCAGCCTCCCTCAGCAGTATGATGGTTGCAGCGAAGCCAGTAGAAAGTTGCAACATTCAAAAACGCAATTTTTTTTACAGTACGAAAAGTACGTAAACATTTTTTATCCGAAAGTACTTATAAAAGTACGGAAATATTCTTGTAAAGTACGAAAGCACATAAAAAGTAAGGAAGTACGTAAATATTTATAGTAGAGTACGGAAGTACGTAAAGTTATCGGAACAGGATGCACCAACATAGAACTGAATGCCGTACAGCAATCCACGACAATCGCTATTTCTACCGTACAGATTTTGAATGAAGCTTCCGTAAAAGGATATAAATTCACGACTTTGCTACTGCTATTCAGTCCGACTATGGCGTTCCATCAGTCGAAAAGTGGGGTAGTTTACAGAAATCCACGCCTATCCGTATCAAACCGTACCGCTTATTTTGTTTTTATAAGCGAAACAACATTACAGAGAATCTTGCCAATACTCTCCGAAGGTCTGAGAGGTAACACTGACCGTCGGATATTCATTCGCGAGGCATTCGCTTCATTTTTTTTTGTAGGTGACAACGTAGGTGTATGAGGTGGGTTGTCAAGCTACAGAAAAAAATGAATCGCGAACGGTGGATGATTAAACTACGTGTCATGATGGACAACCAGCGAAAATTCACAAAATTCGCACATGACACGTACCTTTCAAAATGCAACCTAAAATAAAAGAAGTAATCTCGACACGCTCCTTCGTCGCGCTATTTCTGGCAACGTTCTTTCGTCACACTATTTTTGGCAACGTTCTTTCGTCACACTATTTTTGGCACCGTTCTTTCGTCACACTATTTCTGGCAACGTTCTTTCGTTATGTTCGAAAACAAGAACCTTAAAAAATAGATTTGGCGTAAAAGACTGGCGTCTGCAAAAAGTACAAAACTTATGTCGTATGATAACTTCGTACGCAGGTACATGGTACGCAAGTGAAGATTTGAAATTATCGGTGTTAAAAATCTTAAGGATATTCAATATCGGATCGTAGCTTTCTACGTGATAGAACATCGTTTCAATTAACTCAGCCCATAGAGTTGGCCGTACGATTACAGAATTTCCTAATGGAACGCCACCCTTACTTTTATTTTTACGAGAGCGAGTGTCGAACCATTTTTTCGTGCAATTGCGTTACACCGTGTATCGCTATTAGTGTTAACAATTTTTTTGTCACTTAAAACATCAAATCTCCGTACACACTTATCCGATTTTCACATGGAGACCGCCAACGAAAAGTGACAATTTAAACATTCAATCGCAACCGCCAGATCCATAATCCAACAGGTGTGTACGGAAACAAATGTTTTAAGTGGTAAAAAAAACATTTACACTAATAGCGATGCATGGTGTACCTCTCTTCTCTTTCCAAGCTTCCCTCTACAATATTCCAAACTTGAACCCAACGCGTTACGTCTCCCCTTTTTCCAAACCTCTGCCCTTAAAATCCATTTATCCCAAGGAGAAAATGTCCAATTGTAAGGGAGAGCTCTTTGTTAAGCTTGTCGTATGTAATAATGATGTAACGGATAAGAAATATTATCCCATCGTTGGAACGGTTTCCAACAAATTAGACGCAAACTCGTGTATGCAATGTTGAAAGTTTCGGGAAAGTGAACACGAAAAAATGATACGTAAAAAATTATGTAGGATGGTCTCCTAAATTGTTTGTTGTGTGACATTTCTCTTATTTTTTTCTATTTTTTTGTGATAAAAAACAAAACCGGGAAACCATGGCGGAAAGTTTTAGAACTTGTGACGTCGACGGTGTCATAATTTGAGCGTGACGTTAAAAATGTCACAAGCCCTAAACATCTACATTGTCACAAGTATCTAGACGTCTACAACCGTCGCTATTTTGTAAACATCATCAATTATCGCTAGTTTTGTAGTCGTCTACAACCGTCACAAATTACACCCACTTCTACATCCGTCACAATCTAAAGTAACGATTTCATTTCTTTACATACGAATGCTCTGAAAGTAGTAAGTAGAATCTTCGCTAAAAACAAAGTTACAAGACTAAAGTTGCGGTTACATGCGAAATCACCCTAATAGTGATACACGGTGTACTGTACTTGCACAGGACGTCACCGCCACAACCGGTGAACTACAGTAGAATACAAGCGTGCTGATTATTTTAGTGCATAAAGTACGATTAATTCGTAAAAAGTACAATTAGGACAGCTTTTACGGACGTACACCACCAGTGCGCACTGCGCAATCACCTTCACAGGTCGCACTTTATTAACACGTGCGAACATTTTGTGCGAAGACTTGGAACGAAAGTTTCCTGACCGTACAGTACTGCAATGGAAATTTTCAGGTGGCTGCACGACTTGTCGCATGAAATTTCTTATAAAAGGGGCGATGCTATTGTCTGCTGATTTTGTGTGATCTCCGTACGAAATGTCCACACTTTTAAAACATGATTCCGGATTTAGCGGGTGGACCTCGAAAACGACGGAGCTCAAGACGCATCGACGATCTGTCGAGTCTGCCTACGTAGCAATTTGATTGGCTGGGATACGCCGGCCATCAAAGGGATAAAACATAGTTCAAAAGTGGGCTTTTTTATGGTAAGCCTTTGGTAGGCGCACAAAACTTTGCACAAAACTCGCGCAACGCAAGCATACTGTATGAGTGTGCGTCGTGCACACTCCTGTACGAACGTCCGAATCTGACGTAAGATCAAAGTACAGCGCACGCCGCCGGACAATTTTTTTTAGCGAGCTGACACGGCGTAGGATGACATTCCGGGGGAAAAGCCACCAGCGGGGTTGGTCCGTAGGTTTTGGTAATTTTTTTGGCAGTGTGGTATTTTTTTTTTTTGTATCGTCCCATACTGCCTGGTTGGTCAATTTGAGGCTTTATTTAGTGTGGCCCTCAAAATTGCAGACGCTAATATGACAGATTGTCCTTTCGTAAGTTGTGTTATGGGCTTTTCATGTGATCTTTTCAAATCGCCTACTTTGATCAGCGACCGTCCGATCGTCCAAATCTGACGCTTTAAATAAAAAGTCCCTCAAAACTCACAGAAATATTTTTTTTGTCCGAATTTTTTAAAAAATTTAGACATGTCGTTTAATTCTCTATCGATCGATGTGCAACTCAACCCTGTTCCTATTTTATTTCATTTTGCGGCCAATACAATATGGGTCTTAAGGGCATATTATATGTTTTGCGTACAACAGGCATATTGTATGGGCGTACGGTCACCTACTTTTGAACTATCCGATAAAAGGTTTTGTTTTGAGAACATCCGCGACTTGGCTTGACTTTTGTCTGTCCAGACTCCAGAAAAAGATTCTCTATGGGCGGGTGTACGGTAGGACTCTTGGCTTTAAAGATTAGGCGGAATCTGGAACGTTTTTGCCTTTTTGGGGTTATCTGTCTTCTGATTGGTCCAGATTTTTATGGACTCACCGTCCAAATCTGAATTTTTCAAGTTCCATTTTCCAGCCACGAAACAATTTGAATATTGGATGTAGAAGTCTAGAAGAAGTCCGGGCAGATTTTGGTCAGTAACCCTAAAAATCCTAAAAGGTTTCTATGGTTCAGTTTTTTTGCTTTAAATAGTTTGTCGGTTTCGCGTCTGACATGATTCTGGCAATGTCGGTGCTGGATCCTTTGGAGATTTCAGTACCATAATAATATGACACGTGGCAAATCTCGACGCCCTTTCGGGAGTGACAGTACATTCTGCAGCCGACGAATTTGATGCTGACGTCATCAAAGCAGCTGACTGGCTGTGTAAGGAATTCCAGAATCCTGTACTTTTATTTTACCATCGCGGTTTCGGAATTATAATCGTCTCCCAATTTATTGACACGTGTAAATCGAAAGCTCTCTATCGGACGATGTCAATTTTCCAACATAGAAACGATCGACAGAGGCAATGCGATGTCGAAAATCACGAACGACAAAAAAGGTGCAAATATCAAAATACTTCCCAGTACGGACCAGGAGTACGGAATACCAGCAATGTCGCGTTTCAAGTTTTTCAATGATTAGAAAAAGCTGGTGTCGCACGTGACTTCCTTCCTATATTTTAGTGTTGGGTATCGAGGACCATTTGCCGATATTCAATATATATCGAATTCCAGGTACCCGATAATCGATATATCGCTTCGATATATCGAATTTCAAATAATCGCGATATATCGAAGCTTCTTAAATATATCGTATCGCAAATATATCGAAGCTTCTTAAAAAAAAAAAAAAAATCTTGCTAGTCAATTCTCGGAAGAAGAGAAGGACAGCTGTCAAAGTGGTGGAGGATGTTTTTTTTTTTTCACGGAAACTGCGAATCGAAAACTGTAAATGGATTAATTGAGAACCTAATTAATTGAGAATTGATTAGCTGCAGCTGCTAGAACTACGTGCCGCTGCAGCCAGAACTAGTGTTACTGCAGATGCTAGTACTAGCTACTGCTGCTGCCAGTAGTACTAGCTGCTGGCAGTGCTACTGCAGCAGGTAGTACTAGCTACTGTTACTCCAATTAATAAAAATAAGAATAAGATTTTACAATTTGTACACTTCAAAAAATAATTAATAATAATAAGAATAAAAGTTCACATTTTATACACTTCATAAAATATTAAATAAAAATAATAATAAGAATTCTCATTTTGTACACTTCAAAAATTAATAAATAAAAATAATAAAAAAAATTCATGCCTGAAACGAACAGTCTGCAGTTTTTTTTTTCATATCATACTTTGACTAAATTAGTGTGGGTTTCAAGTTTTCATATGTGAAGTTCTGTACCAAAGTACGTACTAAATAAGTAGCTATATGAATTAGTATTACACTATTAGTATTTTTTCGTCGGTTACATTTTGCGGCGTTACCTTTTAAGGGTATGTCCCCATGTATTTGTAACTTAGCAAACTTACTTTGTATTTTAGCGCGGATCCGCCGGACCCAGTTTTCAAGTGTCCCTATGTTTGTAAGGACGAAATCGTAACTTACGCTTGTGACGATTGTATACGTCGACAATACCTGTGACGGTTGTCAACGTCTACAATCTGTGTTGTCGCACGTTATTTTTTGGAACTTCTTGTGACGTCGCATGTCTTACCGTGACATTGTAGACGTACCGCATTCCAGCCTGTGCCGTTTCACGATTGAAGACGAGGCGCTTTGCCATTGCGTCTCTTATCCGGTCGACGTGAAATGGCATCGGAATTTGAAGACCCCTGCAAAAAAAAATCCGTACTGGACGAAAACTGACAAAACCAAACAAATTCTGCACTTTTCTTCGTCGTATTGGAACGCAAACGGACAAAACATAGCGAATTCTGTACTTTTCTTTGTCCTTGGAAATCGTATGAAAATTTTCGAAAATTAAGGCACGTGCGAATACATGTTCCTATTTGTTTATCGAAAATACCTAGTTTTAAAACACATCGCGCATGTGTTTTAAACGTAAGGTTGAAGATGACGTTTTTTGTCGTGGAAGTGGGTCGAAAAACACAAGATGACAAATTTTAATACATCCTAAATTCGAGGATGACGCAAATTGTACTCTAAAAATTTGCGATTCCTTCGTACGGTTGCAACTTAGGCAGTACGGCGCTATGTTTTACAAGAAAACGACAGAAAAAAACCCTTACTTATGCACATGGGGACATACCCTAAGCCGCGGAACGAAAATCACGTCGTACGTCGCGTTTCAGAAAAATTGTCGTTATCGCTAAAACAACATATTAAATAAAATTTTTATTTTATAAAATACAATATATCGCGATATATATCGCAACAATTTATGTGGGTCGCGGTACGATATATCGAGGACTTTCCTTGATCGATATTATATCGAAGTTATCGCGATATGAAACTACCCGATACCCAACATTACTATATTTGATGATTCTTTGGATGGTAAATCTTAACGGTCAAATTTGGTGGTTTTAACAACCTCACATAGAGATGCGTATCGTGCCACGTCATAGCCCGATATACCTGTGTACGGATGAGGTTGTAAATGTATGTAATACACCATGAATCGCTATAAGTATTAGGGTACTTTCGCATGTGCTAAAGTTACAGTTATTTTCTGTCGTTTTCTTCCATAACTTAGAAAAAAACGAGAAAATCCGCAGCCGTACCAAAAAATATAAATTACCACCATACAAGTTGCGTTACCTTGAAACTTTATACGTACACTAGTTTGTCGTCTAGGGTGATGCAATTTGTAGTCTAGCGCATTTCAACCCACTTTCGCGTCTTTTCAGCACATGTTCAAACTTGACATCAAATCACCTCCCGAGGTGATTTTAAATAAAGTCCAATAAGTTGAGCGAATAGGCAGACGCTTTCGCACGTGTCGAAAGTTTTTTACAATTTTTGTGCGCGGATTACCAATAAAAAAACACACTGCACGTTTTCAGCTCGTGCGTACTGTTTTCCGTGCGCTGATTTCCGTACAGGGGCCGTCTCTCTAAAACACACGTGTCTTCACACAAACGGCGTAGGAAAAACATTGGGCACCTGTCGGCAAGTTGGGAAAACGAAAAACGAAATCGCATTTCTGTGCGACGTCGAAAGGTAATTTAGGGATTCGACACGTCGACAACGTGGCGTACAGACATTACGAAGTCACCAAAATTGGACACCGTGCGGAGAGACGCCTCAAATTGAAGCCGAGTGGAAGTTTCGCCTCATTTTGTGTACCACTTCATCTGTCACATTGTTTCGTACACGTCTACGTAAGTCACTTTTTTAAGTAACAAGTTAGTTGCGTTTACATGTGAATGCGCTGAAAGTCGTACGGAGAATCTTCGCTACAAAACAAAGTAACAAGACTAAGTTTTGGTTACATGCGAATGTACCCTTAGGGTACTTTCGCATGTGCTAAAGTTACATTTATTTTTTGTCGTTTTCCTCCACAACTTAAAAAAAAACGGAAAATCCGCAGCCGTACCAGAAAATTGAAATTACCACCGTACAAATTGTGTTACCTCGAAACTTTATATGTATTGGAGTTTGTCGTCTAGCGCGATGCAATTTGTCGTCTAGCGCGTTTCGACCCACTTTCGCGTCCTTCCACCTCAACTTCAAACTTTATATATAATCATCTCGCGAGGTGTTTTTAAATAAAGTTCCATGAGGTGAGCGAATACGCAGATGCTGTCGCACGTGTCGAAAGTTTTTTACATTTTTTGTGCGCGGAGTACCAAAAAAAAAACCCACTACACGTTTCAAGCCTGTGTGTGACTTATTTTCCGTGTGCTTTTTTCCGTACAGGGGCTGTGGAGGGGGTCGACCAACGGACGCCATTTCGAAAAAGCGAAGTCCGTGAAAGCGCCTCTCTCTCTCTCCCTCTCCCACTACCGCATTTTTCTCACAATTATTGCAATGAAAAACGTCAACAATGGTATCAAATGAAAGATTTATAAAAAGGTTTTCTTTTGACTATCTTTGGCCGTATTTTTATGGCAAGTAGAGTGAGAAAAGACTAAAAAACAAAATCGGAAAACCATGGCGGAAAGTTTTAAAATCTGTGACTTCAACGTTGTCATAATTTGAGCGTTATGTTAAAATGTCACAAACCTTAAACATCTACAATGTCACAAGTACCTAGACGTCTACAACCGTTGCAAATTTGTAAACGTCATCAATTGTCGCGATTTTTGTAGTTGTCTACAACCGTCACAAATTACACCCGTGTCTACATTTGTCATAATCTAAAGTAACGATTTCATTTCTTTACATACGAATGTTATGAAAGTAGTACGGAGAATCTTCGTTAAAAACAATATTACAAGACTAAAGTTTGGGTTACATGCGAAAGTACCCTTTGTGTTTTTTTCTTCTCTTAAAACATCTTTTCTCCGTACACACATGTCGGATTGTGGATCTGACGATTTCCATTGAAAGGTAAGATTTTCAACTTACGATTGGCGGCATAGAGGTTTCATTCGTACGTATTTTCATTTTTTTTACGAAAATGCGTTTATTTTTTTAGTTTTTTAACTTTTTCGTAAAATCCGTATACTTTTCGTGTACGGAAAATATGTACAGATGTAATGTACGAAATTTTCAAAAAAATGTTTAAAGTACATCGTGGATCGCTATTAGAGCTAAGAAACTGATACACATTCCCATGTTTTTCGGATAGCCGCGATAGCCTGCGTTCACATATTCGACGCCTGAACATGTGAGAACAGGTTCTCGCGATTTTACCTCGTCTTTATGACTTGGAATCAAGTTTGCGTATGATTTTCCATGCGACGCACTCAATTTCCACTGTCGACGCCCTTATATGCCACTTATTCTGTACGTATTTACAAATTAATTACAAGCTTTAGTACGGACTGACACATTTCGTACACTACATTATTAAAAATATTCAAAAACAGTAACTAGATCTATTTAAACAGTACCAATATTAACGAAAAAAAAGTCTAAAAAATAAAATTGATTAACTGCAATTTTTCTACGTACATGCGCGTGACGAGCAATGAAAAAAATAGCGAGTATTCAGCCTCGTGCTAAAAAATTCCAACTCATGTGGCGCCTGCATGGACGTTTTTCATTTGTAATCAGATCGATACTTAAACTAAAATCAATTTGCTAGATGACTTATGATAAAAAAAATTGTTGAACTTGTTCGCGTGCCCGTGGCTTTCAAACTTGAAACCGCCAAAATGATTTTTTCTCGTTGGGGACTGAATTTTGGAGTAAAACGACAAAAAAACACATGTAGTTTAATACATGAGCACATACCCAAAGTTATGGTGATATTTATGATTAAATGTTTATATTTTTTATTTTATTACGAAGTCAAATAAGGACAAAGCATTTTATAAACTTTTGAATTTTGATATATGCGCATTATCATTATTTTTTGGGCGTTCATGCGTGCGAATAATACAAATGAAACCTCTATGAGCAAAACCGAGATGTCTTTCAAAAAAAGAAAACCGCCCCTAAAGTCTCATTGTTTCGGGCACTATTGTAGTACTTCATTATCGATTCGTTGGATTTATACTGTTTTCTATTATGGTTTGAAAGTGAAAAGGATATTTTATTTTATTTATCTTTTTTATTGCTATAGGTAAACCATCACAATATAATAACATGGATGAATAAACACAATTTGGACGACATTTTGTAGCATAAATAAAAAAGAGTGGTCGCAAATGAGAAATGAGTATGAAGCAGTAATACAATTTTCAATGACACTATTGCGTTTTTATATTTGAAACGTCGAAAATTATTGAAGTCAACTTATGTAGGAGCTTCCTTTCAGAATTTGATTCTTGCACTCCTACGTAATCAGTGATCTTGTGTTGTTCCATAAATTTATGAAATAACAATTTGGTGGGCACCATACCTACAAGTTTTGGTAACCTGGAAAAACTGGAGAAAATGTGAGTTGTGTTGAAATCACTAGATGTATAGAGTATTTTCTAGGTTTGAATAGCTTGGTAGAAAAAGAAAAAAAAGGCGCAGGCAGCCTGCCTCTACCTCTTTCCTCTATCCCTCATACTTGTTGTAGTCAATGAAAGAGAGAAAGAGTAGTGGAGAGCCATGACTGTCTCAGCTCTATAGGCATGACTAAAGAGTGACATAAGTCACTCTCAACAAAAGGTTGAATCCGACAGGATTCGAACCTCAGACCGGCAGAGCGAGGCGTAGCCGTCAGCTCTAATCGGTATGTCGTAGGAGTTCGTTAAAATACATAGGGTGTGATAGTTACTTAAACCGTATTATAATGCTTAAACCGATTAACGAAATTACGAATGAGGGAACATGGAAACTAGGTGATATATAGTGCGAACGTGATCCCGCACGAAACAAATGAATCGGACATTTGTTTCGACGGCTAAAATTAAATGTCGGAATTGATTCAACGGCACACATCGCCGCCGCGGTCCTGGAATGGTCACTTTGGCGGTTTTCGGACGTGGCATGACCTGACGCCACGTAGAGATACAACATTTGGTCTCGAGAATTCCGGGGAACATAAGGACGAGTAAAATGTGGACACGCGTCACCTCAATGGCCTTGTCGTACACAGACCGTACAGAAAGGATATCGACCGTATTACCTTTTTGTACTGTACAGTGATTTGATTGGAACGTATTGCAATAGATTAGGGTTGTAAGAGGGGATTAGGACTTAGCAAATTTTGGTAGACATTCTCCTCTCTCTATGAGAGTTTGTATAAATTGGCATCTTTGCCACCTCATAACTCATCGGCTGGTTGGCCAATTTCATTGATTTTTTTTGCTACGGACTCAAAGGAGTCCAAGCTGGGGTGCGGTCAGATTGTCAACTTGTCTGTTTGGGCAGAAGTGGTTGTGATTAAAAGTGGTCTAGTTAAAAACTACCTAGACGCTTCCTGAATTCTGTAGTCCAATGGAGGACACATAATCGCTAGTTGGATCATCTTAGATGGCATTTTTTCTAGTACATGTCAATAGCTATGCAACCGAATTTTTTGAAGCTTCAAGCATAAATGTCAAAAGATATTGCTCAATAATGTTTGTGTTTATGTCTTTATATTCATAAATATTTTAAGCTCTCTAAAATATTTCCTTAAATTTGAAGTTGACGTCCTCATCATTTTTTTTGCCAGGATGCAAAAGTGACAAGTGCCTTAAGTCTTCAATATTTAACCTTACGCTAAGGAAATTTCTTGACGCTCTTCCTAGAGTATGTCGTTCAATCCTAGACTTCACAACTTCATTTGCACTGAGTTCTTCGACTTTACATAGTTCTTTCAAACTTGAGGGGGTGGATATTGTATACTTCTAAAGTGTGTTACCAACAACAACACCGATTTTTTTTTTGTTACAAGACTTTGCGAAACAATTCTCTTACAAGGAATTTCACCCTTGAACTTCGAAGTTTGATCACCTTGAAGGTTGGACGTCAACAACAACTATTTATCTGGAGCAAGTGCTTTGTGAATGGCAATGCAACTTGTGTCTTTGCTATAGATAACTACTTTTGCTGAAAAGAAGTAATTGATAGTTCACTCATCTATTTCAGTTAGACTTTATAAAGAGAGAGGATTAGAGAAAACCATGGCTGCCTCTTTGGTCGGAAGGTGGCAGATTGAAATAGGGGAAACTTTGCCAAAAAGTTAAACTTGACCGGAATTGATCCTAGGTCATTCGTACACCAAATAATGCCTGTAGCCCTATCCGTTAAGTCCTTGTAAAATTGATACGCATGTTAGGTTTGATATATATATAAATAACTACGCAACGGCTAATTCGTTACACATAACAAAATGACCAAAAGGCGCATGTGAAACGATTCATGCACGGATGCGAATCCGAACCATGTAAATATATTTGATCGGACGACCTTTGTTGCAGCCGCCACCCCGGAATGAATTTTTTGGCAGCTTTTGTAGATAGCGTCACGCTTTGCCACGTGGAGCCACATTATTGGACACCGCAGAAGATGGGAGGAGGAAACATGGCTCTCGATGTGATAAGCGTCACCTTGAAAGCCATGTCATATAATGGCGGTACAGTAAGTACATCGGCCACTATACCTTCTTGTAGTGTACAATGTTTCTATTGGTCTAAGGTTTAGTACTGTGTAGATGTGAGTATGCAGACCAGTACTTAGTGAAATTGGCCACTGTACCTTCTTGTATTGTACATTGTTTCTATTGGTCTAAGGTTTAGTACTAGGTAGATGTGAGTTTGCAGACTAGTATTTAGTGAAATTTAGCCATCTCTCTTTCAGAGTGTTTTTAACATAAAGGTCATCTTTGACCAGACATAACTTAGTGCTTAAGGGAGCAAATTCAGCGATTCCTTTTGCGTTCGGCTCAAGGGAGTCGGGCCCTGGCGGAGGTGAGGGTGGTCAAAATAATTGTGTGCCTGGGTGGCGCTTATTCAGTGGGAAAGTGGAAGGGGCAAAAATTATCATAGAGGCTTTACATATGTTGCATACTTTTTGGGCCAATGGAGGCCATAGAGTTTCAACTTTGATAGTAACATCTCTATCTGTAGTTATTCAACATCAGTCAAAAAAATTCTTTCACAATGTGAGAGATTTTGCAGTGCAACAAAGCCCATTGGTGTATGTGGAGGACATGGTTATCGTACGTCTTTGGATGTTCCATGTAGATGTGATGAAGGATATACAACAAGTACATGCAATTCTACTTGTACCTTTGGTAAGTATTCAATCCATGCCCCTTGGCAATACTTTGTCCATCTTTAGAAGTTTTAAGTAATTATTAGTATTAAGGGAAGGAACGTCCAACTTGCTAATTTACTAGAGACTGACGTGTCCGATTGTGATCCATCGTCTTGATAGTGTGGAATACGGACGACCTCCGACCGTGCGAAATTGTACTTTATTAAGTATAAAAGTACAAATAATTATTTAATACAGACCGTTATCGTGTAACTGCGATTTAACAAACCGCGTAGTGCAAACGTCATAGTGACGATAAAATGTACGTTTTGCCAAATTAAGTACAAAAACCTTATTTACAGTAGAGGATATTAGCGTGCCAAATTAGTAGTATTGTGTATCGGTAAGGATTTGCCGATAATCGATATGGGCCTTTTTTCGGGTATCCGATAATCGATATATTGTTACGATATATCGACATCGGTCTTATTGCCGATAAGTAGCCAATAATATCGGGTACTTATCGGCGATAATGCCGATAACTATAGCTATTTCGATAACTGTACGAGCCGTACAGATAAATGTACAGCCCGTACACTCAATTGTACGTCTTATTCCCCGGACGTGTACTAGCACAAAAAGTACAGTAGCCGCCATGAGATTTGTACGGTTTTGATATGGATCCAGTAAAAACGATGTACCTTTCGCATCCGACCCCATGGCTTTGTCCCTTTATTCTTGGAGATCCACTAGTGACTTGCCACGTGTCAATCTGTCGACTTTTTTGGCATAAGCTGCCAAAAGAGCCATTCCGAGATGCTGGCGCTCACGCTGGCCCGTCCGCTCGTGTTTTCTCATTCTAAGTCGTCCGTTCGATTCCGGCGGCACGCAGAATGTTATTTTGCGTCAGTTGTACTTTGTGTCCGCCGTCCTTTTCCAGTTCCATGTTCACTATTTATGCAGTAAAATATCGTACGTTGCCGTAAAATTATAGTTGAGTTAACCGACCAACGTTTATATGGTGCGTTGTCCGTAATAAGTTGCAGTTAAAAGGGAATGGAACAGATTTTTATACGTGGCATGCCACGCTATATAAAGTCAATAAAATAATACAGTATGTTATAAAGTAATATTGTATGCATACTATATATTTTTTGAATTTATCGCTGATATGGAATTTGTTGGTCTCAGACCGATATATCGGAACCTCTGATTGTTCGATAACCGATAACTATCGGTATCGGTGTTATCGCGATAAGTTTTTTACTGATACACAACACTACAAATTAGAGTACTTAAATAAATTAGAGTAAACTTCATAGTTGAAACAGCTCTATCACATAAATTAGCGTTCATTACTCTAATTGTTCTTTATAGTTTTTGTACTCTAATTTTTTCATTACTCTAATTACGATTCGCGGTGTTACCATCGGCGGATTTTTCCGGAAATATCGAATCTAAAAGGATTATTCTCGCTGTACAAAATATAGTTTGTCCGCCAGGGAACACGTGTAAGTGATGTATTTCTCCTTGTGGCAATATTAAATTTTTGTGGTTTGGCACTTTGACTTGAACGATCAAGGTAAAAATAACACTAAACAAACAAACTCGGAAAAAAAAAATGAAAAAAACAAAGAACCATCACGTGCAGCTATACGTGAATGCTGAACAATGACGACAAAATACTCGACTATTGAAAATGCTAAAATCAGAACAATCCGATCGTACTAAATAATATCCAAGCCCGCCAGTACATTTCGTACGTTTTTGAAAAGTGGCAGTTTCAAGCGGCAGAACACAGGCTTGCGTTGAAGTTTCCTTTCGTACGCCTACACACGTGCGGGGTCCCACGGTCAACAAAGTGACCAGACCGGCGTGTCAAAAGTCGCCAAGGACAAAATACGTCAAATTTCCAAAATTTGAAAAGCAGATGGGGACGACATTGCCGTACGCTGTGGTTTCTAACCTGCATATCTTGTTTGCCGGTTAGCAAACGGTAACATTTGGAAAACTTCCGGTGGACTGCAAACTGGACGGCAAATTTCTTAAGGTTCCTAAACGACAGTCAGGCCTCCGAAGTTGTCATTTTCCAGTTTTCACTTAGGGAACTCGGCATTATGACGTCATGTAGTTTTGTGATTTAGGGTGGCGTTCCATCACGAAATTATGTAATCGTACGAACAACATTACAGAATGCTACACTTTGAACGCTGTTCTTTCGCGCAGTGTCTGTAATCCACGTGCTACAAAATGAGTGGTACCACGTAAGATAATATCGCATATTGAAAATCGTCAAATATTTTTTACACCGACCAGCTTCAACTCGAAATCGTCATTTGCATACCATGTACGTGCGGACCAGGGCATCGTACCACACACATTTTGTACTCTTTGCAAACGCTTGTCAGATGCCAGCTCATTATTTGCAACGCTTGTCAGATGCCAGCTCATTATTTTTTGGGTTTCTCATTTTTCGCGTGACGAATGAGCGCTTCCACAAATAGTGTGACGAATGGCCGGTAACAAAAATAGCGCGACGAAAGCTCGTTACGAGATCACTTTCGTGATTTCCGTTGAATTTTTGAATGCATATATCATGTGCGAAATTTTTCGATTTCCCGTTGGTTTGCCGTCGCGACACGTACATTCATTATCCAACGTGTCGCGGCTCAATCTTTTCTGTAAATGGTGATGTACCTCCTCGAGGTACATCACCATTTTACAGAAATTTTCGAAGCGAATGCTTCGCGAAAAAACATCCAACGGTCATTGTTACCTCCCAGACCTTTGGAGAATATTGGCAAGATTCTCTGTAATGTTGTTCGCTTGTTCGCTTATAGAAACAAAATAAGAGGTACGGCATAGTACGGATAGCTCCGGATTTCTGTAAACAACCTCACTTTTCCTCTGATGGAACGCCACCCTTAGCCGTAATGGCATAAGCATAAGTTTACTGTTTGATGGAACAATTCTAAACAATAAAATCATCGTTTAATCCGCGTTTAATCGGAATGTAGAATATCGCATCGTATCGACCGGCATATCGCTTTGGTCCACTGCAAATGAGGGAAGGAGCGATGCGGTTGAAGTAGAAGATGATGTCACCGGGTATAATAAACTATATCGAATGTTTTATGGCGCTTGGCACCCATCTCAGTTTGAATCAGGCGCCATGGCCCTTAACTTAGGGTACCCTACCTCTTTCGCCAATAGTTTCTATTGGACCCGATCCGGGCAACCGGAGTCATAATAACACAACAAAATTGATGGTTCTACTCCAAAACAGGCGAGTGCTACATCCACCACAAACGGAACGAGTTGCCCATGTTTGCGCATATGCATCACTCATAAAATTGCACCGTCAATTGATATTAGTGTTGATAACAATAATCTGATCGTTATATTAACAACTCTTTTTAAAGAAACACAAATGGAATCGCAGCTACACGTGAATGATATTAGAGTAAATAAATTCTTAGTGTGGAATTTATATTGGTATTATATAGTCTAATTTAGTCTTTAACAGCGTGGTTGCTTATTAACTGTTTTAAAGCAAATAGCAAATAGTGTTAGTAATATTATTTTACGTTTAACGTTAGGAGTTAATTAAGCTAATATAGTTTTGTTGAAGCTAATAGCAATTTACGGTTTGTCATGGATATACTCTACATGTCAACGTTATCTTGGATGTAGACCGCATCATACTAGGAAAGTTGTAAAATATCGTGTTTTTGTATTGTATCGACAGTAAATTTTGCATCCAAAAAAATCATTTTCTCACTGATGTATCGAATGTGATGTGTCACGCTGTACATATACAAAAATGGTACAAACAACACTAGATAACGTTATAACATAATGTTCGTGGTCTTGTCTTTTAACCAATAAATATATAGTAGTATTAATAGGTTTATTTTTTGTTTTTTATATGTATAGATAATCATATAAAAAATAAGTGTAAAAACATTAGATATGTCCTTATTCACAAATATAATGGCGTTATTGTACCATTCAATTCCTTAAATTTGTTAAGGACAAAAACAAACGTGATGTGGTATAAACAATACTCGCTTAGTTTTTTTTATTGCTCTTCGGAACTTGATTCGAACGAATGTAGCGACCTGCGCCGTCACATTGTCTATTGCTATCATAGTAAATTGATTGATTCTAATGTAACTCAAAATCATAAGAAAGTGTTAAAAACACTGTTTAAACAAGTGACAGGGAACTAATCGGAAACCTAATTTAGTGTAGTTTATTTTCATAAATTATCAACTTTATTTTGTTTAACTTTGGTAATTGATGTAGTATGTACATTATGAAGGTTCCTAGACCAGAGTACTTATACTATCATATAAAAATGTCAAAGAAATATAAAAACAATGCTCTAATTTTATAAACTTTGTTTCTAACTTTTAATTTATTACGAGTGTTTTAGGTATTTTACATTGTTCACTTTGAAATGAGCCTAGAGGTTTATTTCGATTCACAAATTTCGAAAATAGTCTCACGATACATTGTTCCATTTCACCCAAAACGAAATCGAAACTCATTGAATGTATGTATAAACCGCAATATTGTCATTGCAAAGTATTGGGAAATATTTTGACAAAATTTCCAAAAACATTTTGTAACTCCCATCGTCAACTACATTATTTGCATACGAATCAATATAAACTTAATCATCACCAACATTTAAAAACATTTAAAAAAAATATGCGTGTTTTAGGAAATAAGTTCAACTCAAACTTGGAAAAGCAATAAACATGTTAAAATCGATTGTCAGGTACACAAAATTAGGTACATATCGGCCTTCGAACACAACAATATAAATAACAAGCCCTGGAGTGCGGACTGTCGTTTAGGAATCTTAAAATTTTGGTCGTCAAGTTTGTAGTCCACCGGATGTTTTCCAAAAGTTTCCGTCTCCTGCCAAACAAACAAAGTATACGGTTTAGAAAACTTAGGCGTACGAAAATCTCGTCCGCATCTGACTTTTAGATTTTAGAATACGTCATATTTTGTAAATGTCGTCTTTTGGCACGCCGGCCTGGTCACTGTTGGACCGTGGGACCTCGCACGTGTGTAGTCATTTATACGAGAGAGAATACTCGAAAGCGAGCGTGGCCCGTTCTGCTACAGTGCCTGAAACTGCCGCCGTGGCGAAATATTATTGGTTGGTTCTAATCTTAGCACTTCCAAAAGTCTCATATTCTGTCGTCATTCGTCAGTATCCACGTATCATCACACGTGATCGTCTTGTGTCCTTTTTGACTTTCGTTTGAATTTTTTGACATTTCCAGTTCAGTTCACAATTTTTCACGTCGATTGTTGTCCGATGGAAAAGACTGATAGCCCGTTCCCACTGGAAAAAAATTCACTTCCGCAACAGACGGACGTTCGAATAATGTACGGCTTTCCAAGCACCGACTTTGTAGATTTCGGAAGTTCTCGGAAAACCGTACAAACGAACTTCCTCAAAATATTGCCGGATATAGAAATAGGGTAAAAGTTGCGTCCTTATGTGAAACAGGCCAACGGTAACCCGAAAAGCTGACGTAGCAAAAACAACATTGAACGGCTATTTCGTTGTTTTCGCGCGAAAAATCTGCATGACTTTGAGCCACCGTCGTCGTCTTTCGAACATAGTAAATTTGAAAATCTGCAGGTTTGTTTTCGCGCATTTGTTTGCTTAGTCAGCTTTTCGGGTTACCGTTGGTCTGATTCACAGAAATACGATACTTTTACCCTACTTCTACATCGCGCAATATTTTGAGCAAGGTCATTTGTACGGCTTTCCGAGAACTTCCGAAATCTTCAAAGTCGGTGCTCGGAAAGCCGTACATTATTCGAACGTCCGTCTGTTGCGGAAGTGTTTTTTTTTCCGGTGGGAATAGGCTATGAGTCTCTGTGTGCTTAAGTAAGGGTTTTTTTCTGTCAATTTCCTGTAGAACTTAGAGCCATACCGCGTAAGTTTCAACCGTACAAAAAAATAGAGAAAAAGAGAAGTACATTTTGCGTCATCATCAAATTTAAGATGTACTACATGTTGTCGTCTTGTGTTTTTCGACCCACTTCGACGACAAAAAACGTCATCTTCAACCTTATGTTTAAAACATATGCGCGATGTGTTTTAAAATTAGGGATTTTCTATAAAAAAATAGGAACATATAATCGCGCGTGCCTTATTTTTCGAAAATTTTCAAACTATTTCAAGCGACGTGGAAGTGTACACGATTCGCTATGTTTTGTCCGTTTTTGTTTAATACGACAAACAAAAGTACACAGTTTGTTTTGTTTTGTCCGTTTCCATCCGATACGTTTTTTTTTTGCAGGGGTCTCAAGGTTCCGATGCCATTTCACGTCGAGCCGACATTAGACGCATAGGCAAAACGTATCTTCTTCAACCGTGAAACGGCACAGGGTGGAGGGCGGTAGGTCTACAATGTCACGAAAAGTCACGCGACGTCACAAGCAGTTACGAAAAATAACGTGCGTCATCACAAATTGTAGACGTTGACAGCCGTCACGGGCATTGTCAGCGTATACAATCGTCACACCCTTACGTAACAATTTCGGTGTTACACATAGGGACACTTGAAATCCGGGTCCGCCGGATCTGCCCTAAAAAACAAAGTAAATTCTCTAAGTTTGAAGTACATAGAGACGCACCTGAGAAGTAAAAGTGTTTTCGGCAGGCGAGACGTGTCATTCTGTAAAGCTAAGATGCAAATATTATAGATTCGATATCTTCCGTTAGATTCAACCATTAGTACTGTAGAAGAAATTTTCTGCTTGTCACTGCGAGATTCAAGCTGCTCACTAAATCCGCCACTCTGTACCAGCTCACCAAAAAGGACAAAATATGACAATACGTATCACAGTACCATATCCTTCTTCGCTTCGGAAAAAGATAAGAATTTAAAATCCTATAAGATCCTCCCAAATCTGGAAGCCTAGCCCCGTTTGTCGCTTCTGTAGCAAGCTGGAAAGTAAACAGAGGGAATTCCGTACAAAAAACTGCCATCTGAATTTCGCCGGTAGTTGATGACATCACATATGTCCTTTACCATCGACCTTTCCCTAAAGGACGATTTGATATAATTCAGTTCAGTTCACAGTTTTTAGCGTCGATCGTTGCTGCAGCAAAGTACCAAACCAATAAATTTTGCAGCTCTAGGGCCGGTACCGTGCAGTACTATACTGTACCTTTTGTAAAGGAAAAAAAAACCTTCCAGATTTGATTCCTTGAAATTCTGCCTATCGTACTCAAAAAATACTCTACTTGCCCATCTGTGAAATTCAAAGCTCCTCGCCTCGTCCTTTCCGCCTCCTTATACCAGCTCATGCAAAACGACAAAGGACTTTGGCAACAACAACTTTGAAAAAATAAGATTGCAAAAGCCGACAATTCTATAAAATCTGGCTGGCCAGCCACTTTTGTCGCTTGTGAGTAAGCTCGGAGACACGGATATTCCGACAATAATTTACCCGACCAGAAATTTAGGGCCGGTACACCTGACCTCGACGAAGAAAAAGACAAAGCATTAACGACGCGTATTGGGAGAACATTTGTCGTTTAGCGGATGTTTCTCCAAGCTCACAGATGTCAGAATGTCACGACTTCTCCAAGTGACAAAAGTTTGTGAGTGACGTAACGCTCCAAAATAACTGGAATAGCAGTTACCAACACAATTTATAATTTGCTATTTCCACCAATCAGATCGCATGTTTGGACAACCCTAAAAATTAATAAATTATGTCCAAATATTTTCAAATAAATGTTACAGTGCAGTATGCACTGTATTCCCGAAAGTCCGTACATAATTATGAAAATTCCAATAAATTTTCTTTACCAGCGCGGCAACGCCAAAAATCAAACATTCAAATGGCAAACGCATTTTAGATTGCTGTCGCCTGTCGGCTTACATGACACGTGGATGTCCGTACCGAATGACCTGTGACGTCTCCCAGCTCGCCTCTCTCCTCCTCGATCCTGCCTCGTAAATGTCGTCATCTGGGAATAGAACCTTCCTCGGACTCTCCGTCACTTGACCGTCCTGCAGCTACCATGTCCGTACAGTTACACGCTTGTACGAAGTTGTTTACCCTAATTTCCCCATTCAAGTGATTCAAGAGTTGAAGTGCGTTCTTTTCACTCCAGTAATTTGTTTTTTTCGCTCTTGTCGTCGCAAGTTCGAAATACCGCTACCGCCAAATGACAACTTGACCAATCCCGTGAACTCCGCCCGTTAGTACGGATCACACATCCCTGCGATTCCACTACACCGCGAATCGTTATTAGTGTCAAAGTTTAAATAGTGTTGAAGAAAATTTACCGTAATTGATGCTAATTAAGAATTTTATTTAAAAAAAAAAAGGTGCATTCTAATTTCGGCATTATGCTGATTTGGGAACAGCAAAAATGAAATATTCGCCGTACGATTATATACATTAATATATGTAACCGTACAAAATATTAGAAATCGTACGCCGTCGTGAAATTTAAATATCCGTACATGTCCAGACTAGTTTACGTGTCAGACTAATCCCGTTTTTGAGCGCACGTTCCTATGCGTGCGCGTATAATTTAATTCATTTTTTGTAAAATTTTCACTTGAATAGGTACATTTATGTACGGTCTGACAACTTCCGTACACCACACTATTTATATTTTATTGTACTTTCAATCTTTACGCTATTTTGTAGGGTACCTTAATTAACGTCAAGGAAAAATTAAAACCATGTATCTTATTTGAAAAAAGAAATCAAAATTTTAAGAACCCAAACTAGTGACTTTGACACTAATAAGGGTGAGGTTCCATTAGGGAAAAAATGTGGTTGTTTACTGAAAGTCGTACTGTTTCGTACAATGCCGTACCAAAAATAAAAAATTGTCAGAAAAACAAGCCTACTGAATGAGGGATTTCATTCTCCACGTTTATGGGCGTAAACGTGGACCGTCGGATGCCTAATCTGATACGCCATCGTCTGACAATTTCAGTTCGCAACAAATGACCCGGAGTAGGTCAATTCTCAGCGCCTGAACGAATAGCATCGTGCCTCGTGGAAAAGTGAACCAATTTCCACGACGAACGCGCGACCACGTTCAAATTTGAACCAAAATTTTAGAGCATTTTTTAGGGTTTGAACAGCAGAGGGTAGCACTTCCCACCGATTTATTAGTTTTTTTAAATAGGTTATTTGCCCTTATAAGGAGGTGAATATGGAATCCATCATTCAACCAAACCACATATGTATTTTCATTGTAGATTTAAGAAACTTTTATTTTTTCCCGTGTGTTCTTCATCGACAACCCTTTCCAATTTCTGTGAATGGATTTTTCTGAATTGCAATTTAGCGTAGAATTAGCGCGGTAATCGGGGGTAATGATGATTGTTTTGTTTTTTATTTTTGGGTTTCTTCATTTTGATCTCTTTATATGCTTAGCTGAGAAAGAAGAAAAAGGGAAAATTACCGTGGAAAGTAGAGAAGGGTGGCTGAATTTAGTGAATTTTATATTTTTTGCGTTTATACATTGTCCTTTGTATTTCAAATTTCTAGTGTGAAATGTCTGATTTTTTCACTAAACAGGGCTTGCGACCCTTTTTCGCAATTTGTTATTGGAAACTTTGTTGTACACTTCTGATATGACATAATTTGATCTTATTCATGTTGCTCTGGTTATTGTTATGTTGTTGTTCCTCTTGTTTGTTATGCTGCTGTTCCTCTTGCTGCGCAGCAACTGTTGCTGTTGTTTACTGCTACTTCGTTGGGCAGACAGCTACTGTTCACACACTGCTGCTGCTGTTCAAACAGCTGCTATTGCAACTGTTCAGACAGCTGCAGCTACAACTGTTCAGACAACTGCTGTTGAACCTCTGCTACTGTTCAGACAGCTGCTGCTGCAATAGTTGCTGCTGCAACTCTTCAGACACATGCTGTTGAACCTCTGCTGCTTTTAAGACACATGCTACTGAACCTCTGCTGCTGTTCAGACAGCTGCTGCTGCAATTGTTCAGACAGTTGCTGCTGCAACTGTTCAAACAGCTCCTGATGCCACTGGTCAGACAGATGCTGCTGCAACTCTTCAGCCATCTGCTGCTGAACTTCTGCTGCTGTTCAGACAGTTGCTGCTGCAATTGTTCAGACAGTTGCTGCTGCAACTGTTCAGACAGCTGCAATTGTTCAGACAGCTGCTGTTGCAACAGTTCAGACAACTGCTGCTACAACTGTTCAGAAAACTGCTGCTGAACCTCTGCTGCTGTTCAGACAGCTACTGCTGCAATTGTTCAGACAGTTGCTGCTGCAACTGTTTAGACAGCTGAGACAACTGCTGCTGAACCTCTGCTGCTATTCAGACAGCTGCTGCTGCTATTCAGACAGCGGCTGCTGCAATTGTTCAGACAGCTGCTGCTGCAACTGTTCAGACAGCTGCTGCTGCAACTGTTCAGACAGCTGCTGCTGCAACTGTTCAGACAACTGCTGCTGAACCTCTGCTGCTGTTCAGACAGCTGCTGCTGCAATTCTTCAGACATTTGGTGCTGCAACTGTTCAGACAGCTGCTGCTACTGCTGTTCATATAGTTTCTGCTATTGCTGTTCATACAGCTGCTGCTACTGCTGTTCAGGCAGCTTGTGCTGTTCAGACAGCTACTGCTACTGTTCAGACAGCTACTGCTGCTGTTCAGACAGCTGCTGCTGCAGCTGTTCAGACAACTGCTGCTGAACCTCTGCTGGTGTTCAGACAGCTGCTGCTGCAATTGTTCAGACAGTTGCTGCTGCAACTGTTCAGACAGCTGTTGCTACTGCTGTTCAGACAGTTTCTGCTATTGCTGTTGATACAGCTGCTGCTACTGCTGTTTAGGCAGTTGGTGCTGTTCAGACAGCTGCTGCTACTGTTCAGACAGCTGTTGCTGCTGCTGGTGTTCAGACACAGCTGTGAACAGCTGCTGCTGCTGCTGGGCAGACAGCTAACGGAACTGTTTAGCTGCTTTAGCTGGTGCTACTGGTGCAGTTGCAAGACAGCTGGTGCTGCTGCTGTGCGGCTGGTGCTGCTACAGGTGTTGAGGTCTTTGGACAAAAAATAAAAATATAATAAATATTTATAAAAAAAAAAGGCGTTATGAATTTTGATTTATGTAAAGATGTCCAATTTAGATTCTGAACGCTATAACTTTGACTTCAAACGTTAGAAATGAGAAATTAGATGATGATGCAAATATTTGCACTCGAAAAGTAAACATTGACATTGGAAATTAACCCAGATAATTTTTTATTTAACCCAGAAAATTCAATTCAGGATATTAGAAGAGAGAAAGAGAGAGAGTGAGAGAGGGTACGGATTTTTTGCATAATTTGATTATCCTGATTTTATTTCACACTCGCAGGGCCAGTAAATGTATACAAAAAGTAAAGCCCGACATTGATAGTATTGGAAAAAAAAATCAAATCTTACTTGCTATGTATTCTTTAAATATTTAGTGTCAGCCCGGATAGCATAGTTAACATTGCAACAAATATATCCCTATGCTTAAAAATCACAAACTAATTTATCCTTGGAAATATTATTGATTCAAGAAATGCATGTAAAATTGCTTGTTCCCTATTATGTTGAACACTACAAATATAACCCAAAGCAACAAGAGAAAAAACCCAATCTTAACACAAGTCACGCCTACAAATTAAGCCCATATCAAAGTGTTTCACAGAAGTGAAGCTTCACCGATTATCAGACCACCCATACACCCATACAGTAATACCTCCTCGTCTCTTCACTGGAGGGACATCCTCGTCACTGGAATCCTCGTCACTGGAGGGACAAAAAATACAGAGAAACAAACAAAAATGAATCATGGAAAACGTCGACAGAATTCCCTTTTGGAAGTAAAACATTGTATGACTCAAAGTTCAACTGAACACGAAAACTATAAAAAACCACGGTATTTCAGTCACAATTTAAGTCTACTGAAAAGGGAACAAACCTA
>JBBHKE010001595.1:34221-309315 GCA_037447655.1 Zygnema cylindricum
TTTTGGTTTAGTAGCGCTATATAGCATAGCGGCTATATAGCTCGGTATTTTTTTTATTTTTAAAGTAAAAAAAAAAGTTGGGGGGGGGGAGTAAAGCGTTTATAATCCCTTGCGCTGTTTCGCAGCGTTTAGACTGTGCAATCATTTGTGAAAAGTAAAGCGTTTAGATTCCCTTGCGCTGTTTAGCATTAATAACCGAATAAGTATGCAGCATGTAATCTATTAACAAAATTATCTAATGTACGACGTATGAATAAGCCAATAATTACGATTTGTCGCGTTCCCTTAGATTTGCGAAATGAAAAGTGTTTACTAACGTGTCAGATTTGCGACGCTTTGTCGCGTTCCCTAATATTTGCGAAATGAGGGGGGGGGGTTGAAAAAAAAAATGAAATTTTTATTTTTTTTATGGCTCGATATATCGGCGATACGATATATCGCGATGATTTGGTTTTCGATATATCGAAGCGATATATCGATTATCGGGTACTTGAAATTCGATATATATCGAATATCGGCAAAGGGTCCTCGATACCCAACACTAGTAATTAGCGTTAATAATTTTTTGGCCACTGAAAACATATTTTCTCCGTACACACATGTCGAATTATGGATCTGACGGTTGCGATTGAAAGGTAACATTCTCAGCTCTCGAATGGCGGTCTTACTTGAAAATTGGACAGTGTGTACAGAGAAAAGATGTTTTCAAAAAATTATTAACGTTAATTACGATTCACGGTTTTGTACCTCTAACGAACCTAGGACTGGACTGTACACCGCCAATCATTATTAGCGTGTAAGTTTTTTTAGCGTATACGAATAATTAGCGTGGTTTAGGCTAATTCGGAATTTGGAAATTTTCAAAGAAATTGTCTATTCTAATTGAGAATTAGGGTTTTTTTTAAATAGTGTGGATAATTCTATTTGAGAATTAAATAAAAAAAAGCGGGACGAAATTAGCGTACACAACGCTAATAAAGATTGGCGGTGTAGTGTCCTCGTTAACCACAAAGTGTATGGATGTTACTCGTGGAAACGTGAAATACGATCCACGATGAGCAAGCGATTCTAGATTTAACACGTCGCATAAACCATGTGCCTTTGGACAAGTCCACCGAAACCCATGAAAAAAACAATGTCGAAGGAATGCTCCTTTTGCCATCTATTAACCTTCGTGGAAACGACTATGCATTTGAAAACGCAATTCAGGGTGAGGTTCCATTAGGGAAAAAATGTCGTTGTTTACTGAATGTCGTACTGTTTCGTACAGTGCCGTACCAAAAATAATAATTTGTCAGAAAAACAAGCCTACTGAATTACGGATTTCTTTCTCCACGTTTATGGGCGTAAACGTGGACCCTCGGATTCCTAATCTGATACGCCATCGTCTGACAATTTCAGTTCGCAACAAATGACCCAGAGTAGGTCAATTCTCAACGCCTGAACGAATAACATCGTGCCTAAAGTGAACCAATTTCCACTACGAACGCGCGACTTGGTGGGTACACGTCGCATATTATGCCTTTTGCCAAGGAGGATGGGATGTCACCCACTGACATCATCCTCTTGTGATGCTACCCTCTTAAAAAATTATGCGTTTGAATTTTCTTAGGGTTTCGCTGTTTGCCATGCTGCCATTCACATTTACAATGAATTTTTTACCATTTTTTTTCCCATATTGTCGCGTTTCCCTCTCATTTATAATCAGGTTCTAATTATTTCGTACTTTGCGCGCTTTTATGCTAACCTGTTTTTTTTTTTTTTAAGTTTACAATTTTGCCGCTTTTTTTTGACAATCCGTTTTTGAAAATTTACCCATTGGCTCAAATTTGAACCAAAATTTTAGAGCAATTTTAAGAGTTTGAACAACAGAGGGTAACACTTCCTACCGATTTATTAGTTTTTTTAAATAAGTTATTTGCCTATAAAATGAGGTGAATATGGAATCCAACATTCAACAAAACCACATATGTATTTTCATTGTACATTTAAGAAACTTTTATTTTTTTCTGTGTTATTCATCTACAACCCTTTCCAATTTCTGTCAATGGATTTTTCTGAATTGCAATTTAGCGTAGAATTAGCGTGATAATCGGGGGTAATGGTGATTGTCTTCTTTTTTATTTTTGGCTTTTTTTCATCTTGACCTCTTTATATGCTTAGCTGAGAAAGAAGGAAAGGGGAAAATTACCATGGAAAGTACAAAATGGTGGCTGAATTTAGTGAAAATTATATTTTTTGCGTTTATACATTATCCTTTGTATTTCAAATTTCGAGTGTGAAATGTCATAATTTTTCACTAAACATGGCTTGCGACCCTTTTTCGCAATCTGTTATTGGAAACTTTGTTGTACACTTCTTATATGACAAATTGATCTTGTTCATGCTGCACTGGTTATTGTTATGTTGTTGTTCTTCTTGTTTGTTATGTTGCTATTCATCTTGCTGCACATCAGTTGTTGTTGTTGTTTACTACGACTTCGCTGGGCAGACAACTGCAACTGCTGGGTAGACAGCTGCTGCTGCTACTAGGCACACAGTTGCTGCTGCTGTTGGGTAGACACCCGCTGCTGCTGCGGGGCACACAGTTGATGCTGTTGCAGGGCAGACAGCTGTTGCTGCTGCTGGCCAGACAGGTGCTGCAGCTGCAGGGCAGACAGCTGTTGCTGCTGTTCACCACTCCTGCCTGTTGGGCATATAGCTGCTGTTGTTGTTCAGCCAACACCTCATAGGTGCTGCAACTATTCAGACAACTGCTGCTGCTGGGCAGACAGGTGCTGCTGCAGCAGGGCAGACAGCTGTTGCTGCTGTTCACCACTCCTGCCTGTTGGGCATATAGCTGCTGTTGTTGTTCAGCCAACACCTCATACGTGCTGCAACTATTCAGACAACTGCTGCTGCTGGGCAGACAGGTGCTGCTGTTGTTCAGACAGGACAGGTGTTGCTGCTTTTCAGATAGGACAGGTGCTGCTGCTGTTCAGATAGTACTTCACAGGTGCTGCAACTGTTAGGACAGCTGCTTGAAACTCTGAGACCTCCATTGGCCCTCAGAGTATGCAGATCCAAAAGAAGCTAATCTAGATAGTGCTGACTCCAAGTTAATATAAACCCAAATGATTGACCCCTTGACAGTCACAATCCCAATATAGATTTACCCCTGTGAAATAACACTTTCTGTGTGTTCAGTTCCACCACAGAATGCAAAGTTAGAATATGAGATTTGGACACATTCACCCACTTTGACTTTCCCTTATAAATGCAGCCACCCTGTTCAGACAGTTGCAGCTGGTGGGCGGGCAATTGTTGCTGCTGTTTAGACAGCACCTGACAGGTGGTGCAACTGTTCACAAAGATGTTGCTGCTGGGCAGACAGGTGCTGTTGCAGTTCAGACAGCACATGATAGGTGCTGCAACTGTTAAGATAGTTGTTGCTGCTGGGAAGACAATTGCTGCTACTGGGCAGACAGGTGCTGCTGCTGTTCAGACCGTGTCTGCTGCTATTCAGACAGCTGGCGCTGGGCAGACAGGTGCTGCTGCTGTTTAGATAGCTACTGTTGCTGTTCAGACAGCACCTAACAGGTGCTGCAACTGTTCAGCCGGCTGCTGCTGCTGGGCTGACAAGTGCTGCTGCTTTTTAGACAACAACGTAACAAGTGTTGCGACTGTTCAGACAGCTTCTGCTGCTGGGCAGACAGGTGCTGCTGCTGTTCAGACAGCCCTTGCCAGGTGCTGCAACTGTTCACACAGCTGTTGCTGGGAGACAGGTGCTCTTGCTGTTCAGACAGTTGTTGTTGTTCTTGAGACAACTGCTGCTGCTTTTTAGACAGCACCTGCTGCTGTTCGACAACACTTGACAGGTGAACAAGCACCTGACAGGTGCTGCAACTATTCAGAGTTGCTGCTGCTAGGCAGACAGGTGTTGCTGTTGTTCAAAGAACTGCTACTGCTGTTCGGATAGCTGCTGGCTGGTGCTGTTCAGACAACACTTGACAGCTACTGCAACTGTTCAGACAGCGACAACTGGTGTAACTGTTCAGACAGGTGCAGCAACTGCAACTACTGCAACTGTTCAGACACCTGCAACTGTTCATGCACATGCTGCATGCTGGGCACATAGTTGTTGCTTCTGATCAGACAGCTATTGCAGCTATTCAGACAGTTGTTGGTGTTGCCGAGCAGATAGCTGCTACTCTTATTCAACTTTTTCAGCTGGTGTTTCAGCAACTACTGCAACTGTTCAGACAGCTCTTGCATGCTGGGCACATAGTTGCTGCTTCTGATCAGACAGCTATTGCAGCTATTCAGACAGTTGTTAGTGTTGCCGGGCAGACAGCTGCCACTCTTATTCAACTGTTTCAGTTGGTGCTACTGGTGCAGCTGGTGCAATTGCAAGACAATTGCTGCTGTTGAGTCGGTGTTGCTAGTAGTGTTGAGGTCTTGAGCTATTGCAGCTATTCAGACAGTTGTTAGTGTTGCCGGGCAGACAGCTGCTACTCTTATTCACCTGTTTCAGCTGGTGCTACTGGTGCAGCTGGTGCAATTGCAAGACAATTGATGCTGTTTAGTCGGTGTTGCTAGTAGTGTTGACGTCTTGCTGCTGTTTAGCTGGTCTGCTACTAGTGTTGAGGTCTTTTGACATAAATAAAAAATATAATAAATATTTATAAAAAAAAATGACGTTTTTAATTTTGATTTATGAAAAGATGTCGAATTTAAGGTGAAGAAGGTAATTATAGAGATACAAGGTGAACATTCGGAAAAAAACCCCTGCAACCAAAAAACAAACCAATGCAAATGGTGAAGAAAGAGTTGGAAAAGGGGAAGGAAAAAAGGGGAAACAAATACAAAAAAAAGGGAAGGACATGAAAAACATCTACGTATGACAGATGGACTAATAAAGAGGCTTCATTACTGATTGCTTCTAAGGTGGATGAAATACGTAAGGAGAGATTTAATGGATTACAAGCAACTCATCGCTCAGCGGAGGAGAAATGGAGAATAATAAGTGCTGGACTGGAGGAGAAAGGTGTGTTAAAAACATAATTAAAATGTTCGCACAAGTGGGAAAATGTCCTTAAAGAATTTAAAAGGGTGAAGGACTGGCAGAGTAAAATACTTAGTGGAAATATAGATTACTAGGTCACGCCTTGGAGAGATAGGACAGAAAAATTATTGCAAGGCAATTTTTGCGAAACTTTCTACGTAGCATTAGATGAAGGTATTGGAGGTAAGAAAACATTGCACTGAAACATGTGCGGGATACTTTTGTCCTTAGTTCAGGTAGGTTAAGCACCGCTGATGAAAATGAGAGTGGATCGGTGAAAAAATCATTACATAAGATAGGAACCAACACTCCCTCAATCGTTAACATATATAACAATACTAGTGGTAAAGGAAAAAGAAATGAAAACAAATCAAGCACGGCACGTGCACTAAATCTTGATGGCTTTCTAGAAATAGCGTTGGAAATGCGGAAAAAGGATGCTGAAGATACAAAAGAAACAATCAACAAATTTGGAGAATTATTAAAAGCAAATTGGGAAAGGAATGATCGACGTACAGTCCGCTTAATTGAAACCATTTTGCTCACTCAAAGAAAGGATCCTAGTGGACGCGAGACACAGTATACAACTTAAAATCGTTAATGTACACCGAACCCATTTTTGCCATTTCATCTTTATTTGTTAGCGTTTTTTGTTATTTGAGGCATATCGTAAGTTTTATAACTGTTTTTTTTTCTTACTGAAAACTCATTTAATCAAGTATGTTTTTTATGATGTCTAAGGTGCACGGAGTATTTTTTGGGGGAAATCATGACTTCGATTTGTTCCGTACGAAACAAAGTGGATCTTCACAACTACTTGTTTTCTCTTGTAGTCAAATAGTTGTAGATGTTTGTAGTTTTGTGAACGCATATTTAGATTCAGTCACAAATTGTGGTTTTTTAGGTTTTTTTGTTTTTGAATGAAAAAACTTCAAAATGCTTTAAGGGAAAAAAATGGGGTTGCTTTTCCATCGATAATACATGACAACTCTTGTTTTTGTAATTTGTCATTCTATTTTTTTTTTATGAAAAATTTCTTTAGTTTTATTTTGTCTATTTTTACTCTGTAATTTGTAACTGTCGCTCTCCATATTATATTTCCTACCTGTAAACTTCATTTCTAGTTGTGCAAAACATATTTATTACTTGCAAACTCTATTTGTATATTCACATTCTAAATTGCCTTTGGGTAATCTATAATTGTAGTTTTCCATTATATATTTGTTACATATAAACTGTAATGCGAGTTTTTTTTCATCTTTTCTTTATTTGTAATGTGTAATTGTATCTCTCCATAACATATTTCCTAACACTTACAATCTGTAACATAAAGTCAAACAAGATGCATTTTATTTTTTTACGACCTTCCTTTGGACAAAATAATACGAACGCAAACACTAACAAAATCATATGCATGAAACTCTTACAAACAAAATGGAAAAATACAATTCACGAGAAACACAAATATTAAGCATGAGATTTTTTTGAAACTTTTTATAATAGTATCAAGAATACAAAACGGGAAAAAAAACATTTGTATTTGTTGTTTTAATTCAAATGGATTCAATTTCCTTGTCAAGCCACAACCATGCTCTATGGTGAAAACTACAAAGTGATTTAACAACACAATCATATTTAGATCAGAATCTTATCGCTATTTCGATGGTTGTCTTCCCTCACATTTCAAACTTATCTGGCTAAAATGATATCACCTAACATAGAATTAAAGCTAAACACTACCATGAAGTCTATTCTCTTTCGTAAAAAACATATAAATAACCAATGTACTCCACTTATCCACCATGTCTTTCGTAGAGATCTTCAACTAACAAGTCGCGTAGTTCTTTGGCTTCCTCGTCTGCGTATGCATCAATCTCCTCTCTATCAACCTCTTGCTCTTCATATGGAGGAGTACTAGGTAGAGTATCTTCGTCTATGTGACGAACTCGCCCATTTATCATCAAGTTGTGCAAAGTGCACACAGTCATGATAACATCAACAACATGCTCGGTGTTTGCCAAAACATTTTTCTTAAAAATTATTCCCTACTGTCGTTTTATCACACCAAAGGTTCGCTCTGAGCACATTCTACGACTACTATGGAAATAATTGAATGACCTTTCGGGTTGTTGTAGATTTTGTTCCGGGGTAGGGAGTGATCAAGTGTTTGCTGAGTGGATACTTAGCATCTTCTAAAAGGAAAGGTGGTACTTCCTTCTATTCAACATCAACAGAAGGGCTTTTCAAACCTCCTCTAAACAATATCGCATTTCCAATACCTGAATTTCTAAATACTCTAGAATCATGTACACTGTTACTCTGAGACCTCCATAAGTCCTCAGAGTGAACAGCTTCTAAGAAGCCTCTAGGATAACTGTGACCCCTTTGTATTTCAGCAAGAACAAATGCCAACCTGGCAGACAAAAACTTTGACCACCTTCACCGCTGTGAAGGCAAGACTCCCCTGAGTCGATAGCAAAAAGACTCTCTGAATTTGCTCCCTTGGGCAGTAAGTTATGGAGGGTCAAAGTTGTACAGAAGCTCTCTGGGAGAGAGGGTCTTATCTCCTAATTTTTCTAAGTCCTATCTCTCTCACAGACTCTATCTACTGATGTACGGAGCCAACCAGATTACACTTTCGTACACAAAAGTACAGCTGGCGGTGTACTTTCTGTACGGACATTGTACGACATGGCCTAAATGTCGACACATGTCATATCCGGATTCGGTGCCGTAATCTCCGGAGATACCACGATCCAATGTAATTTCGTCACGTGTCATCCGATGTGGCGATGACCATAAACCGCCGAAATCGTCTTCCGCGATCTCGGCATTAATTCCAGCCGTCCGATTAAATTCACATTAAATCGTAGCCGTAATAAATACATGCGCGGTATTCGTTTCGCTAAATAAATAAATGCGCGGTATTTGTTTCGTATCCGTACTGTAATCCGTACTTTTACATTACTGGATCTATGTCTCCCGTAACACTGTTCCAGTTAAATGAACTATCCTACGTCTTAATGTTTAACTAATTATCAAACCCTGTAATACGTAACACTATGTCTAGACTTAACGGTTAAGGCTACCGGCTACCGGTTGATTATCGTCTGGCAGGTACCAAGATCAAATCCTGGGGTAAACACATAATTTTTAGTAAATAACCCAACGGTTAATAAACTAATATATATATTTACCGTAAACCTCTGGATAGCCTAGGTAGCCATGGCTTTAGGTTCCTCTCCAACTTCTCAATGACTGCGACAAGTTTGAGAGTTGGAGAGAGAAGTTAGAGGTAGATTGCCTCACCTTCTTTCTATATTTCTATTTAGATTTAGAAAATACTTTAAACATACCATTAATTTCTACATACACTATCGACCTATCCCAGAACTTGAATTTCTAAATACTCTAGAATCATGTACACTACCGGCCCAGCCCACACAGGCATCCAAGATACGTGTATTCGGAGCTACTACAGTTTGTAAAATGACACTGTAATTTTTTTCCCTATCATACCAATCTGAAGGCCTCATCCCACCAATTAGACCTATGTTTATATGTGTTGCATCTATTGCACCACAACAATTAGGAAATTGGAATTTATAGTCGCTAAATGCATCCACAAGTTGGTCAAAGAGGGCCACTTGATGAGGCGTGGTGTGAGGATATCCCACACCGCTCGACAAAACATTGTTTGTTTCCTCAACACCGTCATCGCACTGACTCCAAAAAGCTCTCCCACAAAAACACTTGTGTTTCCGATGGCCAGTCAATAAATCACCATTTCAATCTGTCGTCGCACTGAAAGCTTTCGATTAGGTATATTCAAGAAAGCAATGGGAGGGTCTGTTTCCATCCAATATCCTATTTCCGCAACCAGATAGTCGACAAGATGACGTGGAAGGCAAAATATTTCCCTAAATCTGACATCGTCGAATCCATTTATGAGAGTCATAGAAAAATGTAAACTTCGCGGTATGATGTAATATTCATGACAGATCCTCTCTCGTCCAAGGGTATCCATTGTATTGCAAAATATACTTGCAACATTTAGAAAGGTTTGTGTTTCCGACATGACTTTCTTCTGGATTAAATCGCTCGATTGTATCTCTCGATTGTGTTATTTGGATTCAGTTTAAATTTGAAAACCCACTTACAACCGATTGGTTTTCGGTTAGGTGGACAATCCACCAGCTCCCAAGTATCGGCTGCCATAATTGAGGCCATCTCCTCATTGATGGTTGTCTTCCACCGGTTTTTTTCTGGACAAGTCATCGCCTCTCCATAAGTCTGAGGTTCATCTTGATAAGATAGTTTAGTTACCTTGTTATTAACATGTTTTTCTTGCAATCTTTTTCTACTTCTCCTTCCCCCCTCAAAATCTGAGGCCGGAATAGATGGTTCTTTCGAACAATCTCGGCTTCTCCCCTATCCCTTGATTCCGAATCAATTTCCACCACGTCCTCCGCTTCTGGTAGAGTTGTCACTAGAGTTTCCACAGCCGAGTCCTTTTCGGTCTGATTTGTACCTGCAAGAATGTCATCTTCTCTAAAACCTGGATAGTTAGGAAGCTCAAAGTCATCAGAATTTTCTGACTCAAATCTGATTTTTACTGACTTTGTATATTTGAAGGGATCCACAGACTTTCCTTCATCCATAACTACTAGATGCTTTACTAAGATTATATCTTCCCTTTTTAGATCATGAACTCTATATCCTTTAACATCCTCATCATATCCTAATAAGTATCCCGGTTTTCCTTTAGGATCTAACTTCCAATTAGACCGATCTGTATCTAGACCGAATACTTGACTACCGAAAACCTTTAAGTGAGATATGTCTGGTTTCCGGCCTGAATATCTATCATAAGGTGTTTGATCTTTTATAGCTGAAGTAAGAACTCTATTTTTGAGGTAATTAGCACAGTTCATTGCTTCTGCCCAAAACCTTTTTCCGATCTTTTTATCTGACAACATACTTCTAGCACTATCACTTAGTGTTCTATTTAACCTTTCAGCTACCCCATTCTGTTCCGGGTTTTCTGGAATTGTTTTTTGGTGTTGGACTTCATCTTCCCTCAGAAAATCCTCAAACTGGTTAGAAGTAGTCTCCCCACCATTGTCACTCCTTACTCTCTCGATTAGAGTTTCATGGAGTTTTTCACTCCATGCTTTATATTGTCTAAAACAATCCTGAGCTTCTGACTTGTTTTTCAAAAAATACACCCGGAAATACAAAGACCAATCATCACTAATAGTCATCATAAATCTCTTCCCCCGCGGTGAGGGCACTTTAGCCGGTCCCCAAATATCTGTGTGTACTAGATCTAGAATTTTTTCTCCCTTATAGGTGGCTGTTTTAGGAAAGGGTAATCTGTGTGCTTTACCTTGAGCACATCCACTACAATCACTTATATTATCACTCTCACTGAACTTAATCCCTTTCACCACTCCCATCTTTTTCATCTCTCTTAACTTATCTAGATTCACATGCCCAAGCCTCTTATGCCACATCATAATATCATGAACACAAGCATATTAAAGTTTATTCGTTTCATTATTTAAAATCACCCTAAACATCCCATGGCTACCTTTCTCAGCAATGAAATAGACATCCTCCTCAAAACTAGTAGTAAAGACTCCTTCCCCAGTGCTAATAAAAAAACCCTTATCATCTAATACAGATGTAGAGATGAGGTTTTTGTTCAGCTCCAGGATAAACAATACATCGGAGAATGTTACTATGGATGTCTTTCTTTCTACTAACACTTTCAGATCTACCAATCCTACAAGAGTAGTGGTGATTATCCTCCCATCCCTGTACTCTATCTCTACGATGGGAATCTTTCTTATCTTAGTGAACAGGTGCCTATCCTTACACATGTGCATGGAGGCACCTGAATCTACAATCCAGCATGCTTCACCTTTAATCCACCGTAAGCACATTTCTGCCTTCGTGGAATTTCGACCTCGTTTTTCGCCTCCAACTCCTAATCTTAAAGGAGCTCATCGTCCTCGTCCTCGGATTCCGCCTCATGTACTTGTGTCACAAGGGCCTTTTTCTTTCCTCTCGGGGTACCACCGATCTGCCCCTCCTTTAACCGAAGCTCGGTTAGCTTAGTGCACTCTGCCATATAGTGCCCAAGTTTCTTACAAAAATGACATAAACCTTTGGGAGCCCTTGGCCCGAACTCGTCGGCCTGATTTTTTTGCTCCCTTCCCCCATAGTTTCCGACCGGTTTCCGGGAATCCTTGTTCCTCCAATCTGTTGCAGTTGCTAAGGCTTGCCCACTCTTTCCTCCCCTTCGGATCTCAATCGTATTCTCCCGAACGAGAATCATCCCTACCACTGAGTTCCATATCCACCTTGAGTCCGGTAAGTCCTGCACACGGTTGACTATGTTCTCGAACTCATCGGGTAACTTCATCAGTAAACAGTTAACCTTTTCTTTTTCACTAAAATCTTTTCCCGCAATCTCTAGCTTCATGAAGATTGTAGCACGCTCATTGCAAAAATCCAACATCTTCCCCCCTTTGTATACATACTCTTTAACTTTCTGATAAGCCAACTGTTGTTGCTGAATCGTACCACTTCGGTACATCTCTATGAGAGCCATCCAAAGATCGGATGCCCTTTCTACTTGCAAATGAGGACATGCAAGTCCTTGAGTGAGATGGCGTAGGATGAAGTGCTTTGCTGCCAAATTGTTGAAGTCCCAGGTTTCAGTATCATTCTCCTCGTTCCTCGGAATGGGTGACATGAATGCTAAACCAGTTGCTATTGGTGTGGTCGCCTCCTTCTCCTTTCCTTTGTCCACCACCTCTCCTTCTTTTGTTTCCTCCATTGAAGGTGGATCCTCTTTCTTGGTGAATTTGCTTCCTCCAAACCCTGGAGGGATTCCAAGACTTGATGGACGCCCCAACCGTCCACTCACTATCCCCCAAAACATTTTTTCGCATAGAGCTCCTATCATTATACTTTCCTAGTATATGAAGCCAGTTCCATTAAAGATTTGTACCGTAGAGGGTGGGCCCATAACCTGTAACTCTGAGACCTCCATAAGTCCTCAGAGTGAATAGCTTCTAAGAAGCCTCTAGGATAACTATGACCCCTTTGTATTTCAGCAAGAACAAAAGCCACCTTGGAGGACAAAAACTTTGACCACCTTTTTCTCTGTGAAGGCAAGACCCCCATGAGTTGATAGCAAAAAGAATCTCTAAATTTGCTCCCCTGAGCTGTAAGTTATGGAGGGTCAAAGTTGACCTTTTGTACAGAAGCTCTTTGGGAGAGAGGGTCCTATCTCCTAATTTTTCTAAGTCCTATCTCTCTCACAGACTCTATCTACTAATGTACGGAGCCAACCAGATTACACTTTCGTACACAAAAGTACAGTTGGCGGTGTACTTTCTGTTCGGACATTGTACGACATGGCCTAAATGTCGACACATGTCATATCCGGATTCGGTGCCGTAATCTCCAGAGATACCACGATCCAATGTAATTTCGTCACGTTTCATCCGATGTGGCGATGACCATAAACCTCCGAAATCCTCTTCCGCGATATTGGCATTAATTCCTACTGTCCGATTAAATTCACATTAAATCGTAGCCGTAATAAATTCATGCACGGTATTCGTTTCGCTAAATAAATAAATGCGCAGTATTTGTTTCATATCCGTACTGTAATCCGTACTTTTACATTACTGGATCTATGTCTCCCGTAACACTGTTCCAGTTAAATGAACTATCCTACGTCTTAATGTTTAACTAATTATCAAACCCTGTAATACGTAACACTATGTCTAGACTTAACGGTTAAGGCTACCGGCTACCGGTTGATTATCGTCCGACAGGTACCAAGATCAAATCCTGGGGTAAACACATAATTTTTAGTAAATAACCCAACGGTTAATAAACTAATATATATATTTCCCGTAAACCTCTGGATAGCCTAGGTAGCCATGGCTTTAGGTTCCTCTCCAACTTCTCAATGACTGTGACAAGTTTGAGAGTTGGAGAGAGAAGTTAGAGGTAGACTGCCTCGCCTTCTTTCTATATTTCTATTTAGATCTAGAAAATACGTTAAACATACCATTAATTTCTACATACACTACCGGCCTATCCCAGAACTTGAATTTCTAAATACTCTAGAATCATGTACACTACCGGCCCAGCCCACACAGGCATCCAAGATACGTGTATTCGGAGCTACTACAGTTTGTAAAATGACATTGTAAATTTTTTCCCTATCATACCAATGTAAAGGCCTCATCATAATTAGACCATGTTTATATGTGTTGCATCTATTGCACCACAACAATTAGGAAATTGGAATTTATAGTCGCTAAATGCATCCACAAGTTGGTCAAAGAGGGCCACTTGATGAGACGTGGTGTGAGGATATCCCACACCGCTCGACAAAATATTGCTTGTTTCCTCAACACCGTCATCGCACTGACTCCAAAAAGCTCTCCCACAAAAACACTTCTGTTTCCGGTGTTCTCCCACAAAAACGCTTGTGTGGCGTGGTGTGAGGATATCCCACACCGCTCGACAAAATATTGCTTGTTTCCTCAACACCGTCATCGCACTGACTCCAAAAAGCTCTCCCACAAAAACACTTGTGTTTCCGGTGCTCTCCCACAAAAACACTTGTGTTTCGGATGGCCAGTCAATAAATCACCATTTCAATCTGTCGTCGCACTGAAAGCTTTCGATTAGGTATATTCAAGGAAGCAATGGGGGGGTCTGTTTCCATCCAATATGTTATTTCCGCAACCAGATAGTCGACAAGATGACGTGGAAGGCAAAATATTTCCCTAAATCTGACATCGTCGAATCCATTTATGAGAGTCATAGAAAAATGTAAACTTCACGGTATGATGTAATATTCATGACAGCTCCTCTCTCGTCCAAGGGTATCCATTGTATTGCAAAATATACTTGCAACATTTAGAAAGGTTTGTGTTTGCAACATGACTTTCTTCTAGATTAAATATATGAAAAACGCAAAAATATTGAGATCTTATTTTGAGCGTTGAACTTCATTCATAGTAAGAAGGATGAATATCATTAGAAACAACTCCATTAGAAAAAGATGTACGATATATTTTGCAAGTGAAAGGATTCCAGGGCGTGAAAGACGTATGCACAAAAGGCGGCCGCTTTTATTCATGTGAAAGGTGGACGCAGCAAGGTTTCAAAGTAGAAACATCAAATCGGAGCCATGGATTTGAAAAGACAGTTGGTACATCGATGTAACATGAACGTTCTAATGGTACATATGTGTACGTCTGTTCATCCATTTATTTTCAATAGATATATAAAACCGTAGAAACAACGACAAAGCGGCTAGTTATACGGATACTAGTGTTGATATTTGTGTATTTTCTAGGTCTGTAATAGGATAGAAAAAGGCAGAGGCAGACTGCCTCTAACTCCCCTCTCCAAGCCCCCACACTTGTTGTAGTCACTAAAGGCTGGATAGGGAGCTAGAGCCATGACTGCCTAAGCTCTCTAGAGAAGACAGGGGGTAAATTAGTAAGACTTACCAAAAGGTATTTGACGGACCCAGGAATTGATCCTGGTACCTACCGTCCTTCAATTCGCCGTTAGCCGGTGACTTTATCCATTTAGACTAGAGCTGGTATTACGACGTCTTTGGTTTGATAGTTATTTATATAGTTACACGTAGACTAGTTCATTTAACTGGAAATATATACGTATTGCATAGATACAGTTATGGATAGTACGGAGTATACATTTATTTATTCAAACGGATACCGCGCATTTGGTTCGACCGCGAAACAAATACCGCGCGTCTATTTTCAAAGGCTAGCAATATAGCCGGATTTGATCGGACGGCCACGGTAGGCGCCGCGATCGCGGGATATGTACTTTTGGCAGTTTGCAGTCATCGCCAAATAGGATGACACATGGCACGTCAACTTTGGATTGTGGCGACACCGGAGATTACGGGAACAAATAGATATATGACATGTGTTGACATTTCAGCCATATCGTACGATTGTCGTACACAAAGTACACCGGCACCTGTACTTATCTGTACGGTACAATGATGTGATTGGTGCCGTACGTCAGTAGATAGGGTCTTAGAGTGAGAATAGGACTTAGAATATTTTGAGTAGCTAGTCGCCTCTCCCAGAGAGCATCTTGTATAAATGGCTAACTTTGGGCAGCCATAACTATCAATTTACTTGACCATTTTCAGTGATTCTTTTTGCTGCGGACTCAGGGGAGTCCAGGCTACATAGGGGTGAAGTTGGTCAGAGTTTTTGTCTGCCAGGGTGGCTGCATTTCAAAGGGAAAGTCAAAGTGGGTGAATGTGTCCAAATCTCATATTCTAACTTTGCATTCCGTAGTGGAACTGACCACACAGAAAGTCTTATTTCACAGGGGTGAATCTATATTTGGGTTATGATTGTCAAGGGGTCATTCATTTGGGTTTATATCAAGTTAAGAGTCGGCACTATCTAGATTAGCTTCTTTGGATCTGCTTACTCTGAGGGCCAATGGAGGTCTCAGAGTTTCAGTTTAGATGTTGAAATCTACGTGCATCCAATCGTAAGAAAGCACGTCCACGATTGACTTCTTGCTGACACGACCTGATGGAGAAGTGAACCAAATTTTACTGGCAGTAAATGTTTTTGAACGATTACTTTCGGTGCCTGATGGAGAAGCGGCCTTAGCATGATCAGAATAACTTCTTACGTGGAGCCAACCAACATGCGCCACGCAAAAAAAATGTCGGTTGCTGATCCGACACAATGGAACAGTCGCTTCAGTAAACCAATTTTTGACGTTTACACAGTCCGCTTAATGGAACAACGCTCTCAAAGTTCAGACAAAGAAACACTACCAACGTACAAATTGTATAATCTAACACGTTCATACAAATCTTGTACCGCGTCCGTTCGTACAACTATGTAGATTTTACGGTTGAAGAATATTTGACGAATTTCAGCGCATTCAGCCATGAACGGCTGAACTGAACACAAGCCTACGTGGTACAAGCCTTAATACAACATGTATGGGGGAGGCACATCGTGAATCGCCATTAGTGTTTGCAACACTAATTTAGCACCCTTTAAATTTGACCCTCGAACCTAAAATATAATTAATAGATCTATTTTTTCTTTTATGTTAGTAAAGGTACAGTTTAATCAGTGCCATTTACTCTAATTTGGATTATTTCTAAATAGTGTAGTGTAAAAAAGTTGGGATTTCGTACTAAAGCTACCAATGATATTGTATAAGATTGTTGTCAAATAACGGCGTAGAAACGTGAAAGTGAGTGCTTCGACAAAGGAAAGCACACTCAAATTCAATTCCCAAGTCAAAAAGACGAGGGAAAATCACGCTAACTTGTTATGACATGTTGAAACATGGATTATGTCAACAGAGGCTATATCAGCTACATTATAGGAATGTGTATCCAAATTAGTTTTACGTATTTTAATTAACGTTATTTTCTGTTTATGTTAGGCCCTTAAACCCAAAATATAGTTTTTAACGATTTTCTTTACTCTCATAATTCCTTTACACAAATAGTGATTGACGGTATACCTTGTTAGGACAACCTAATAGAATGTCGATCGAAATGTTACTGCAAGTAAACGTGTCCATAGTATTACTGGCAATAATTGATGGACAAGAGGCCTCAATTTCATGTTTTACAGTTATAAAAACTTAGTTTGTGCCACAAATTCAATAGTTGAAGGTTCAATACATTAGGGTTCAATATAGTTGAGGGTTTAGCATCAATCTCATTTTAATTTGGTGTTCAACACTTGGTGCCATCATTTTTGGCTTGGTTTGTCTACGTTACGTCCACCTTCAAGTTTGCCGAAACCTCTTTTGCTTAAGAGCCCATCAAACAATATTCCTTTCCTTCGTTTCACACACGGATAGGAATGTATTGTGGCGCGTGATCTGGTGCGAAATGTAATGGATCAATTTAGCGTCGAATGAAGGTATAATGTGGAACGAAAGTTTTTTTGTGTGCCTTCACTTCACTCCCAATCTCAAAAAATTTGAAGCCCTCACGCTGACTTTCGTTTTCCTCCACCTTTATCGGAGGACCATGATTCATGTAGTTTTAACATATCCTATTGGGACACGCAATTGCTTTTCTACGACATTGTATGTGGGTGTGGTGGCTATGCATGCAACGACTTCGCAGACAATCAAGACCCGACGGATTAGTTTCTTGCGCTGAGGCGGAGTTTCAACATTCCCACCAAGTGTTTTCATGATTTACTACTTAATCGTATGTGATAAACATTTGAACAAATGGTTACGAAGCCTTCTTACTAGCGAGCCTGTCGATCGAGTCTCACCACTTTCTACTGTCGAGGTGTATTAGTTGTCCCTCACCTAGCAAAATCGCAATTCTCCTCTATCGAACCAAGGTGGCATTTAATTGACGAGGCCTCTTATATTTCCCACCAAGAGATCGAGTCCACATTGAGAATCATTGATTTCGTGGACAAGTTTGTTTAAGTTGTGGGTAGTCAATTATTGTACGTTTTTTCTCTTTGTGCGTAAATTTGGTAAGTTTAGTACCTTTTGTGGTTGCTTGTTTTGATTAGTATTGTCTTATATTTTTGTTTCTTTAGTCTTTAAACATTATTTTTTTGCTTTTTTTTTACGTTTTTTTACTTAGCTAATTTTTCCCATTTCAAATTTGTGCAACAAAATCATTTTTCATTTAACGTACAATTTCATCTATGTTGGGTTGAAATAATGAAGGTGTGTCATTGTTATTGTACTCACCCTCACTTAAAGTGAAATAATTAGTGATTGTTCGCCATAATGGTTGTTATTCTTTATGACTTCATATGAATGGTTCCCCTTCCAATGGTTAAACATGTAAGGATCTTAAAATAAAAACTTATTCCACAACATGGTTCCCTTTTTTATGGTTGGCCACAAAGGAAATTTTATGCACGGATCTATATCGGAAACTCCGTCTCAAATACTACACAAAACCACTTAAAAATAATGTCCATGCTAAAAAAACCAAATAAATTTGTGATTTTTTGACCGCGAAAGGAGGAAAGACACCTTAGAATAACAAGAGGAAACTAACATTCAATTATGTACCAAAAGAATCATGGAATGTAAAATGTTAAAACCTTGCAACTTAGTCACTATTATTAAAGGTTAGTATTATAATCCATTTCAACCATTTCAATAACGAATGTTGTTATTGAAAATTCATTAAAATGTTGTTATTGAAAATTCATTAAAATGTTGAAATTAAGATGCCATTAGAGGTAATATCATTGGATTTTATTTAATTGATTGTTAGTTGAAACACTGGACATTTATGTAAACCAAATGGCAAACGAATATTTTTCATTTTTTTTTGTGAATTTAGTATAAATAAAATCTGTCAAATGTACGCATTAGTGTAAAAACAAGCTCAATTGAACATATAAAACCGCTGATTTTATAAATTTTAGTATACAGACCGAAAAAACACAAAAAATGAAATAAATAAAGAAGTGTATACTTTTTGATTGGCATAAGGAATTCAATTTTCGCATTTTTTTTTCACACATCATAGTTTAATAGTTGTTCAATTGATTTGGTAGTCTATTTTTAGGAAAAGGGTTATGAAACTTAAATGTTCAATTTTGATTCGTTTGTAAACTCATGATATTGACCCATTTGGTGACTCGTGTTTTTTTTTTTCGCGTTATTAGTTATCACATTTGTTACCATAGTTGTGCTTATTTGGTTATTAAACGTAATGATTACCAACGTTTGGTTCAATGGACTGGTTTATTCACCAAATATTGCCCAAACGATGGCTTATACTTGCAAGTGAGGTAAAGGAATCTAAAGAAACATCCATCATAGATGTAACGGTGGTCTTTCTTATGCAGTAAATATTTTGTGACTTTTTCATCAACGTTTTACAAGTTTAAAAATTCATTTTATTGAGGAAAGTAACTCTAAGAAGACCCATTTGCATCTACTTTTAGTGCACAAAGTTTGCACAATTTCTTAAAGGTTAAAAATGTTCGAAGTAGTAAAAAGTGCCTTCTAAGTGTTTGATTGACCGTTCAAACTATAGCCGATTCAGGTGACACCGTTTAGAACCAACACTGCGACACCGTGTCTTGCTATTGTTTCAAGCCGCGAAAACAACAGTAACACTAATAGCGATAGAGTGTCTAGTTGTACATTAAAATGTGATGTTCAAAGACTTTTTTAGTGTTAAATAGTTGACATGTGTAGACATTTTTCGAGCAGTTTTTCCTGAGGCAAGCAATCGAAAAGTAACGGTCTTACCCTTCGGTCGTGATGTCACGATCGAAAATCGGAATCTTGTGCGATGAAAAAAAGTATTTCTTACTGCCCTAAAAATGTTTAAACGATGGGCACTTTGCTGACCTAGTTCTAACATTAACCAGTAATCTTCCAGCTAGTGTTGGGTATCGAGGACCATTTGCCGACATTCGATATGTATCAAATTTCAGGTACTCGATAATCGATATATCGCCTCGATATATAAAAAAGATAAATATCGCGATGCATTGCCAATATATCGGCGATATATCGTATTGCCAATATATCGAGGCTTTTAAAAAAAAAAAAATGAAAATTTTCACAGGTCTCCAAAGTCACGTGCCTTCGGACAAGGTGACCGTAAAATCTTTGCCGAAAAGAAATACGGTTTTTTCCAGAAAATCAGCAGAGTGAAGGAGATCTCTAAGGTACATTGACGCGGTACACTTGCGAAGTACTCGTACGTAATACGCAAGTACGGATTTCCATACGAAAATGGTCGGTTTCCAAATCTTTGACGATTTTAGAGATTCGATCGTTGACTTACGTGGAACCATTCAATTCAGAACACGTATGTAAAAATTTGTTTACAGACGCTACGCGATGTAACCGAGGCCTCTGTAATACATAAATTTTGCTGTCCGTACTATTACAGAGACCTCCTGATGTAACCATACCGTAAATTAAGAAATTATATGAATTACAGAATTAGTACTTTTTTGTCGGTTACATTTTGCGGCGTCTTACCTTTAAGTCACGGAACGAAAATTACGTCGTACGTGGCGTATCAGACAATTTGTCTTTTTCACTAAAATAACATATTATATAAAAATCTAAAAATTTTAAATTTAAAAAATACAATATATCGCGATGATTTATGTTGGTCCCGGTACGATATATCGAGGATTCGCTCGATCGATATTCGATATATTGAATATCGAAATTATCGCGATATGAATTTACCCGATACCCAACACTACTTCCAGCTGTCCCTTGTCAACTGAATAGTCAATCTCAGAAATTTACACGCCCAGGAAGAAATATTTTTCAGGTCAGCCCGTAAATTTGGTCCCAAGATTTTTGTACAAGCGTCAGCATTTCATTAGCAATCATGAATATGACTCGTTCTTTATCGTGGTCCTCTTACCTTCAGTCAGAAAGCCAATTTCGCCATTCTATGCGATTTTCCTGAATTTTGTCTTGTAAGTAATACATGGATAAAAGCCATAAGTGAACTATTCCACACAATTTAAACTCCCATAAGATATTTACAAAAGTTCGTGAAAGATATTTTTCAATGCGGCGAGAAAGTACGTTCACACTATATGGGCGTCATCGTTTGTGCGCGTGCTACATCTTTGAGCACGCGTACTTCAGCCGACAAATACGCGCAAAATACAAGTTAGCCATGTGAACTCTCACATGCTTGTTGCCCATTAAAGATCAAAAGCGCAAAACCATGCGTAAAAATCGGAAGCACATCTATGGCGCGTGTGCCTCGTCAGACTGCATCAGCCGTGCGTGTGAATTCTGCGCGCGGGATTGCGTCCACCAAACCCTAGTTTTCACTCTTTTTAGTGCGTAACAGCGTATGGAGACCTATGTGGAAACTATATGCGTACTCAACTGACAACACGCGTACTCGCTGATGCAACCCGCGAATAATACGGACGAACTTCAAATAGTGTTTCCGTACTTTTTCACGCGCTAAAACTTTGGACTCACCAAACGCTTTCAAAGTTGCCAACGCCCTAATAGTTCTCCATTTTATCCAAATTTCCGAACATGTAGGAAGTAGGAGGCTGCTGCATTGACAGTACAATATACTTTGAAGTCTCTACTATCTTTTTCATCGCTGAAAATGTGTCTAATCGCTGAAAATGTGCATTTAAAAGCAGCTTCCGAGATCTTTGCAACAGAATAACCTTTTGCAATAATCGTAGATTGGCACTAAATGACCCAATGAACAGTTGCAAGGAGTAACAGTAATTAAATGCACGATACAGAGAGTTATTGCGAGTAACCTTTTTTTTCTTTCTTCCAGAAATTACAGTTGCAGTCATCAACACAGTGTCTTACAAGCGGCAGTCAATGGCTGTCAGTTTTTTGTTCAATTAGATAAACTCTCGATTTTCTTAACTTTCTTTCATCCAATTCGATAAACTTAGAGTTTTTTTTTTTTTTACTTTCTTTCATTTCAACTTGATAAACTCAGAGTTTTCTTGTCAACCTTCTTTCGTCCAATTCGATTAACTGAACTTTCTTTTCCTTCTTTTCGTTCATTTCTATAAACTTTCTTTCATTTGTTTCACTCCCGTTCTTCCAATTCGATAAAACTCTTTGCCTGCTTCTGTTCTATTTTCTGCACATTACTCTTTTTTTTGCGCTGTACCGTTTTTGGCGCAATAGTGTTTTGCGCAGTCCTGTTCTATTTTTCGTGCGATACCATTTCCTGCGCGGTATCGACTCTATTTTGCTTGGTACTGTACTGTTCTGTTACTTGCGCGGTACTGTTTCTAGCGTGGTCTGTTTCATGGTGACACCATGGTTTATGCTTTGAGGACAGCTTTCCGCCTCTGGCCTGGTTCTTCTTTACAAGCAGCAATAAAGTCCAAATGGTTGCCTCATTTTGTCTTTCCCTCTCCCTCCGTACCTGCTCTCTCTTCCTCCTCTTCTTCCTCTTCTTCGGCGACACATATTCCTTCCAAACAACGAGTTGAAAATGCTGGAAGAAGAAATGTTTTATCTTCTTTACTCCGAGAAGGGTCGAACAGTACTACTAGTAACAACACTTTGTACGGAGTGACTACAAATGGCTTGCAAAAGTACAAAACTGCTGAAACGGGGACAAAAATGGGGACAAATATGGGGACCAAAACGAGTTTTGAAAGAATAGCGAGAGCCATGTTGGCTTATTTTGGAGCAGGAACAGCCGTTGTTGTCACGACTGAAATTTGTGGAAAATCAACGGCCTATGCCAGGTGTGATTTCTTATATAATAATATTTTTTTTTTCTTTTTTTATATAGATATAGGTATAATCTTGACTTCTGCATGGCGGAAATTTGCGGAAAATCGACCACCTACACCTGGTGATTTTTTATATAATAATAATGTATTCTAAACGATTATTTTAGACAGGGCGTATGATCTTGACTTTTTCGATTGTTAATGATTATTAATCTTGACTCTTTCACATCCCTGTAGTCACTAACGAAATTTGCAGAAACTTTATGCAAGGTCTATTTTTTATGTTTTGGGTGATTATTAAATTCTTATCTTATTTTAGAGAGTGTTATAATCTTAAAACTTTCACATTCTTATGTGGCATTGAAAGTCTAAGAAGTTTTAATGAGTTTCAATGCTGGGTTTTGTTTGCTCTGGTTACTGTTTTTGGTCAAATGTCTGGTCAATGTGACTGAAGATCATACCCATTTTTTTCTCTTTTTCCTTTCTTTCCCTCTTTTTCAGTTCTTCCCCTCTTTCTCAATTTCTCCCCTCTTTTTCATTTTCTCCTCTTTGTCATTTCTTTCCCTCTTTTTTATTCTTGCCCTTTTTTTCATTTTTTCCCCTCGATTTCGGTTTTTCCCCTCTTATTCATTTCTTTTTGTCTTTTTCATTCACTTAAAGTTGATAAATTTTTACAATGTGATTGCATGTTTTCGGTCTTTGTTTTGTATGAATGAGAAAATGTAATGGCAGGTTGATATCCTCGTGTTTTGCAATTTTCATTATTTTTATCATTTTTGTGACTTTTTAGCATATGTTTAAACCTGTTTTAACCTGTTTCTTGTCTAAGTAAAACTAGTAATATAATTATCTTGGTTGTATTAAATCGTTAATTCTGATTCTTGCTATGTGCTTTTGACTTGAAGCAAACCAAGTCATGACTCTCTCTCTCCTTCCCCTATCGTCTCTTCTCTGTTGAAACTGCGATAATATAGTCAGATCGAGTAAGTGTAAGATCTGAAAATCAATAAAAAAAAAAGAAAATAAGAAATTTGACTCTTCTCCTTCCCCTGTAGCCTACTTTCCGCACTCTCTCTCTTTCCCTCGATCTCTTTCTCTTAAAGTATAAAAACTTTGTTAGTCGGTTTCAAACATTGCATTCTTAATCGTCTGGCTAAAATATGTTAAAACATTGAAGGTTTGAACAAAAAAATGTTAAGAAAAAGTTTCGAGGATTTTGTGTGCTGAATAACTGAATGTGGTATATGTATGCTTTGTGGTAGATTGACATTTAAGTAATTTGGCTTTTCTGGGAACGTTGACTAATTCTTGATTAATCTGAACATTTGACTAAGTTGAACATTTTTTAGACGTTTGGAACCTTTTTTTTGTTGGCAGGATTGTAATCGAAGGACCGTTTATGTGTATATGTTATAGATAGTAGTTCACAAGTGATACAAAGAGAAACCTAGAGGGAAGGGATTGCAATGGGAAATTGCTTCTGGTTATTGTTTATTTATGTGTGTTTGATATAGAAAGAAATATTTTTAACAAATTACGACAGGCTGTCTGTGCGGGAGGTTGAAGACAAGTGTTTTTAAGTCTCTGAAGATGCAAGCTATCGGTACTGATTGAAGCATAAGTTCACTATAAATTATTAAGCAGCTATTTACAACTTTGCTGCTGTTGTCACAAGTTTTTGTTCCATTTTTGTTGTTTCCGATGCTGATCTAAACAGGTATTGCAAAGACTATAACTTTCTGGGTTTACATTCCATCGACTGTTGTCTATCTTTTTATTAGCTGGTGTTGAAGGATAGCATCTCTTTAAAGATATGGTTGTCTAATTAAGCTGTACTGTTACACCTTGCTACTGCCAATTTGTCGATTCTTACAAAAAAAAAAACCTTGTATTGTACATTTATCAACAGTGAGCGTCCAAATTCTACCTCGTGGTCGGCATCGAAACATGGTATGGCTGTCGCAGATGCCCGTGTTCTATGGCAAAGAGCTGTAACTAAGGGAATTCTTCAACAGCAAGAGGACGTGACACGTGGACATCGTTTGTCTTATTCTCCTTCTCCTTCTCCATTTTCCTGCCAAATGTTGCCTTTGGAAATGCCTCTTGCAAGGGCAAATTATAGACAATTTTTTTGGTCAGGTCAGGATGAAATTAAGAAGCACGCAATACAAGGGAACAATTGGGCCTGTATAGAAAACCGTACAGTGGGGGCTGGTTCAGAGCTCCAATGGGAATTGAGTCCCTCTTCCATGGATCAATCGAGTCGAAATTTGTTTTCTCCTAGAAATGATGCTGTTGTTAGCAACTTAAGGAAGAACGACAGTTGTGGCTTGAAAAGGAGCGAAGGCGATATTTTTAGGCGTGGAATATCTGTCGAGGATAATGAAAGCATGCAAGGAGAAGGAGACAAACTTGAAGGCTGTAATTTTTCAAATGCGAATGTGCCTTCATTTAGGCCCTCGGTTCAACGGAGGTTAACAACAAAAATTGCTGGGTCCGAATGGGAATTGACAGTTTCTTCAAATTATATACCTGAAAATTCATCAAGTGGAAGTTCAACATCTTGCAGTGCAAGTGGTACAGAGAGAGAGGGAGAGAGAGGCTTTCATCCATATGCAGCTGGGAAAAGCACCGAACAATGGAAAGGATCAGGAGGAAATCATAGTCAAAATCCCTCAAGATTATTGGGATCACAAAATGATGATTTGCCACAAGTGTTTTCCGGTGAAAGTGGTTATCAACATCAGGAAACGGTTTCTGGTTATGAGTTTAGAAGTCAAACGGCTGGTTTGGAGGATAGAGAAGAAAGACAGGATGATCTCAATGCTTGTTTTCACAAAAATTTAAGTGACAGTCAAAGGCATCAACAATGTCTTCCGGATAATCATGTCGATCTTTGCTCTGAAAACACTTCTGGACTAAATAAAAGGTCACACATTGAAGCTGACTGGGAGGACCAATGGGAAGTGAGTTTAGTTCCAGAAGAAAGTGCAATTTTTTTGGAAAAGCCAGGACAGGGAGAAATTTCGAGATTGTTTGAGCAAATTTCTCGAGGAGACGAGGATGTTAAGGAGTCGAGGGGTAATGTTGAAAAAGAATCTGATTCTCCTTCTGTGACAATTGTCACAGAATGTGAACTGCATGACAACATGGTTTCAATTTCACATAAGGAAAAATCACAGAACATTCCAGAAAAATGCAGATTTCCGGAGAATACCCTTTTAGAAAATCCAAAGTGTGAGAATTTTGAGTCAGTGGCCAGAAATTTGTCCATTACTCCAGCAATAGTAAAGGAGCATTCACGAGGATCTGGAAACCATGCGAGTGAGTACAATGAAAACTACAATGTTAATAAAACTTTTATTCCCTCTGAAGAAAGTAGTCTCCACAGCAATTCTCTCACAGCAACAAGAAAATATATCCTTAGATCCTCTTCTCAGGATCCATGCAGCATATATGGCAATAACTCTAATCTTTTGACCCGTCGCGAATCACGGGAAAATCCTATCGAATTGACATCAAAACCTTCGACATCTTATGCTTTGACGGAAGAAACAGAGATTTTGAGGCCTCAAAAATCATCTGAGATACTGAACCTCAATAGTATTGGGGAAGCACTGTGTCATTCTCAAACAAGGGCAAGACATGCAGAAGAAGGCATTTTGAATGAACAAGCCGAGAATAAACGTTTGATATCTCTTCTTTTGAGGGAATGTGCGATTTCCTACTCGTGTCGTCAGTGGGCTCTAGTCCTTCAGGTGAGCTCTCGATAAACTTTATTTTTATTTATTTTTAAAGACCAGGTAAGCATGTTTTTGTGATAACCGTGGTTTTTTCCCAAGTCCCAAGTCCCAGGTCTTCCAGTAAGTCTACGGAAACAGAGGTGAATTTGGCATTTGAATTGAACTTTTGAAAAGTTTTTTTGGTTGCATATGGTGATTGGAAGACCGACATGTGTCTTTAAAGAGTCTTATGGGCAAATTTTCGTGTCTGTATGATACACATGATACACTTTCTGAATGGTTTTTGTGAATGTTGAAGAAACTCATATTTCTGAAATTTCAAATTTCAAGACAAACCGCTTTTTGACTTAAAAAACATGTTAAAATATATCAAAATATATCAATTTTTTTTTTAATCATCAACTTCCCGGTCATTTTGCAGGCTGAAAATATGCAATCACTTCGGTGTATGATCTGCGGGTCAGTTCCTTGCTGTACACCGAAAAAGAGGTTTATAGAAACAAAAATGGACCCGAAATCTCCGAAAAATGGACTGAGATGTACATATTGTAGTATAGATCACTGCTGTCAATCCTGCATTCCATCACTCGAGGAAAATGACCATACGTGGGAGATTGAACTCGGTTGTTTTGGTTTGCCTTTTCTTCTCGGTATTAGTTTCGCCGGGGCAGCCGTGTATGTTTGTTGGAAATGGGGATGGATAACGTTGCCGGTATAAATGGAGAAAACAGAAAAAAACGGGAAAAACGGAAAACGGGAAAAATAGGAAAAATGGGGAAAACGAGAAAACGGGGAAAACAGGAGAATGTGAAAACTGAAAAAAATGGGAAGAACGGAAAAAATGGGAAATAAATGGGAAAGTGGGAGAGGATTTTTCATATGAGGCAGGGATTCATATACATCTATACACATGTATAAATATGTATATACATATGCATATACGTGTGTGTGTGTGTGTGTGTGTGTGTGTGTGTGTGTGTGTGTGTGTGTGTGATTCGTTTAATTTAGTGGAAGAAAGAAATAGAGTGTGGGAAATGAGACTTTTTCCGAAACAAATCCTCGAGGCATTTTTGGCATTCATTTTCTTTCTTAGGTTGGTGACATGTCAAGTGGCATGTTGTGCATTCCACACCTTTTTGAGTTCCCATGTGTGAATGGCATCGGTCCACAATCAAACGGTACGATAAAGTCTCTTTGTCTTTTCCCGATCGTGTCTCTTTGTCTTTTTTTCATGTTAGTGCCGAGTCTTGGAGGGTTTTCTGCGCCGTGTATTTGATTCTCATGTTGTTTCTTTGTATAAGGAGATTTGGCCTTATATGGAACAAATTAATAAGTAACATGGGCATGACCATGAGGATATGATACATTTGGACTTTTTTTGTCTCTTCCCCCTTTGTGAGGAGGGGACATGCTATGTAGGCATCTCGATGTACTCCAGAGAAGGCAAACTGTTGACAATAAATCGTGAATCGTTATTAATGTTAATAACAATAATTTGTCGCCTGTTGTATTTTGCGCTCTTGAGCCAAAATAATTGTTTTTTTTTCTTAATGTAATTTTTTTGAACTGGTTAAACCAGTCACACGAAACTAAATAGGAATCAATAACACTATGATGGACCCGTGCTACCATAAAATTATGTGTTTTTGAAGCATTTTGTCAGAGTCACTCTTGAAAAAGCCACATATGTCAAATTAAATCAAACTAAGCCCTGTTGAACTTAAAAATACTTAAGGTGTGGTTCAGTTTGACGGGGTTGTTTTTGTTCCACCTAAGGGTTTCAAAATCTTGAAAAAGTATGAAGGTTTTGATTGCCTTGTAGAAAGGTTTGGAAGTAGGTCGATGGAGAACTAAGCTGGTGATTTTATAATTATTATAATGCTGATTTTATTATTATTTATTAATATAGTACCATGATGTAATAATGCTAATGACGCCCCTTTGGTTGAAATCGCTGAAATTACTTTGTCCCTTCAATTTAATTTCATAACCAGTGAAAATATATTATTCAACTGATTTCCAAACCCTTTAGAACGAGGAATTGAACTGTTTTCGGTATCTATAGGGTGGACATTACGGGATCCGATAATTTTCATGAATGCCAAATATAGTGTGGTTTTTAAAAGGATTTGATACACTACAAACTGAAACAGTACATTTTTGTGTTGATTTTTATTCCTAGAGATCCACAGTTGGACGAGGGTCAGTAATCGTACAAGAAAATATAAAATTGATGTACTTTTGCAAAAGTTGTGGGAAAGTCCCACTTGTCAATTTCCCCTTTCATTTGATTTCATCACGACATTTTTCTTCTCTGAATGTGGTCGCTTTTGGTTCTTTTTTTTCATATTTGAACTCGGTTTCCGCTTATGTTGTAATGTCGAACATGACACTTTTTGATATGTTGTAATGACAAACTTGGGGCAAACATTGAAAATTTGACATGATGTAAAAAACAAATTAAAAATTTGACACCCAATGAATTTCATTTATCATTCTTGTTTTTGGCAATTTTGTTTTTTCGTGTTTTGTAAATACACGGATAATGATTTCACATTCAATAGAGAAGACAACGATTGTTTTTGCACCCTTTTGTTTTTGTCTTTTTTTCCTTGACCTAAACATGGTTGATTCTACTGCCGAAACGTGGGAAATGAATCGGAGTTTTGGCCTTGGTGAGTGTTCACCTCACCTAAATATTCTTCTGACAAATCTCGCGACTATGTATATAAAACCTTATCCTTAGCCTTTCTATTCAACCGTCAAAGTGTGTTGTTTGGTCACTTTACTATATTCCTCTTTCCTTTATTCCTTTACTCCCCCTTTCGGTTTTCAAAACCCTAATCTATCTGATGACATTCATGTGTTAGGTTGCCCCTTTTGTTTGAAACCTAGTTTCTTGATTTTGCTCTTGAGATAGATAGATTGAGCAGGGTAAGTGACTCCTGCAACCTTTTTGATCCTCAAGTGCCTTTTGCTCTTTTGACAGGGCGTTTTGCCCTACTTCTCGTCCTACCTTACCCCCACTTCCCCTCCCACCTCAAATTTTGTCTCATCTCTTTCCGCCTTTGATGATTGCCTCATGTATAACCTCCACAATTGAATCACGAGTATGGGTTTAGGATTAACATTTAGGGATCCATTCCCGTTTTTGTACTAAGGGTTGGGTTTAATATCTATGTCACAAGTGGCGCACATGGTGAAAGCACGTCGGAGACCCTTGTAAACTTTTTGTTGGTAAATGCTCTCGTCAGGCAAAAGAAAGACTAACGTGTACTCTCCCTTGTGCTACAATTTCGAAATCGTATGAAGGGGTTTTCATGTTTTTAACCCTGGTGTTACTTTCGTGTAAATTGGATCAAGCGAAGTTTTACTTTGGAGGTGAGTTGGCATGACGTGGTGGTGAGTGTCATAATTAAATACGGCAAATTGAATTACATACAAAGATTGATGATGACTTGAGTCACAAACTAAAGGGGTGAGCCCATGTAATTGACACTTTGAAGTTGTACTTTGGAATGTAGTGAAGTTTTTACGTGCTACACTGTGAATCGCTATTAGCATTAAGAAATAATTAGTGTAAGAAAATAATTAGTGTTATTAACTCTAATTTGGATTTTGGGCGTTTCTTACTCTAATTTATTCATAACTCTAATTTGGGTACATTTTCTTGATAGTGTATCTGCTACACTTTGGTAGCGTTTTACAGTCTGTTTTAGTGTCAATTGTATTTGGCAACTTGTTAAAGTTGGGAGTCACTGCCGAGGTAAGGACACTATTCTTAAGATAATTAGCACAGTTCATAGCTTCTGCCCTGAAGCGTTTTCTTATCTTTTTATCCGATAGCATACTACGGGCACTATCACTTAATGTCCGATATAGTCTCTCGGTTACACCGTTTTGTTTAGGGTTCTTTGGGAGTGTCTTTTGGTGATGAACCCCTTCCTCTTTCAAATAATCCTCAAACTGATTAAAGGTATATTCCCCTCAATTATCACTCCTCACTCTCTTTATAGGTGTCTCATGGAGCTTCTCACTCCATGCATTATACTCTTTAAAATATGCCAGTGCCTCAGATTTATTTTTCAAGAAATAGACTCTGGAATACCTAGACTAATCATCAATGATAGTAAGCATAAATCTTTTCCCTCCAACCGACGGCACTTTGGCCGGTCCCCATATGTCAGTATGAACTAGATGTAGGACCTTTTCACCTTTATAGGTTGCGGTTTTTGGGAATGGTAATCTGTGGGCCTTTCTTTGAGCACATCCACTATAGTCATTCAAGGTTTCATCCCCCCAAAATGAATTCCCTCACTTACTCCCATTTTCTTCATTTCTTTCAATCTATCTAGATGCAGATGCCCCAATCTCTTATGCCAAATCATCAAGTCACTTACAGTGGCATAGTAAACCCCCGACTTTTCATTACTCAAAATTCAGCCTACACATTCATTGGCTACCCTTTTCAGCTGTGAAATATATCTCATCCTCATATTTAGCAACAAAGATCCTCATATCTAGCAACAAAGACTCCTTTCTTAGAACTAGTCTCAAAACCCTCATCATCTAAGACCGACGTAGAGATAAGATTTTTGTTCAACTCTAAAATAAAAAGTACATCACAAAAAGTGACTATGGACGTGTTACCTTCAACTAAGACTTTCGGATCCAGAGATCCCACTAAGCTAGTGGTCACTATTCTCCCATCCCGATACTCTATATCTACCATAGGGATCTTTCTCATTTTGGTAAACATATGTTTCTCTCTACGCATATGCATAGAGGCAAAAGAGTCAATAATAAACCTTCTTTGGGTTTTTCTTTCACTCCGCCGAAGGCACAATTTTGTTTCCTTGGAATCTCCAGCTCGATTTTAACCTCGTCGAGGAGAAGTTCGCCATCATCGTCAACGAAATCCCCTCCTGTTACTTCTGTTGCCACAAGTGCCTTCTTTTTTCTTCCGGCAGATCCACCAATCTTCCCCTTCTTAAGCCTCAACTTCATCAATCTAGTACATTCCGCCATGTAATGCCCCGGCTTCTTACAAAAATGACAAAGCCCATTTGGTGGCCTATATCTAAAGTCATCAGATTGATTTCCTCTCCCTCCTCCAAAGTTTCTATAAGGTTTCTTTGAATCCTCATTCATCCAATTAGTTCTAGCGGCCAAGGCTTGGCCACTCTTTCCTCCTCTCCGAATCTCAATAGTATTTTCCCGGACCAAAATCATTCCAACCACGGAATTCCAAATCCATCGATGATTTGGCAAATCGTTAACCTTGTTAACGATGTTCTCATACTTATCCGGCACTATCATTAGTAAAGTGTTTACCTTTACTTTCTCGGTCCCCGTTTTCCAACACTCTCCAACTCCATAAAAAATCTAGACAAGTCATTGTAAAAATCAAGCATTTTCCCTCCTTTGTAAACATATGCTTGCACCTTCTGATCAGCTTGATTTTGTTGTTTAATCATACCACTATTGTAAATATTTATAAGAGCCTCCCACAACTCGACCGCCTTATCCACATTTAGGTGACGCGTAGCAAGTGCTTGAGTGAGACGCCCGATAATAAAATGAGTTGCCACTCTGTTGTTGAAGTCCCATATTTCAGTGTCATTTGCCTCGGTTTTTCTGAACAGCCATTGCTGGTAACAATCGAGTAGCTATCGGTGTGAGTTTCTTCTTCCCCTTCTCCTTCCCCTTTTCCAACACGATACTTTATCCATCCGTATCTACTTCCTCTTCCTCCACATATCCTCCTGAGAATAAAGCTCCACTAAACCTAGGTGGAACTCCCAACTTTGCAGTTGGTCGCCACACATGACCACTCACAATGGCCCATAACCATTTTTCAAAAAGTGCACCCCTCATTATAATTTCCTAGTATATGAACCCCAATCCATTAAATATGGGCACCATAGAGGGTGGGCCCCTAACTTGTAACATTGTGACCTATGATATTTGCCCTTTTGACTTTCCCTCTGAAAAAGTGCCACCCAAGCACACAAGTATTCTGACCACCTTCACCCTTTGAAGGCCTGACTCTTTGAGCCGAACGTAAAAAGAATCACTGAATTTGCTCCCCTGAGCAGTAAGTTATGGCTCGCCAAAGATGGCATGTAAATATAAAAGGTCACCTGGAGAGAGGTGCCTCAAAAACTCTAAGTCCCTAATCCTTTAATCACAGGTATCTACTAATAAACCCTTGACAAATGCAAGGACAGTTCAGTACAAGAAGGTAAAGTGGCCGATGTACTTCTTGTACGACCATTCTACGTCATGGCCTTCTAGTTGACACCTATCATCTTAGGAGCCGTGGTTCCTCCTCCCGTCTTCTCTGGTGGCTAATGATATCTCGCCACGTGGCACTGTGTGACATTGTCACTGATAGTCGCCAAAAAATCATTTTGGTTTGGCAACGTGAATGTCGACCGTGCGATCGCGCTAATTTGTGGGGTTCAACCTGCGTTCGTGCATTTCATACGTTTTTACGTACAACATCGTCCGTTCGATCCGTTAAATGAATGAGCCGTCGTGAAACTGTTTAAATAAAATCGCGTCCCATTGTGCATCGATACTTCTATGTTCTGGCGGATAAGGCGGACGGCTACTTTAACCGGCGGTGACTGCGTAGGACCTAAGATCAAATCCAAATTAGGTCACTATTATTTTTGTCAGAGGTGTCGGCTCTCTCTCTCCCCAACTACTTGAAGGCAGCCATGGTTTCCTAAGTCTTTGGGACTACGACAAGTATATAGACTTAGACAAGCAACTAGGATATGCATTTTAACAAGAGATACTTTCTCACTTTTTTTTAAGTCTAATTATCTTTTACCAATCCGTAAAGTCGTAAACATGTAAAAGCCTCTTTACCCGTTAGTAAACATGTTTAGTAAAAATATAACAATATTCTCCAAGCTTTTGGGTGACAACTTTGACACCTCTATTTTTTTCTTTTTCTAAAAAGTGACGCACTCACTCATTCTATCCCGATTGTGGTAAGTGTCCTCCTCCAATAACCAGCAATAGACAAGACGTGTATAATTGGTAAAATTGAAAAAATGAGATATGATCCACAATAGACGAGAGATAAAAAATTTAAAACCTTAGAATTCGCCCTTACCAAGTGCTTTTAGTTAGGAAGAATTCAAATCCATCGAAACCGAAAAAAAAAAATCTTTGACCGACGATATCTTTTGACGCTCTTTTTTCCGTCCATTGACCTTCGTGAAAAGGACTTTAATGTTTAAAACATAATAATGTTGGTTGTACACTGCTGAATTAAACACGCACCGATTTTAAAATTTAATACGTTTTTACAAAATCTTAATTTTAATCTGTCTAAATGAGACTAAAGGTGGAGTTCCTTTACGGAAAAAATGACGTTGTTTACTAAAAGTTGTCCTGTTTCGTACTCTTTCCCGACTTTGATCTTTCATAGGTGGCACCACTCCCCATCCTTGGTTAAAATCGTGATATTTCAATTTGGCCATGTCTCTAGTCGATAACTCCAGAAATATCCGATTTTAAGGCGAATCGTGAGACTCTAAAAAATAAATTTCCTCTTGCACAATAATTTTGCAAAATACCCCTTTTGAACACCTGCATTGATGAAATCCTTTGCCACCAATTCTTGGAAAATTAGACGTTTCTCCCCTTTTTTTGGTGGCTCGTAACGGATGTCAAAGCTCTTCCAATTGCAGATCCGAGTCGCTCCTTTGGAAATACTGTACCTCCCAAAAATGAACAAGATACTGGATTAAGGGTCCTCATGTGTCACGTCCCCCTCATTGTATCGTCGGTGAGCTTCCTCGTCGCCGATCTTTAAAATGTGAGATTTTTCTCATTGGTTTCTGACGTCGATCCTACAGCAAAGGTCGCAATCGTGTACCCGAATCCGTACCCGATCGTTACCCGACCGCCTGCGTTGGATCCGAAACTGATCAGGTGCCAAATTTTGGGAGCCAGGCGAATGGGGGCGGGTGATTCAAAAAAAAAAAAAAATAGGTACGGTCAGGTTAGCAAAAAACGAAAAAAATAGAAGGTTTAGTACTATCCATACTATCCAACGTTATTGTACTTTCTACTCTTGGTATCGTGGAAGGTATGAGGGAGATGTACTAGTAATGTTGTACTTATTCGGGTACAGGCGAGTACGGGTATTCGCGAGAAATCGAGTTTCGGTTAACCTATATTTTCGTTAACGCGTATCGTGTACCGGTTATCAATTAATGAGCAAGACATAACCCGGTCGGGTTTCGAGTGTTCAGATTTAAAAAAAAAAAAATTGTCGGTTTCGGGTATCTAAATTTTGACTTTTGCGACCTCTGCCTTACTGTATCGAAGCTTTGATTTCCCTATGTCGTTCATATCATAAAAATAATTTGTGAAATAAAAATTTGTGCAGGTTTTACTCTTACGAATCTAATTCGGCTTCCCCACTCTTGACGTATCTTCTCCCCTCTATCACCTCTCTTCCCCGCGCCTCAAAGGTGTTGTTTTTGAAGATTCAGTTTTGTACGTGCGTGCGCGTGTTTGCGTGCGTATGTAATTACCGGAAGTAATGTGGTGGTTCGAATGGAGTTGCGGATTGGGGGAGTAAATGTTCGAGTAAAATTTAATGGACGTGAGGGACTAACTGAGTGGCGCGGAGCGCGTTGATGAATGGACGGCGGATCGCGAAGGGATCCGATTCAAAATATTTGAAATGTTGAAGTACACCGCCAATCGCTATTAGCGTAGAAGTTTCTTTAGCATATATGAATAATTACCGTGGTTTATGCTAATTAAGAATTTGAAAATTTTGAAAAAAAACAACATTCTAATTGTTTAATAATTCTAATTTGGGTCTTTGAAAAAGGTAAATGTCGGTCGCAAACATGCTTACACTAATATAGGTATTTCTACAAAATCTGATAAATCGTACACAAATCGTACGTTCACACAGTCGAAACGTGGTTGTTGGACGAATACGTGCGAACGTGATATTTGACAACCCGATTTGATCCCCTTTTTAGACCGCATATTCTCATGCGTCAGCGGCTACTAAACATAAAGAATTGTTCTTTTTCCCTTAAAAATATACGTTTTTGTACGGTCTGGCTCTGACCGTACACCACTATTTAAAAAATGACGTACTTCCATTTTGTACGGTACTTGGAAAATAACCCTAAATGGCGTCCAGAAAAAAATAGAATAAGCTACGCTATTGGAGAATAAAATAAAAAAAAAGCTGGACGGAATTAGCGTACACTACGCTAATAGCGATTGGCGGTGTAGTATTCTGTGCGTACGAAACATAATTTGACGGACGCATTTATACAAAAAGGACGCCGCAGGTACGGAGCGTCTTATTCGGCAAGTAGACGTTAAATAAGTCAGCGGCATTTAATGATGAAGTACGCGGTTTTGGTACGGTTTGATTTGGAGGGTACGATTTCATTTCAGCAAGTGGTTCGTGGTACATTTGGAGGGCGGACGGCGTCCGCCGATATTTCGAAGATGTATTATCGAGTGGACCGTACGTATATGATGTCGGTTCACTACGTGGACTTGTGTACAAGTGATAAAGCAAGTTGTCATTTAGCGGCCGGATTTTGCGGAAGCGTCAATCACACGATGTATATTTTTGGACGTCTCGGATGCATTGAATAAATTCGAGGACTCACGTTGACTTAGGGTACGTCCCCATGTATTAAAGTACATACTTTTCTCTGTCTTTTTGCCCTAAAATTCAGGGAACTTGGAAAAAAACTTTAACCGTACGAGAAAATTATGTTTAGCAAATTAAAGTATTCGTCAATTCATACTTTCGATGTACGGCGTGTTTGTCGTCATATGAATGCATTTTGGCGTTTTCCCCTTTTCGACCCCCGGGCAAGAGAATCCAGCCCAAAAAAAAACTTCATCCAAAATCACATCGAGGAGGTGATTTTAGTGAAGTACCGCTCAAACAGCGAATGAAAACGAACCACGCACGCGCCACACATTTGTAAAATTTTTGGACGAGGGAGAGTCCTCGCTATTTTTCTCCGTACCCGTCACGCGCTACGTACGGAAAAAAATTTGCAGGGGTCTCGAACTTCCACTTGAATTCATGGGTCCTTTGCATAATTTTTCGCCGTCGCGCCTCTCCTCTCTCCCTCTCACACTATCGCTTGTATCTCACACGTTTTAGAATGAGACACGACAATATTGGTAATTTGGTATAAAATGAAAGATCTTTAAAAAATATATTTTTTGAATTTTTTTACTTTTTTATTTAATGGCAAATCGAGTGAGAACAGTAGAAAAGCGAAATAGGGAAACCATGGCGGAAAGTTATTGAATCAGTGACGTCGACGTTGTCACAAGTGAGCGTGACGTCACAATATCACCAAACCCTAAACATCTACGATTTCACAAAAATCTAGACGTCTACAACTGTCGCTGCTTTTGTTGGCGTCACTAATCGTCGGAAGTTTTGAAGTCGTCTTCAGTCGTCTTCAGTAGTACCTTGCGTCTACAACCGTCACATTTCAAAGTTCCGATTTCATATTTGCACATAGGGACGCTCTTCAAAGTAGTACGGAGAATCTATATTACAGTCCAAAATACTTTGCCAAAGTACCGATTACATGGGGACGTACCCTTAGTGTTAATAATTTTTTTGCCACTTAAAACATCTTTTCTCCGTACACACTTCTTCGATTTTACATCCAACGGTTGCGATTGAAAGGTATGATTCTCGGCTTCCAATTGGCGGTCTCGAACCGAAAATCGGACAAGTGTGTACAGAGAAAACATGTTTTAAGTGGCAAAAAAACTTTAACACTAATAACGATTGGCTGCGTACTAGAGTAAAACACTACTCGTGATGGGTTTACATACGTGCTACTAATTGTAGTTCAGTCATTATTTTTGAGCCATTTAAAGTAACGTCAAAAACAAAAACAATGAGATGAATAATGTTTTAACTTTTTTGAAGTTCGAGGGCCGAAAAAAGTAAAAAAAATAAAAAATAAATAAATAAACAAATTCAGGATGCCGATATTGTGTTATTACCGCTAATGGCGATTCCCGGTGTACCATTTACCATGCTGAGAAAAATTTTGAGCCTCAACAGCTTGCGAAAATCAAAACAGATGAAAAGCAGGGAAACTGGTGCACAGAGAATACTAATAAATAAACTAATAAAACAATAATTATGTTATAGTAATAATAATAATGAAAAGTATTGTGTTATTAACGCTAATAGAGGTTCATGGTATAACATTACCATACTAAAAAAGAAATTGAGCCTTCACAGCTTGCGAAACAAAATGTATGAATAACAAATCATATGAATTCATACGAAAAAATATCGTTCGGAAATTATTGTAATGATACCGATGTTATTGAGAATCACCGCCAAACAAACAAAATAATAGACAATTTATCAACTTTTTCGACTCTCCAAAAAACACAAATCAATTATTGGAAAAAATGTTTCCAAGTTATTCTTTCACTACAGAAAAAGACATTTTCTTTTTCTTCTTTTATTTCCAAATAAATTTTGCATATATAGAAAACTCGAAAGTGTCTTGAAAAAAACAAGACTCCACAATTGACTATTTAAAAAAAAACAAATCCTAAAATGAACTAAAAGACAAAAAAAAATAAACAATGAATAACTGTTGTAAGAGAAACCGCCCTAGTCTCCTAAAATACTTATATACAAGCAAAAAAACCGTTTTTACTCTGATAAAATAACAAAAAAATAAAAATCACAGAACAAAATCAACTTTAATTCGGGTTTCACTTTTTTAAAATCCTTTTCCGTCCATCTCAAAGACATGTTTCTTATTCGCCGCGGCAATAACAATAATCATTCGTAACAAATTAAATTTCAGTACCGGTGCATAAGTCCCGCCCTAATCCACCCCTTTTTTTGTTGGAACCCCTTGCATACAACCTGAGCCTTATATTTAACGACCAGAAGGGTCAGTTTTCGTTTCAAAATCCACTTGCCATAGATTGTTTTATTCCCATTGGCTAATTCCACCTTTTCAAAACTCCTATTTTCAACCGACGATTGATTTAAAATTTTATATTTAAACCAACGCCCATTTGGACTCCAAATCATAAAAAATACTTGCTTCGGAATACGATTTAAGGTCCTCGGCTAAATTATGCACTATAGCCGAGCCCATTTCTTCCTTTTATTTTCTCGAGTTCTTTTTCGAACCACGGTTTTGGTTTCCTTTTCAATCACTTCCCCCCTCACACTTGGAAGGCTCGATTTGGAACTCTCCGATTTTCGAATGTCCAAAGCCATTTGGGAATTGTAAAAAGCAATGGCATGAGAATCAATTCCAATGTCTGATTTTTCTTTCAATCCAGATTTGAATCTCTTGGAATTGACTTTGGGATCTAGCTCATTGTTCGAATCCGAATCATAAATACCCGAAAATGCTTTAATTTCATGCATTTTATGGAAGTTTGGATTTTTGATTAATTTCTACAATTTTGGAAATGTTGGTTTCAAATTCGCAAGAAAATCCATATCGCGACATTTTTCCACAAATTTTCTTTTTTTTTACCCCAAATTTCAACATGGTGGATTGTCTCCTTTGGCCATCCTATAATTCATGGTGAGTCTTATTGTCAAAACGAAAGTAAGACATCGATTTGAAATGTAACTTGCGGTACGGATTGCATCTCCTCATAAGAAAATTTTTTGTCCCCACGAGCCATCTTTTGCAATGTTCGATTTTTCCTCTCGACAATGCCACTTGGTTCCGGAGAGCATGAGGTGGTGACTCGATGCCCTATTCCGTACAAGCTAGTGATGACGTGGCCGCTCACAACCCAATATGCGATTCGAAATTGTTGGTTCGTAAATATCGACAAACAAAGTACAGTAGCGCCGATGCACATATGGTGTGACCATAGTTGTTCAATTCGTACTGATTTTCGCTTTTTTACTATTTTTACGTAGTATTTGCTAGTTTCATACTTATCTTAAATTTCGTTTCGTTTTCGCTGTACAAAAAACTGTACGGAATTTTTCAAAAAGAGACGTTATATCATTTGAAAATTTGAAATTTGATAATTAAAGGACGAAAAGTGTACGGAAACATACGGGTACAAAGCCGGGTACGCATTTTATCAATTTTCCAAAATCGTTAAATGCGAATCGTACGTAGTATTCGCGCGTTCGTTTCGTGCGTAATATGCGAATTGAACAACTACGGGTGTGACTTACCAAAACCGATGACGCATTCCTTTTCAGTTTTGTGGTCTTCACCCGGAGAAACATGCAGGTTCAAAATTGTAATCATCTGTCCTCCATCACCCCTTAAAAAATTTTAGAGTCCATGGAATTGCCATGGCCTCCATAGCGACCACCACGGTCACAATCTTGTCCGCGCTGTCATTTTTTGCGCAGCAATTAGGGTTGATGTGTCCCCAATTGCTGCAAAAAATGACATTGTTTATCTTTATCCGAGCGAATGGTTAAGACATGCCGAGATTATTGCACCGGAAACACGTGAAATTATTGTAGTCAGGCTGCCAATTCTGATCCTTAGATCCGTCACCTGTTTCTTTCATTTACCTCCATCACCTTTAGGACCTCCTTCTCTACCGCCCCTTTTGTCGTCGAGATAGTTAGCATCCGCGACATTGGGTGAGGTTGTAAAGGATCGATAATAGTCACAAATTACACATCCTTCTAATAGAAAAGCTTATAGAATCATCTCACAACTCAAAACACTCATATCGGCAATAAATATGTGTATATCGGTACTTATACTCATTTATATTCTCTTTCTTTTGAGGGGAAGATTCAAACAGCCGAGTCGTCTCGTCGAGGTCGGCAATCTCCTCGAGGCAAGCGAGAATAATATGCATAGGAGATGGGTGACAAAATCATAACTTCTTTGGCAGATCTAGGGAAAACGACCTGGACTCTTATCCTTATCCAACCCGGAAGTTCTAGGAATCGAAAGAAATCCACCTCGTAGAACAATAACTCCCAAAGTGACGGGAACCGTTCCTCTTACTTAAAGTCCGCTTTATCCACCCATCATTGAAACCCTAAATCTGGTGGTTTCTCCCCTATTGGAGTTCGATCCAATGGAGGAAGAGCTCCAAACCGTCAATAAAAAGGTGATTGAAAAAAAGGGAGTTGATTCAATGGTACACCGATCATCATTATTAGTGTTAATGACAATCATTCGGTCGCGACTATTTCTAGCCAAAAATCACAAAATAGAGTTAACAACATTATTTAAGGACGTGGACTACAACCTGCCACATCTCCTTGCACTAAATTAGTATTTTTAACTCTAATTTCGCATTAACACTAATAAATCTTTAACGCTAATAACGATGAGCGGTGTAGTAGCTTCCGATTATATGTTGATGTTGTTGATGTTCTAGGAGGAACTCCCAAGGTGGGTTGATTGTTCCAAGAAATCCCAATTTGGACCAATAGGAGGAGACTACAAGTACTTGAACGTGCGCGGTGGTCCGAGGTTATGAGGGGAATTCCTCATTATTCAAAATTGCTAGTTAATCTACTCAAATATATTACATTGGGGTAACAATCACCGAGGTAGAAGAGAACATCACAAATCTAACTCATCGACAAAGAAACAAGTCCACTCCAATTTTCCTTTCTTTAGAAAGAAACACAACTCCTCGACAAAAAATATTAGAGCGCATGAAAGGAGAAGTGGATACCAAAGTGGAGAGGAATGGAGACAAAAAAATTATCCCAGATCTAAAGGACAAATTTTCAAGGGTTTGGAATATGAGACCTCGCTACCATCGTTTACCATTGTCACGCGAGGCACAAAGTTTAAAAGGACAATCGGCTCATGAAATCTCAGTGACGTGGCCATTAAGACCACCCACAAGAGTAGCTCAATAGCGATGACAATATCGTGTTATTAACTCTAACATTATATATATTATTATTTTTTATGTTATTTTTTATTTTATTATCATGTATTATATGTATTCACAGTGTAACATTACCATACTAAGAAAAAAATTGAGCCTCGAGAGCTTGCGAGACAAAACGTATGAATAACATATCATATGGATAGTACGGAAATTAATGAAAAGATTCTGATATTATCAATAATCGACAGCAAACAAACGAAATAATCGACAATTATCAATTTTTGAGACTCCGAAAATCATATGTCAATGGTTGGAAAGATTTTTCAAGATATACTTTCACTACAGAAAAAGACAAAATACTTCACTTATTTCCAAATAAATTTCGGGCGAGAGATATATAGAAAACTTGAAAGTGTCTTGAAAAAAACAATACTCCACAATTGACTATTAAAAAAGAGCAAATCCTAAATGATGACTAGAAGACAAAAAAAAATCAAACAATGAATAACTGTTGTAAGAGAAACCGCCCTAGTCTCCTAAAACTTATATACAAGCTAAAAAACCGTTTTTACTGTAATAAAATAACAAAAAACTAAAATCACAGACAACTTCAACTTTAATTCGGGTTCCGCTTTTTTAGAATCCCTTTCCGATGATTTTTGTATTTTTTTTCGGTCACTTATTTCCAAAAAAAGGGCAAACTCGCATAATGATACCTGCGTCACGTCACAACGGATTAGAACTTTCTTGGAAGAAGGCATCTTATTTAAAAAAAAAACCATCTTAAAATCAAAAAGTAAAAAAGTATCTAACAATCTTAAAATTGAAATCCAGAGAATTTTTCAAACAACTGGGTTTATCCCCTCACAACATAATGCCTTGAAACAATATACCATCGTATTATTTTCACATTCAATGTTGATACTTTTATAACAACAATAATAACAACAATAATAACAACAATAATAACAACAATAATAACAACAATAATAACAACAATAATAACAACAAACATAAAAATAACAACATTAATAATAACAGTAATAATAATAACAATAGTGATAATAATAACAATAATAACGATAATAATAAGAATAACAAAAACAACAACAATAATAACAACAACAATACTGATAACAATAATAATCAATAAGAACAGTAGTAACAAAAGTAAATAATGAAAGTCATCATTGTTTAACCTTTGGAACCGTTTCCCCAAATAAAAAATATTTCAAGTTCTTAAATTTGAACAGCAGAAGGTCAAAAAAACCTCACTTATAATTTCTATTAACAATTTTTTTCAAAAAAGATTATTTCTACTCTATTCTCAAGGTGTATGCGTGAAAAAGTACCAAAAGTGAAAAAGAAACCCCAGAGACCAAAAAATTTGCAGTAAAATTGCGAGTAACTACAACACTTTATTGTTACTTTTTGTGATATTTTTGTCACAGAAAAAGAACAGCATTAGTTACAATCTCCTTTCTGTACCTTACATTAATCTCTTGATGAAAAAATATATCAAAATAAGAAACTATTTCCACACTACACCGTGGAAAGTCATTTAGAGTAAAGAAGTAAAGACGTTTTTAGAATTGAACTTACATTATTGTTGTTAATACTAATTTGGTTCACAACGACCTGCCTGTTTTTTAACCGTTTAAAGAACTATACTGCTTCCATCATTTTTAGGGTTAAGGATTTAGTAGTGTTAATGCGAAATTAAAATATATAATACTAATTTAGTGCAACAAGATGTCACAGATTGTAGTAAACTCCCTTATACTCTTTTATGATTTTCAGCCAAAACAAGTAGCGACCGAATTAGAGTTATTAACTTTAATAACTTTGGGCGGTGTGGTGTTAAGAGAAAAAAAAATGGTGTATTTTTTTAACGCTGTTTTAAGTTCAAGAGCTATAATTTAGGGGCAGCGGTATAGGGTTAATTAACTCTAATAACTATACACGGTGTACTCTGTTTAAATGCCATAAAAAATATCATGACCAAAATAAACGATTCAAAAGAAAAAAACTCCCACTAAGCGAATTTTCACGAACTTGCATTCCTTCCAACACATTCCATACTTCCTTTCCCTTTTCAGTGTTTTTGACATTTGTAATGAAATAAAACACCCACTGTCGCATCAGACATCCAGGCATCCAGACATTCAACAATTCAAAAATCCTTTTCCGTTTATTTCTATTTTTCTTTCCTTCATTTCATTTTATGGCCTTTTCTTAATAACTTACTTTTTTGATCATGTCTTCACCTCCCAATGTCATTTATCCGAACGTGTCTTCCTTCTTCGAAAGTCGTCTTCTCTCTCCCAAACTGCGATAATTTGTTTCCAAAGTTGTCGGATTTCCCATTTTTTGCAACGCAAGAAGCTCCTTTCGAAGCCTTTTTCCACGCGATCCTCCACCACTTGTCTTTTCTCCTCCAATCGTCGTTTCTCCACCATTTGTTTTTTCTCCACTTTTTGTCTTTTCCCTCCCAGTTGTCTTTTCTCCACCATTTGTCGTTCTTCCACTATTTGTCTTTCCTCCACTATTTATATTTTCTCCAATACTTATATTTTCTCCAAAAGTATTCGCGTCCATATAGGGACTAAGTACATTCACATCTTTGCCTCCTTCGTCCTCCTTGTCCTGATAGTTATCTTCCGGATCTCTCCTGCCTTCAGTACCTCTCTTTGAATTCTCAACAGTTAAACCTTTTAATACAGAAACAGGTGGAGAGGTAGTAGGAATGAGGTTTCTAATGTCCATTTGTCTAATTCTCTGCTTCTTTTCAGTAACATGTTCCCCTCCTCCCTTCTCAAACTCCCTATTGGTCTCATTCTTCGGATTTGATAGTTCACTCTCTCCATTTCTCTCTCCCGTCTCTTTTGATGTCCTATTTCTAAAAGACCTCTCTGTTTTCTTGTTCTGTTTCTTTTGGACACTTTGACTTTGGTCGATGGTATTTGGATTAAGGAGAAGATTACATTTCGAGTCTATTTTTTCAATTTTTTCTAACTGAATTCCTCCCAAATTTTCCTCTCCTCCTACCTTGTGACGTAAAGATCTACTTCGTTTGTTCGCCCTTTTCTCCCCTTGCAATGTTGGGCTTTCCATCTCTTCATCACTTCTAAAACCCATATTCTCCTCTTGAAAAGTACATCTTTTTGGTTCTTTTTGTTCGTTTATATTTTCGCAGACATGGTTCATGACACTGGTTCCAGCTTCCTCAAATTCATTACCAACAAGTTTTTTTCTTCCCTCCAGATTTTCTGACGAACACTTTTTTAAATATTCTAAACCACTTCTGACAGTCTCCACCTGCATAAATCGTTAAAAAAAACAATGGTCAGGTTTATCTATTGTTTCCAAAAAAGAAAAAATGCCTCACTATTTTTAAAATCTGTAACAAAATTCCCTTCTTAACAGATAAAACGATGAGTTTCTTGGTTTGAATCAGGGAAAGTAAAGAGACGAGGAGGGCTATATTACGACATATGAAAAAAGTGGAAGAAAAAAGGAAGAAACTTGTCCATTAAAGCATCTAAAGAAAGTTAATTTTACAGTTTCCGAGTTAATTTTACAGTTGCCCAGTAAATACAAACACATTTTTTAACCAAGGAAATTAAAGGACGGAAACATACAACAAAAAAAGATTTTACTTATTAATGGCCATACAACAGGAATATTCTGTCCGTACATTTTCTTGTGACATTTGAATCGACGAAGCCTATGGTTACATCAGGAGGTCTCTGTAATAGTACGGACAGCAAAATTTCTGTATTACGGAGGCCTCGGTTACATCGGCGTCGCTAAAAAAGTTTTACATCCGTGTTTTGATTTGAGTGGTTCCACGTAGGTTGACGATCAAATCTGTAAAATCGTCAAAGATTTGGAAACCGACCATTTGCGAATGGAAATCCGTACTTGCGTATTACGTACGTGTACTTCACAAGTGTACCGTGTCAATGTACCTCTGAGATCTCCTTCACTCTGATGACTTTCAGGAAAAAACCGTATTTCTTTTCGGCAAAGATTTTACGGTCACCTTGTCCGAAGGCACGTGACTTTGAGGACGTGTGAAAAAAATCATTTTTCATCGACGCACGTGTCTATCGTCCAGGTGTAGCGAATTGACTGGTTCTATAATGGTGAGGTGGGTTCACCATTACAGAGGCGGATGGAGCGATTGCTTCGCACATGAAGACGAAAATGTAATTGGACGGTCGATGTTTTCTCCCGGATACTTGGAGAATCGTAATCTTATTTTCTGTAATGTTGTTTTCAAGAAACTCACGAAAATATAGTACGGCTTGGAACGGGCAAGTACAAAATTCTGTATTAAACCTCACTCTTCGTCTAATGTAACCATCCCTAAAAGCTCTTTTTCTGTCATCGTACGAAAAAGTACAGTCTCGAAACTAAAACGTACCCGTACATAAAGTACAGTTTTAGAGCTTAATACGCTTACGTGACAGAGCTTCAATTTCAAATTAGGCGCGTCAATGAGGAAACGAAGAAACGCGGAAATGAAACGCGTCAACACTATGGAGCCAAAAACAAGTTAAGCGCTAAAACGCACTAAATGAATGAATGGACGCTTGTTACAGTGCACACTCACTCTCCCCTCCCTCCCTCCCTCCCCTCCCCCTCCCTCTCAGTCACTCTTTCTCCCTCTCACTTCCCCTCTGTCGTATTTGTTTAGAAACTTCCTCGTAAATTGTTTCCGTCTTAATGAACTAAATTATTTCCCTCCCCTCACCTCCCTCTCCCTCCCTCCCCCCCACTCCCTCGCTCTTAGGGTGTGTGGCCATGTAACAGAAACTTCAGAATGTTACTTTGGATTTTAGCGCAGATTTTAGGGTGTATTTTTCAAAGTGTTCCTATGTTAATCATTACTTTCGCCTTCATTACTTCAAATATGTGACAGTTGTAGACGTCACAAAAATGTGCAACAGAGTACGAAACGAAATGTAGACGACTACGAAACTTCCTAAAATTGGTGACGTCTACAAAAACGGCGACGGTTGTAGACGTCTAGGTTTTTGTGACATTGTAGAGGTTTAGGGTTTTGTGACGTAGCAAAGTCATGCTACCTTGTGACGTCATTGTTACGTAAACTTTCAGCCATGGCTTCCCGAATTCTTTTTCTTATCTTTTATCATTCCATATGCCATCAAACTAAGACAAAAAAAAAAAATCTTTCATTTGACACTATTATTACTTTATTTAATTTAGACAAGAGAAAAAGAGGAGCGGTCGAGTGAAAAAGAGAGGGAGAGACGAGGAAGACGTAAACTTTTGCAAAGGACCCATGAATGGAAGTGGAGGTTCGAGACCCCAAGGATTTTTTTTCCATACATGCTTGTCATTTTCGTACGTACATGCGCGTGACGAGCTGGAAAAAAAAACGTGTACTCTCCCTCGTGCAAAAACTTTCGAAAACGCTTGACGTGTGCAATCCCGGTTTTCTATTCGTCAATAGGGTATTATTTTCGTGCAAAAACTTTCGAAAACGTTTGACGTGTGCAATCTCGGTTTTCTATTCGTTAATAGGGTATTATTTTAATTAAAATCAGGTCGCGATTTGATTCCAGTACAAGTGTGAAGATGAGCTGGCGTGACGTGGAAGTGGGTAGCGATGATAATAACGCTAAATTGACGTACCTTCAAAGTTCAAAGATGACGCAAACTGTGCTTTGGTTCTTGCCCATTTTTCGTATGGCGTAATATTTTCTCGTTGCAAGTCCCATTTTCTGTGAAAACGACAGAAAAAAACACTTACTTGAACACATGGGCACACACCCTTACTCTTCCCTCTCGATGAATTAAATACTTGTAATATTTTTCAGCTTGTTTTTCCAACAAAAAATGATTTTTTTACCAACATTATTGACAATAACATAAAAAACAAAAACAACAACAAAAAAGAAAATAAACATCATTTAAGAAAACCGAAAAACAGAAAAACATTAACAAAATAAACAATGACATTTTTTTCTCTCCTTTATAATGTAAAAAGAAAACGCGAACAAGAATAAACAAAAAAATAAGCGAAAAGAAAACCGAAACCAACATGGAAGCAAATGTGAAAGGTTCGATTTTGTAAATTTCTTTGGAATATAAGTTTTGTATTAGAAACATTACAAAATCAAAACAACAATATATATATATATATATATATATAAAAATTGTGAAAACATCATAAATAATAACAAACTTTCGGCTTTAAAAAAGTAAATTAAACGATATTTGAGTGAAAAATCAATAAATAATGTTAAAAATAATAATTTCAATAGGTAGCTTTTTTTGGAATAAAATCTTCTAATGGAAGGTTTTAAAAAGAAGACAAAAGAAAAGTTTCCAAACTTTGGTTGAGTACCAAGAAGAGGAGGATGTACTCAAAGGATACTCTATTAGAGTCAAAACTATTAATAATAAAAACATAAATTATAATAACTATAATCATAAGATATCAACCATAATAATAATCATCCACAACAGTTGGAGATTCAAGTTTGTAATAATATGCAATTTAGCTATTGAAATTATATAAGAATAAATTAAAAAGTTTAGAAGAAAAAATATCATTTTTTTTCTTTTTTTTGTCTAAAGACATATGCAACAGTGTAATGATATTATTAGGGCAATCTGTACCACATGTAAATTCGGACAGCAATCACATCATATCTAGATGGAACATTATCTCTTTCTATCGCTTGCCGTGTCCTATCTTACTTTCCGATGGCACAATACGTAAGTCCTCTATTCCCTCCAGGCAAATCGTTGAGAGTCTTATCTATTTTATGAATTGCACCCGTCCGGACATTGCGGCACCAGTTGGAGCCTTGAGCCAAAGTCTGCAAAAGTCGAAGTGGTGAGATTGGGAGGCAGCAAAGAGAGTTTGGGAGGCACCAAAGCGAGTCATCCGTTATCTTGGAAGGACTTGGAATATCTTTGACTCTCTCTCGGTGGAGAAGAGGTGAAAATTCAGACTTGGAGCGATGGGTGCTATGGAGATATGCCAAGCCGACGCTCCACTACATGATACATTATGAATACCGGAAGTGGAACGTGTTGGAGCAACAAGCTTGAGAAGGTGACAGCTCAGTCCACCATGGAGGTTGAGTATATGGCAGCCTGAGCTGTCAAAGAGCTCCTTTGGGTAAATTCTCTTCTCCAAATGCTTCATTTTATGCAGGTTGGACCTCAGATAGTGTGGTGTGATAATCAGGCTGCAATTGCCATTGCATCTAATCCCATTCATCACTTCAAGAGCAAGAACATTGATACTAAGTTGCATTTTGTGAGAGAGAAAGTGATTGGGAGAGTTTTGAAACTTAGCTACTTGCCCGATGAGAGGATGGTAGGTGATATAATGACAAAACCCTTGCCTGCATCTAAGTTACAGTTTTGTGAAGAGGCATGTGGTTTAAGTGTCTAGTAGAGTCTAAAGCTTTAGGGGAGTGTTGTTTTGAAAGCTTTAGACCTCTCTATGCCTCGGTTGTGAGGAGAGAGGCGTTTCTGGACTTAGTTTATTTTGATGTAAGTCCGGTTCACTACGAACTAGAATTGGTATTACGTGACACAGTGGGGAGTACACCGATGTATACACTCCCGGGACACGCGTCGCTACAAGGAAAAAGACACTCCAAAATATCCGGTTGGTGCACAGATACACTTGAGGACCGAAATGGCATATGGAGATTTATCTACGGTGCCAAATCCAATATGTAAGCGGCAGACAGAGACCGCCGACAAGTGTTGGTCAGAGCGGATCACATACACGACAATCTGACGCAGAATATAGAATACTACTTTGTTGTAAATATTTGGTTCAGCAGATTTTTGTCTTTGTGTGGTTAGTTGATTAATGTAGGATTCATTTGTATGACATAGCTTGTTCCTATTCGGGTATACTCACGATATTAGGTGTGTGAGGTAGTTAGGAACTTGTTGTATCAAAAACTGTACATGTTGTTTTGATAACTTTGTCTGGGCATAACTCTCATATCTGTTTGCATAATTTTGTGAAATTTTGCATGTGTGTTCCTCACTATTGTATCTACTTTGTGGTAGATTTGCAGCCCTAGTGTGTGCCAGATCTATGTTTTATTAACTGTTGAAATTTCTTTCTGTACCGATTTTTCTGTGAGAGCACCTAGCTTGTCTTACTTTTGTGATGGCAACAAATACAACTTCTTCTTATTCTTCTTCTTCATTTCTTGTTGTTGTCACAAAACAAAATTTGTGACATTTCGGCATCACACTCACTTATGATAGCGTCGAAGACACTAATTCCAAAAAATTGCGCCATGGTTTTTCGATTTTGTTTTTTCGTCCCTCCTCGCTGTACTTGACATCAAAATACGCCCAAAGACAGTCAAAAGTAATATTTTTCAGAGGTCTTTCATTTGATACCATTATTGTCGTTTTTCATTGCGAGAATTGCGAGATAAACACCGTAGTCGGAGAGGGAGAGAGAAAGAGGCGCCTTTCGCTTTGAGAAAAGGCTCGAGACCCCTACACAACCCTTGCACGGAAAAAAGTTCGCGGAAAAAAGTATGTACTTGCCATCAAAATACACCCAAAGACTGTCAAAAGGAATATTTTTCAGAGATCTTTCATTTGATACCATTATTGTTGTTTTTCATTGCGAGAATTACGAGATAGACGCGGTAGTGGGAGAGGGAGAGAGAAAGAGGCGCATTTCGCTTTTGTGAAAAGGCTCGAGACCCCTCCACAGCCATTGCACGGAAAAATGTCCGGGGAAAAAAGTACGCACAGGTTGGAAACATGCAGTGGTTTTACTCAATGCAGAAAAGTTTTCAAAAACTTTTGACGCGTGCGACAACGTCTCCTAATTCGTTCGCTTGGTGAAACATTTATTAAAATCACCTTGCGAGGTGATTTGAGTAGAAGTTTGAAGATGAGCTGGAGGGACGCGAAAATGGGTCGAAACGCGCTAGACGACAAAATATAGTACACTTCAAGTTTCAAATATTTCTGGTACGGTTGCGGATTTTCTCGTTGCGGCCTAAGTTTTGGAGGAAAACGACAAAAAAAACCTCTTACTTTATCACATGGAAAAGTGCCCTTAAATAACCATTTCGTTTTTGCACATCGGAACACTTTGGAAAGTAACACGAAGGATCTTCACAAAAAAACGAAGCAAAAAGACTAGGTTACGGCTACATGGGAGGGTACCCTAATAGTGTTACAAGGTTTTCTATAGTAACCCTAATTTATTCACTATTCAAAACCATAGTTGTTCAATTCGTGCAAATTTTTCATTTTTGCCATTAACTACGTATTATTCGTGAGTTTTAAAAATTTCGTTAAAATTCGCTTAGTACTTTCTGTACAGAAAACTGAACGGAAATTGTACAGAAAAATGAATGGTAACTACACAAAAAAATGTACGCAATTTTACAAAAAAAGATGTTGCACCATTTGCGCACGGTAAGTTTGATTTTTAGTACGACTGTCCTTTTCTAAACATTTACCAACCGACATTTACCAAACGTGCCAGAAGCATCCATGCCTGAACACAAGGAGTAGAGTGGGAGCAGGGTTTTTTTAGGATTTTAGGCCATGCTAAATGTTGAAAAATGTAATTTGTATATTGTCTCTCTTTTGTTTTTAAGCAGTCGTAGACTCTTAGAGAGATAAAGAGAGAAGACCATGGCTGGCAGTCAGATAGTCTCAGACAGACAGAAAATATGACTTTGACAAAAAGGTGGTATTGGTCAGGATTTGAACTTGGTCCTACATGTTACCGTCCTAGCCTGTGTAGCATTCGTCTGTAACCAATTGAAGGTTTTTTAGGGTTTTAGGCCATGTTGAATGTTGAAAAAGGTAATTTGTATATTGTCTCTCTTTGATTTTGAAGCAGTCGTAGACTCTTAGAGAGATAGAGAGAGAAGGCCATTGCTAGCTGTCAAATAGTCAGTCTCAGACACACAAAAAATATGACTCTAACAAAAAGGTGGTATTGGCCTGGATTTGAACTTGGTCCTACAGGTTACTGTCATAAAGTGTCTAGCATTCGATCGTAACCAGTAGAGGGTTTTTTAGGGTTTTAGGCCATGTTGAATCTTGAAATAGGTAATTTGTATATTTTCTCTCTTTTGTTTTTAAGCAATCGTAGACTCTCACAGAGATAGAGAGAGAAGGCCATGGCTGACTGTCAAATAGTCTCAAACAGATAGAAAATATTACTCTGACAAAGAGGTGGTATTGGCTATGATTTGAACTTGGTCCTACATGTTACAGCCTGACTAGCAGTTGATGGTTTTTTAGGGTTTTAGGCCATGCTAAATGTTGAAAAATGTAATTTGAATATTGTCTCTCTTTTGTTTTTAACCAGTCGTAAACTCTCTGAGAGATAGATAGAGAAGGCAATGGCTAGGTGTCAGATAGTCTCAGACAGACAAAAAATATGACTTTGACAAAAAGGTGGTATTGGCCAATATTTGAACCTGGTCCTACGGGTTACCGTCCTAACCTGTCTAGCAGTCGCTCGTAACCAGTTGATGCAGAAAAGCCAAAGGTAATTTGTATATTGTCTCTTATGTTTTTAAGCAGTTATAAACCCTCAGAGGGATAGAGAGATAAGGCCATGGCTGGGTGTTAGATACACCGCGAATCGTAATTAGAGTAAATTACTCTAATTCGGTCGCTCGAAATTTCGACTCTATCACATCAAATAGAGTAAATGATTCTAATTTTTTCATTATAATATTTAAGGTAAGGTTTAATTAGCGTTTTTAATTCTAATATATGTTCGTTTTAAATAGTGTGGAGCACGGATGACGTCCGTCCGTGCAAAATTGTACTTTTATAAATAAAAAAGTACAAATAATGATTTAATACAAGCCATTATCATGTAACTGCGTTTTAACAATCCGCTGTTGCAAACGTCATAGTGACGATAAACTGTACGTTTTGTCAGATTCTGTACGAATACCTTATTTAAGTAGAGGATATTAACTTGCCAAATTAGAGTACACCGCATAAATTAGAGTAAATTCCTTTCTGAAACAGTTCTATCACATAAATTAGAGTAAATTACTCTAATTATTTTTTTCTCTTTTTTTACTCTAATTTTTTCATTACTCTAATTACGATGCGCGGTGTAGTCTCAGACAGACACAAAATATGATTGTGACAAAAAGGTAGTATTAACCAAGATTTGAATTTGGTCTTGCAAGATACCGTCCTTTCCTGTCATGCAATCAATTGTAACCATTCGATGTAGAACAACCAATAAAAAATTAAGTGCGATAACTATATGAATACGTACAATTGGTGAGCGCCATAGTTCAAAAGTAGGTGAAAGTACACGCATACAATATGCCTATTGTACGCAAAAAATACAATATACCCTTAAGACCCATATTGTATTGGCCGCAAAATGGAATAAAATAGTATCAGGGTTGAGTTGCACATGGATCGATAGAGAATTAAACGTCATGTCCAAATTTGAAAAAAAAACCGGACAAAAGAATATTTTTCTGTGGGTTTTGAGCGACTTTTTATTTAAACCGTCAGATTCGGACGATCAGACGGTCTCTAAACAAAGTAGCGATCTCAAAAGATCACATGAAAAGCCTATCACACAACTTAGTATAGGACTATCGTCAGATTTGGACGATCGGACGGTCGCCGATCAAAGTAGCGACTTAAGACGATCACATGAAAAGCCCATAACACAACTTACAATGAAGGCGCCGACAAAAGACCTACAATAGAAACGCCTACTTTTGAACTATGGTGAGCGCTCATTTAACGGGAAATGTACAAACTGCGGCACATGAAAAATTCAAATTTTGAAACATGTACGGAGTAGTACGGATACATAATCGGGTACTCATTTTAACGAATTTTTTAAATTGTTAAATGCGAAACGTTCGTATTATTCGCGCGTTTTTTTCGTGCGTACTTTCGATTTGAACAACTATGTTCAAAACCTTAACTGACGGCCGGCTAACCTCGAAGGCAATTCTGAAACCGTCAGAAGTGACTCCCTTGTAGCTAGTGTTGGGTATCGGGTAGTTTCATATCGCGATAATTTCGATATTCGATATATTGAATATCGATCGAGCAGATTCCTCGATATATCGTACCGGGACAAACATAAATCATCGCGATATATATCGCAAAAATTGCATATCCGTACAGTCAGAGTATGGAAAACCATACGAAAAAGAGTACGTAGAGGGTTTGAAAAAAAATTGTAAAATTTTCATTTTCGATATATCGTCGATACGATATATCGGCAATATGTCAGCAATATATCGCGATAATTTGAAATTCGATATATCGAAGCGATATATTGAATATCGGGTACATGAAATTCGATATATATCGAATATCGGCAATGGGTCCTCGATACCCAACACTAACAAAAACCATGTAAAACAACCTAAAAAACTCTAAAAACAACCTAAAAAACCATGTAAGAAAACCTAAAAAAAATCTTAAAATAACCTAAAAAACCATGTAAAACAACCCAAAAAACTAAGAAAATAACCTGAATGACAAAACTAGAGATGGAAGTAAAGAGACTGATAACGCTGACCAATCGGCGTTTTATGCCAAACATGGAGTAAAAAAAAAAAAAAAAAAAAGAAAGAAAGAAGTTAGCAATGGGCTCCTACCTGTGAACTATGAGGGGAATGAGGTTGCGACCTGTAATACCGTCAATTATCGGGACAAACGATTCCTGAGAAATCACAAGGATAACCAGATTCAGTTCAGTTTTAGATTCAGTTCAATTTCAGATTTAGATTCAGATTTACGAAGACAACGGTTAATGAACATAATATGGAGCAATTATGCCGTATAAAATCTGAATGACAATATTAAATTCAAAAAAAACATTTTAATATTAAAAGTGCAAGAAACAAAGACAATATTTTTGAGGTTTTATCCTTACTGTACATCGATGTTAAGCACAAAGACATAAAAATTAAAAAAAGAGACATGTTGAACCTTAGATTGACAAAAAGAAAACCACCGTCAGCTTTCCGACCTTAATTTAAAAAAAAAATAAAAAACGAAATTACAAAAAACGAGGCGAGATGGACATACAAATTTCAAACATTATTCCAACTAACAGTAAACCGAGAAAATTTACAGTTTATTGAGACAACATACAACATACAGAAGTGCTTCCAAAGAAAAACCAATCCCAAAAAACCTTCGCAAATGAAAAATTGAAAAAAGGTTGAGATTAAAACCTCCACTTACAGAAAACATTTTCATTACAGATCCTAACACCAAGCCCTTCTCCGGGTCATTCCGTCTGCCTCTCAGAAGTTGCCACGTGCACTCTTCTGTTGTATTCTGTTCTCCAAAATGCTTCGTGGGAGTTTTTTTTGACAATTGTGAAGCTACTGAAGACATAGAAGAGGGAGAGGGAAGAGGGAGAGGACCCATTTCCACCAATTGCCTTAAACTTGCATGTATCATTTCGCAATCCTTTCCACAGAACCACTCTCCTTCCGGAAGCTCCTTGAGGTCGGCCAATCCGTGACTCTTGAGGCATCCCACGTGAAATTCGCGTTCACACTGAACAAACACGCATATAATCCACACATACCACAAAAAGGAAATCCTTATGGAAAAATAGTACAAACATGCCATAAAAGCAGGAATGGAGCGAATCGAAAGCAAAATCAGATTCAAAATCGAAATCAGATTCAAAATCGAAATCAGTGAAGTTGGTTTTTTTCTGTCCTAGTTTTCTCTGTCAGAGAAACAGAATGAGTGATTTAAAAGACGAGATGTACCATAAATTATATATATACAAACACAAACACACACACACACACATATATATAAGTTATAAACATAAATATAATGTATATCTATGAATATGTGCATGTAAATGTATATATATACACATATAAATATACAAGAGAGAAGAGGGAGAGAGAAAAGGGAGAGCGCATATATATATTTATATATATATAGTATATATATATGTAGTATATATTTATATATATATATACATACATATATATATATATATATACATACATATATATATATATGTACCTCTATATACACATGTATATATATATATAATCTCATCTATATATACATACATATATATATATATATATATACAAATACAAGCAAGAGGGGGAGGGGGAGGGAGAGAAGAGGCAGATGAAGAAGGGAAGAGGGAGAGGGAAGAGGTGAGGGGAGGAAGGGGAAAGGGGAGAGGGAGAGCGAGAGAGGGAGAGGCTCTCTCAACAAGACCAAATATGTTTGCGTTATATATATATTTTTTCTCTCATCTTTACCAATTTGAAAAGCGTAATGATTGTGTTTAAAAATTCAAGCTATTATGATTTCTTGTAAGAAAAAAATAGTACTTGTAGCAATACTAAAATAGTAAAAATTACTATTCCAATACTAGCAAGAAAGAAACAGCAGTTGAAAACATGTATACAATCACAATAGAAGAAAAAAAACAACAACAAAAAGGAAGGAAAAAAGATATTCAATAAGGAAAAAAATAACACACCTGATCACAAAGCATTATGGTTCGCGGGCCAAAACCGGACTTTGCAAAGTCAAGTGACCTAATCCATTAAAAAAACACATTTATTTTGTCAGCCTGAGGCTATAGAAATGAAAGCAAAAAAAAAAAAAAAAAAAATGCTTTCTCACCCACGACTGCGATTCTGACAATGACAGTTGAAACTCTTATCAGTTTGTCTCACTCACTCAGTAATGGAAAAAGAGTTGAAAATTTTTGTACGTTTAAAAATTTGGACTAATTTTCGCTGCCCGCTGGTGTTAAAAATAAACAGATCACAAAATTTTGGTACTATAATTCGTTGCAATTTTCTGATGGACCAGCAACATTTCTGCCGAATCTTGGTAGGAAAATGAAAATTCAACTTTAAACCAATCGTCGTTATATCTAAACCAAAAGTAACGCCGACAAAAGAAGATGTCCATGCCTCAACGTTTTTTCCATAATTTCTAAAGACAATTTTGCAAGGCAGAAAAAAATAGCATTGACTAGAACCACCATAATCAGACGATTAAAATTAAGCAACATTAGAACTAAAAACCTGAATGCCTTCTTTACTTCAACAACAGAACAATTCCAATATATAAAAAACAAATCACATACATGTTGTCAAATAACGTGCAAATTTATGACAAGAAGATATCGCATTTTCGCAGACCCAACCAGAAAAAAAGAAGAACTACGTTCCTATATGCTTAATAGCTAATTTTAGCTGATTAAGAACAGAAGACTAGGTCAAATCTCAGATGACAAAGCAAACAAGACCAGTCTTCCTGTGACAAATCAACTAAAAACCCTAAAGAAAACAATGTTTAAACTAAGATAAACAATATTTGCAAAACACATCCATGAATTTAAAAACCTAAACATGTTTTTTTTCCACTTACCCGGATCTACAAAGGACACAACCACTGCCAACCGCCTCCGCATCATTAGCGATATGTCGACATCCTTCTCTCTCGCCCTTTTTCCCACCTTCCACTCTACATTCTCGTTGTCCTCTTCCATTTCCTATTACTCCACTGTCTTTTCGACAAGCTGGACAATACCAGTTGCCTCGAGGTGCATGGAGTAGCCCTATACATTCTGTGGTGTTCAAATAACAACTTAAGTAAGTTTATCAACTAACACGTTTTTGTAGCGTTGCAAGTTTATCAAATATCAAGCTCATTACTTCGTAAATTCATCAATTAACTATTTCGTTACCTTGTGAGTTATCAATTTTCAAGTTCAGTATTTTGTAAGTTTATGTTCTATAAATGATTTCGTTATGTCGAAAGATCCTGTTCCTCAGCTTTTTTTCTTTATTCGAAGATTCAATTTCAAATTCGATTTCAATTTTCCACAGAAGCCACTGATGCGATAGGACACTGCACTCCCTATACAATAGATTTAAGAACCATTAAAAACTCTATAATATAAGAAACCAAGAATTTGATCAAATGGCACTAACCTCGTTTGATTATATCGTATGATTATATTAAACGAATAAACAAAAAATTTCTGTAGCCTCAATGACCAAATACACCAACGAAGGGTGGGGCAAATGTTCGATTTCTTTGTTCGCTATTTTTTTTTTTTTTTCTTTTCACACATCATCCACATTAGATTTTCTGAATTGGGAAAAACCAAACCAAACCACTTGGCAAAATACAAAATAGAAATGGACCTAAAATTATACTTGGTCCGCAATAAACGGGCAGACAAAAAAAAATGCTATTACACGTAAAAATAGAAAGGCTTCGTGAAAAAAGCACGTGGTTACGATTCTGTAATTCACCTATTTTCGCAAACGGGTATACTAGTTTAACAAAAAAAATAATGGATAAAGAAAAAAGAGTTTGGTCAAAAAACCGAAATAGGTCAAAGACCACAATTGGTCAGAGACTCAAAAAAGGTCAAAAAGGTAAAAAGGTAAAAAGGTAAAAATGTAAAAAGCTAAAAAGGTAAAAAGGTAAAACAGTAAAAAGATAAAAGGGTAAAAAGGTTAAAAGTTTGTATACTTTACCTGGATGGTATGCAGTGGGACAATTCCTACACGACAAAATGGCCATTCCATCGCCACATTCTGAACATATATTGGACGTTTCTGTACTTTGGTACTCCGTTTCGTCTTCTTGCCCATTATTTCCCTTAGGAAGAACTTGCGACAAAGCCAAAGCCGCTTCATGGAGGGACCTCCCATCATCCATATAAATGCTATTATACCTGCAACTCAACCACTAAAGGTCTATCAGTTTTAACCTCTCTCTCTGCTGCTCTCCGCCTCTCTCTGCTTCACTCTCAAATCAGTTGAGAAAAACAAACTAGGCAGTAACATAGAGTAGTGATTTGTCCATCGAAAACTTATAAACAATCCAGAGAGGTCTTTCTTTGGGATCGTCAGAAAAAGGGATAAAACCAGACAGGCCTTCGAGTGATCAGGTTGACATATTGAATTTTTTTATCAGTGAAGTTTAGTGTGAATATGCCATCCATATCAAAAACACCTCTATTTGGTGGATGCAGAAAGGAAACGAGGGAAAAACATTTTTTAAATGAGGGAAAAACAAAGAAGATAAAAGAAAAAAAATGAACAAGGCCACCAACCCACCCATTTGTCCTATTCATAATTACTGACGTGTGATGCTTTTGCAGGAAACTGGTACTACACTCTCTATTGTCAAGTACGGACAATTCTCATTTTGGATGAAAAAAAATATTTATATAAACATTAAGTCTGACACGTAAATTACCGTACATTAGTGATTATGAACCTTAAAATTAATCGACAACGAGTGTCTACACTGAGGATTTGCCATGGACCATAACACTTACTCCATAAAATAAATTTTATCCCACCATATTATAATGGAGAAAAAGTGCAAAATATGCAAAGAAATGAGCCTTAGTAGTCGGAAACTTACGGATTTCGACGAGAACCAAAGCCAGCATGCATTTCAAACTGAGAGCAGCTCACCTGTGAAAAAAAAAAAAAAAAAATCCTTCATCCCTTGTGAACTAATCAGGTTGTAAAGGGAAAAAAAAAAAAAAAAACGAATGTAAAGATCTTGAATTCACTATCATAAAATAGGACATAACAAAATAATGCTCAGGAAATAAACATCGCAAAAAACCAGGGCCAACTGAAAATCCTACAGCTTGGGAAAAAAAAATAAAAATGCCTCTCCGCAGGAACATTTGAAAGGCAGTTTTCTTTGTTGGGAATAGATTTCTGGAACTTTTTGCTCGTCTAGTGGCATTTCATTCCATTTTTACCTCCTTCCCTCCCTCCCTCCCTCCCTCCCTCCCTCCCTCCCTCCTCCCTCCCTCCCTCCCTCCTCCCTCCCTCCCTCCCTCCTCCTCCTCCCTCCCTCCCTCCCTCCCTCCCTCCTCCCTCCTCCCTCCCTCCCTCCCTCCCTCCTTCCTCCCTCCCTCCTCCTCCTCCCTCCCTCCTCCTCCCTCCCTCCTCCTCCCTCCCTCCTCTCTCTCTCTCTCCCTCTCTCTCCTCTGCATGTAGAATAAAAACTGAATTGAGTTGGAAAACGCAACTCAGTAATGTAGCTCCAACATTCAAATCACACCTTTCTTTAAAATTTAAGAAAAGGTAAATTAAAGACAACAGAACAGGAACGCACACTAGAAAGACAGAAAAGTAACCAAAATAAATTAGGTCAGGACAGAAGGGACAGAAAACTGACCAATGTATTGCAGCAATTACAGAGAATGCCGGTAGAGTCCTTCTTTCCCGCCAGAATTTTCTGAAAACAACAAAAAGAAAACACCTCAAAAATATTTTTAGTTAAGTCATTTTGTGATGGTTTCTCAACTCCTCAAAAGCACCACTCGCGTGAAAAATCAATATGAAGATTACATGGCAAAAAACCAAGAAGGAGAGTCTAAAACCTTCATTCTGAAAAAAAACTAACATTAGACATACTTTCCCTTTCACAAAATACGATAAATTTGTCCCATTTGGTAAACCTCCTGGCAAAAACAACGCTTTGTGTACAGTGCCTGGGTCCCTGCTCCCTTCCCATAACATTTTCTCAGAATTAGAATTAAAGATAAAGATTGATTCAAGATCATTAGGTTAAAAAAACACTCCCTTCCCATAATATTTTCCTTCAATTATAATTAAAGATAAAGATTGATTCAAGATGATTACAGAGCCCCTGTCCTTCTTCCTCCCTTCCCCCTATTGCACACCTTCTCTCCCTCTTCACCTTTCCCATTTTTCTCCCCTCTACGTTCTCATTGACTTGAATAATCACAAATCCATTGAGGAAATCGTGCAAGGTTCATCTTCTAGATACACCGTCATAATAATGCCAAACGAAGTTCTGAAGGCGCTTAAATAATCAACATGAATTGTTTTATATAATTCCATTCAGAAAAGACGAGGAAAAAGAAAACGAATTGATTTATCTAAATTCACTTTCACAGAAGACAACCGGTAAAAGTAACGATCCACCAGATTGTAGGAACAAATCAAAGGCTAGTGAAAGGATCTTGCCCAAATAAGAAATTTGTGAGCAAAAATAAAACATACCCCATTGCTTTGTTCTATTGCCCACACCAAATGTTGTTAAGTCGTTAAAACAAATTATGCAGAAAAGTTTAAAGGTTATGAGAATCAGAGTCAGAATCAGACTTTATTTCTTTTTTTCTAGTCATCAAAATATTTTGATGAGCAGTCTTGCCTACATAATAAAAATGACTCCAGCTTAGAGTGTATGGACTATTTTTATTCAAAGCATAATATACATTTATTAAGTACTTATCACGTTAAGGACTATAATGAAGTTTTGAAAAGCTCACAGACAAACCTCCCCTTTACGTTGTAACTCCTCGAGCAACCATGACAAAGACTTTCCTGCTTAAGGTTTACGACTTAATTTTATCCCATCTATAAGTTCAAGAATGTATATATTGCGGAGAGGATCCTGACTGTCCAATTGGGTTTTCTGTATCATATATTTGTTGTTTATTTTTAAATCACATTCATTACTATACTAATGTTTCTGTGGTACTTGCCTCCTCAAAAATCAACCACATTCACAGTGTCTCAAAAAGATTATCTTCCTACAAAAAAGCCAAAAATACTTTGACATTAAAGAACTTGAACAAGAACCTTCTTGAAAGACTATACACTTTTATCACTACTTTCATCACTACAAAGACGCTTTCTACAGCTCAGAGTTTAATCCCTCGTGCATTGATTCATAAAAAAATTAACAACTCCTTTTGGTGAAGTAAATACCTTTTAGAAACACGTGCAGGAGTGGAGACTATTTGAGGAGGTGAGGGTTTCCTGACCATAAAAAAAAAAAAACCACATTCAAAAAACGTCCCATCAGCCTGGCGGCATCTTTTTTATCGTAAACACCAAAAAACTACCCGAAACAATTAATCAACCTCCCAAAGAGAAAATTTCCATCTCTGCAAAAATCAACCCTCACTCACTCTCACTCGCACTCTCAGTAACACTATCACTCTCACTCACTCTCATTCTCAACCTCACTCTTTCTCTCCCTCTCTCTCTAACTTTCAGTTTCAATCTCACACTAACTTTAGTCTTTATCACTAAACAACAACAACAACAAACAGCAGTAACTCTAATAATAAACGTTAACAACAAAGAAAAAGTAGGGGAAAAAGGTAAAAAGATCACCTGACTACTAGGGCCGTTTCCTCAACTTTGGCTGGAACAGGGGAAGATTTTCCACTACAGTCCAAACATAACCACACCCCTTCTGGAACCGAACTCAATCCCACACATTCTGCAAAAGATACCCTCAACCTGTTACCATTCGTGCTGCATTAGCAGGTAGTTGCTTTCTAACAGAAGAGACGAAATTGCACAAAAAAGAAGACTTCTCACTTATGATAAACCTATGGATTTACAATTATTTATGGACAGGGCTTAACGATATCGCTTTATGATAAATGGTTGCTTTCTAACAGAAGAGACAAAAGCTTCACAAAATGACGACTTAACACTTACAGTGATAACCTATGGATTTGTGTCAATTTACAGCTTTAGACAGGGCTTAACGCTATCGCTTTATAAGAAATGGTTGTTTTCTAACAGAAGACACGAAACTTACACAAAAAAGACAACTTATCACTTATGATAACCTACGGATTTGTGACAATTTATGGCTTTATGATCATTTATGGACAGGGCGTAACGATATTGTTTTATGATAAATGGTTGCATTCTAACAGAAGACACAAAACTTTACGCAATGATGTCTTATGGACTTATGGTCATATATGGATAGGGTTTTAAGATGATTTATGGCTTTCATGGCTTTGTGATGAATTATTGTTTTATGACAATTCATTGCTAAACAAAAATTCTGGCTTTAATGTCATTATAAATAAATACCCAGACTTCATTAAAAAGCGCGATTGTAAACCATCACGAGTACATTGTGATTTATGATGTGGTGAGAAAGACGTCAAGAAGGTTAAGGACAAGACTTTTTAACAATTTGCAAAAATCCTTCCCATATGACTACTGCATCTCCTTGTTAGGTTATCTGCATATTAATAAGCCACCTTACAAGAAGCTTCTGCAAACCTATCAGAATCAAATTCAAACCTGTTAGTACTTATTTTTGATTGAACATAACATCCCTACCGGAAAAGATTTTGTAGGACAAAACTGCTTCAACAGAGGCAAAATGTTTGTGAAACGACTACAAATTGAAGATTTTGTGAACCCTAATCTTCTACACGAGAGAAAACATTTCAAGGCACGACTTCTATAGCAAATTAAAATAAGTGAATAAACAGATAAAAGGATTCAAATAAATAAATAAATAAAAGAATAGAAAATAAAAATAGATATATAAAAAATAATAACTAAATAAATTCAAAGTTTAATTATGCCTTTGTTATGTTTCAACTCATTGATTCTAACTCAAATTTTTATATAATTCAATTGTTTTTACTATATGTCTAATAAAATATAAAAAAAGGTAAACCAGAACTCGAACGTGTGGTATTCACCTGGGTGATAGACCTGTGGACAGCCTTCATTGTCGCAACAAAGCAAATATCCTCCTTTTTTACATTTTCCACATGCGTCGTGAAATTCCGAATCTTCCCCCGACCTTAGTGCATCGGCAACTGCCTTTCCTGCCTTTTTGGGATCCTTAGAAAAAATTGCCGCCATTATCAAATCCTTAAAACTGAGTCCATTTGCAACATGGATATTGTCACTAGGATGTCGAGCCGAACTCCCAGCATGTCGTTCAAATTCTGAGGCAGTGATTCTCTGGAAAATACAGAGAAAAAGGGACATATGATATCAAAACAGATGCAGTAGAACATAAGCAGATTCTCTGAAAAATACAGACAATAAGAGACATCTCTAAAATCTATATTTGGGAACAGGTAAGTTTAGTTGTCTGTTTAATCGGAAAAACACAGAAAGAAAGGGACATCTGATATTAAAACAGATGAAGTAGAACTTACAGAGGAAGTGGTTATTGACAACGACAGAGAAAGACTTACTGAGAATTAGTTGATTGAAAAAGACAGAGAACGGACAACTGATCGAACATGAAGCAAAATAAACTTGCTTAGGAACTAAAGGTACAACACTATTTACAGTATAAACTGACAAATCTGTCGATTCCACCCAACTACCAATTTTTGCCATGACTCTGTGTAAAACCTTGCCCGTGACAAACAAAACAAAAGAACAAAGAAAACAAAGAAACAAAGAAAACAAAAAACAACTTTCTGCTGTTGAACAAAAAAACAAGGAAAAAAAAACTTACCGTCATTCCATTACACTGGTTGCAGCCACAAGCAATTAAACCATCTCTAACAGTGCCTCCAAGCATGACCTGTTTGTAAAAAAATCCCCGAAGGATGGCTCTTTCAAAAAAAAATCAAAAAAATCAAAAATGCCATTTCTTTTCAATGTCCCATTTTTGAAAATAAATATTGGTATTCTTGCAAAATCGGTACTACGCCGACCATCGGTAATAGAGTAAGCAAAATAATTAGTGTTAACACTATATTAAAACTACACTAAATCGCCACGTGGCTCATTATGGGACACTTAAAGAGATAGTGTTATTAACACTAGCCTATGATTTTGGGTGAAAAAACAAACACTTGAATTAGACATATTAACAGGGCAGTGTACTTCATCTACAAGAAAGTTAACACTCTTAACTTTACCCGTCTTACACCAAAGTGTAAACTACACAAATTAACCACCATTAGTGTGGTTCAACTATTGCAGTAAAACACATTTCAATGGTCTGTACGGGTAAATTCGCTGAATGTGTTCACTGCTATAGCATGAGCTGAGGTCCTTGACTACTTAAGCAACCTCTCAAATAAAGACAAAATAATGTATCTGACGAAAAAAAACACACCTTACCACCCTTGGTCTGAAAAACATGAACTGACAAAAAAACACACCTTACCACCCTTGTCCACATAACTGACTTCCAGGCCTTCCAGAGCACCAGTTCCCAGTAAAACCTTCGCATTTTGAGGAATTTCATGCATTTCAACTTCTGAAATGGGAGTGTTGATTTTTCCACGAAATTTCATTGATGGTTTTACAGTTGATGGTTTTGACAGAGGTTGACTGAAAGAAGGACCTCCCGAAATCCTTCCCTTCTTACGCGGTGGTCCCGGACGAGCAACTGTATAAAAAAACGCTCTCCACAAAAATACCAGCAAAAGGTCAATTATTAGATAGTATAATTATTAGATATGCCAAAGGAGCAGTACCCTGTTCTTCAGTGTATGAAGAATTCAAACACAAAGACATGCAAAATGTCAAGCCATAACATTGTCAAAGATCAATACCTGGTAAAAGGGTCAAACGGGGTCAAACGTGCACAGATTTCACAATGTATACACTACACCATGTATCGCTATTAACGTTAGAGGTTTTTTCGGCCTTTATAGCCAAATTTCTCCTTGCAAACTTGTTGGGATATTAATCCAGCTGCGATGGAAAGAAAAAATCCCTACGTTCCAATTGGCGGGTTCGTAATGAAAATCAAACATGTGTGCAGCGAGAAAACTTAATTTAAAAGGCGTAAAGAAAACTTAACCCTAAAAGAGATACACGGTGTACTTTTCTGTCAAGCTATGGCATCTTACTTGTCATTCAAGAAATGTATACCTATTTCTTCAACCGTAGACATCGTCCCTATCCAATGTGCGGTACAATTGATCAAGTCACTAAATACCTGAAAAATTATCACAGCCAATCTCGGGCAAAAAAATTCTTTGAATAGAGCTTCTGAAGGTGTGAAAGTCAAAATCACCATCGAAGTGCAGAAAGGACAAAAAGGTCCTATATTTACCTGGAGTTTTTACAACAGCACGTGCTTCTACTCCCTCTTCAACATTATCTAAAGGGCATTTATGCCCCTTTTTCGGAACTCCACAACGTCGACATTTATAAGTGCGACCTCTCCCTCCACCAGAAATATCCTGCGAGTCATTCGTTTGCTTGACGGGAACAATCGAATTACTCTGGTTACTCAACATGCTTCCCTCCTCTACATTTTCTCTATCCTTTTGTCCATCCTCATATTCCATGTAATGGTTGTATGTTCCCATATGATCTTCCTCCTCACTCCCTTCCTCTTCACTTCCTTCTTCCTCTGATTCCCCTCCCTCTCCATTGTCAAAACCTGGGGAACTATATGGGTGACCCATCTGCGTAAACCTCGAATGGTCCCAAGAATAACGACGTCCCATGCCTCCAACATCCTCATCTGTTCCCCCATCACCTTCCCACTCATCCTCTCCATATGGACCCATTCTTTCAAATCTTTTATGTTTTCCGAAGTCACCGCTATAAACAGTCTCCAAAGTATATTTCTCTGAATCGGGACTCTTCGGTTGTCCATCTTGACCATCTTCCTCAGGGTCTTTGGTAGCAGGAAAAAGAGTGGGACTGGAAAATCCTTCAGGTACATCTGAAACAGCGTGTGAAATTATTTCACCTCCTATATTATTATTTTCTCTCACTGGTACGGCGTCATATTCAGGGTCAGGCCATGGTTGATTTGTAAATATGGGTTCAGGTTTTACTACTTTGCAATTAGGGCAAAGACAATTGATTGGATGAGGAGCCTCGAAACTTTCCCAGCTTGCCTGCCAAAAAAACAATGGAAAACACAAGCTCTGTTTATTAGACCGTCATTTAAATGTTGTCGTAGACGGATGATGTCACAGTATACAATTGACCATAACAGCTTTTTATTGAGCAGTTTAATAAACAGCATAATAAACAAGAAGTTGATAAGTTACTTATCAATAACTTTTTTTTTAAGCTCTTTATGACCATTCCATAAACTGAAATGGTCTCTGACTGCTCCTAACAGGCTTTCATTTCAGACTAGGCAACACAGCCAGTTATGACTAAGTTTAGACAAACATTTTCCTTCAAAGCATAGGACCATGACAGAAAGTGATGAGAGGCATAAACACAAATAAAACGTATGAGCTGGAACAAAGGCTTCGAAATGTTAATGTACACGTGCATTCTAGAACTACACAACAACCCCACAGACAACTTTGTCAGAAAAAATAAAAATTGGTGAACAGTACAGCACGTGGTTGATACTAACCACAGAAGGTTGCTCCATTGGTTCCTGAGGAGTCGAATGAGTTTGATACTGGCTGATAGAGGAGCTAAAAGGAGTGAAGGGAGGGACAGACGACGATCTCGTTACAGACTGTAAATCGACTTTTGGATGCTCATTATCCACAGACTGGTGAGGAGAAGCTGAAACCCAGCATGATGTACCATCTTTCTGTGAATGTCCTCCTGCATCTAAATCAGAACTAGTCATGACTGTTAACGAAGGTAAAGGAAGTGAAGACTGTTTAGCAACAAAAGGAGAGGAAACTGAAAGTCCAGTAGTGTCTTTTGGAGCTATTCCTGTAGGCATCGATGATGTTCCTGTATTGACCAACGGTGAAGGGACAGAAATATGTTTTGAACTCACGACTGGCGAGATAGAATAGCCAGGAAAGCCCTTATTCAAAAAGGGAGAGGCCTGGTTTGAAGAGATGTTATTCGGAAAGGAAGAAGACTGGTTTGAGAAACTGTCTACAGAGGATGTCTGTATGCGAGTAGGCACTGGTAGGGCAGACCTCCTTGCAGTTGTAACAGGGGTCAAGGAACGGAAGTGGACAGGAAAACTCATTGTGGAACTGAAACGAGAATTGGTCGCAGGAACAGAAGAGGGGAATTGCAAGCTGTTGTCAGTAACAAGTTGACCATGAGGCAACTTCTCCAAACCTCTAGAGGTTCCACATAATTGTTGTCCAGGAACAGGTTTCAACCCAGCATTAATTGATTCTGAATTGTTATAACTAAGCTCTGGTGTCTTCTTATCATTAAAAACGGCATCAGAAGTTTGTTTCATGGTCTCTCCATCTCGTTGCAGTTTTTCCACAGCTGCAAGCTCTGACAAAACTGGATCTTTTGGGAAAACTATTTCAGAATTTTTCCCTTCTGTTGAATCTGCAAGAAGACCGACTGAAGCTGATGTCCTCCGGCCCACCTCCACAGAACCAGAGGTTCTTGCAACTTGATTTGGGCCTGGCTGAAATGATGTAGGAAAAATAATGTTTTCCTCGTTCTTCAAAATATTCCCCGAACGATCGACTTCTAATTCCTGTACTGCCGCAAAATTGTTGTTAATATCACACACTTCTTCCTTATATATTGAAGTGTCTATTTTGACCTGAATACCTTCCGGGAGCTCCGATGTCCTATCCTGCAAAAAGTCATCAATTGAGGGAGAAAAAACATTAGAGTTAAGTGGACATAATTGCAACGAATTAAAACAAACTGCGTCGCAAATACAGGCAAGCTGCTGCTATGATTTAATTTGGATTTGCGATTGGTGATGTACGAGCATCAATTCTCAACAACTTTAATATTATGTATCATAGCCATGACATTGCGCTAGAAAAAGAAAAAAAAAACGAGTCAACAGAACCAAAAAGAGACAATGGTATGAAGAAGAAAACATGATGTGAATCTAATACTATTGTAACCATTTTAATGATATTGGAATTGTGGGTCCTGCCTGGAGTGGAAGAGCTATAGTTTAGAGGAGAGTTTTAACAATACACTCTAGAAGGTTAAATGGATAACAACAGCTATTGAAAATCTCTCAATGGAATTTTTACAGCAACAAACAATCTCAAAAAATGTTTAAGTAATAATCTGCAAAGATCTGCAAAGTGCAGAAGGTTGATTGTGACAAACATAGAAAAATCTCTCAATACATATGACGAACATAACCTCTTCTCCCGCCCTACTAAAGCCTAATGAAAAAAGAAAACCTTCAGCTAAAATGAGATTTATGATGATAATCTTACAGTGTCTAAATTTTTTAACTCTGAGCGAGATAATAACATTTCCTTCTTCGTCTCTTCCGCCATATTTGATGTTGAAACTAACGGAGTGATGTTTTCCACTAGCTCCCCTAACTCTTCCAATGACACCACCATTTCTCCCAAAGATTGCTGCTTCTCCTCCTCCTCCTCCTTCTCCTCCCCCTCCACCTTCTTCATCTCCTCCTCCTCCCCCTTCTTCATCTCCTCCTTCTCCTCCTCCTCCCCCTTCTTCATCTCCTCCTCCTTCATCTCCCCGTCCTCCTCCTCCTTCACAATCACTTTCTCCTCCATCTTCTCCTCCATTATTTTGCCCTCCAGCTGCTCTTGCCAGTTTCCTCCACGCTGCTTCTTCTCCTCGGTCACTTTCTCCTTCTCCTCCACCATCATCTCCTTTCCCATTTTTTTCTCCTCTACATGTACTTCCAGTTCCCCTATGTGGCTATTTGCCTCCGGACCTTTATCCATTACACCTTCTTCCACAACTGTCTTCTTTTCACCCAAAAAATTAGTTCCCAGAACGTCCTCCATGGCCACCTCGAGATTCACCGATTGATAACTTCACACCTGCAAAACTAATTTAAAAAATTTATGCATACATACATTTCACCGAAGTTTCATGAGGCGAATTTGCATACAATATCCTTAACAATCAAATAATAACCAATAATAACTAATCAAATAATAATCGAACGACAGTCACAAAGAATCAAAACAATAATCCAATAAGAATCAAATAATAATTGAATAACAATCACTAATAATCGAATAATAATAGCACAATAATCAAAGTTATATTCGACTATAGTTTTGAGGAATGATAAGTGACTATTGTTCAGACAGTTTAATCTCGTGAACTCCGTGAATTTATATTGTAACTTCCTCTTTCATTCTACATTTCTCAGTAAAGTACTTTCAATTCGAAACGGACAGCTGAAAGTGAGTGAACACTCAATTCTCCACACTAAAATATACTTCTAAATCTGGAACAAACAGAAAAACAGGAGCTAACGGTCATTTAGAAAACAAGAATTCCACCCTGATGATATTTTAGAAAAAAAAGACCCAAGTCTATAAAGTGTCCAGATACTTCTTCTCTCGCCTGGCCACTCTCCCTCTCCCTCTCCCTCTCCCTCTTTCTCTAGCTTTTTCTCTCTCACTCACTCTACCCCTTTCTTATCTCCCTCAACTATCCTTTCCCTGAGGTACAGCTATAGCAACTTAACCTAACATGGAACATCGCAATGACTACTGATTCCACCTCCTTTCACCCCTTCCGTACTCCTCCATTTACTTTCCTTTAACATACCACTTTCCCTGCTCCTGCCTCTCGAAAAAATATTTTTTTGTAACAAATTTATGTTCTTCCTGCCTCTCTACACCCCTTCGGATGCCTCTTCTCCATTAACATCTCCCTCTCCCTCAGTCACTCTCCCTATCTCCCTCGCCATCCGTCACTCTCTTTATCTCCCTCTCCGACCTACTTCCTCTGCGTCTTCTCTCCCTCCAGGAGGTCGCCATGGTTCTCTCCTCCCTCCGCTGAACGACAGCCTCCTGACAGTCTCAACTCCTTCCCTTCCCTCCGTCGCACAAACATCCGTCGCAAACGATCGTCGGCGGTCGCAAAATTTTTCCCTCGCTTTTCAAAAATTCCAACGTCTCTCTCATTTTAAAAATTTCATTCATGACCTTTTCATTCATTTTTTTTCCGTCAGTTTCCCGCTTTCTCTCCCTCCCCACCTCATCATCTTCCTTACCTCTCCTCCCTCGTCCTTGTTCTTCTCGTCATCCGTAGGGACGAGCAGAAAAAATTATGGCGTCCCTAGACGCGGTTCGCGGTGTCCATGGCCGCCAATTTTTTTTCCGCGTGTTAAGTAGTTATTATCGAAACTCGATTTTCTGTTTGAGAAAGAAAGCGCGAAACCCTAAAAACTGCCGTTCTCTAAGGACGGGATATGAATCGGGCGGTGTACGGAAATAAGGCCACGGTAAGGTGTTTACACCACATGGAGCGCGGTACTGGACTGTGGATACATGTGAAGGTTTTGAATTTAGACAAATTGACAGGGGAGTTGATTTTAGTAGACGGCACTTTCTATTCCTCGGAACTCATACGTCATTCTTGTAAATTGCCGTACAAAAAATGTACAGTTCATAAAGTGCAAGTACTAATATGTCAGAACTTTTGACTAGAAAATGACGTCATACTATTTGTCTTTTTGAATTTTTCGTTGAGATTCATTGCCCTATTTTTACTGCTGCATATCGAATTGAGACTGACGATTTGTGTATTTCATATCGTCATTACCAAAATTGACTTATATATATATATCGCTATGCGATGCTGGTCGATACGAATTACTAACGACAACATGGTTAAAACTGAAAGAGTTAAAACCATGTGTACGGTAATCCGTTCTTTAACAACTTAACGTTTTACGGCAACCGCGTCAAATAATGTACTTTATCGTACTGGAAAACCGCTGTACATTACAGTACAGTGTACTGTACAGTAATCTATTTGATTCTATGCTTAAAAATGTTAAAATGTGAGAAATGTTATTGACTTCTTGCAGCGCAAGAAATAGAGTCGCACTAAATATCAACCGTGCGTAATTTCGCACGCTATGCTGATTTTGTGCCACTTCTCTACGAAATGTCCGCACTTATTACTGTCCACTGAATCCGACCATAGTTGTTCAAATCGGGCGATTTTTTCATTTTTCCCGATTTTTACGTATTATTCGTGACTTTTGAAAAAATCGGAAGAAAACGTGATGTACTTTCTGTCCGGTAAACTGAACGGACAATTTACGAGAGCTGTATGTTATTTTACGGTAACCGTACGGTTTTGTACAATAAATGTACGAATTTTGACAAAAAGATACTTTGCACTTCGTAGTACTTTCTGTCCGATAAACTGAACATAATTTTTACGGGAAATGTACGGAATTTGACCAAAAATGTACGATATATGTACAAACTGCGGTACATGTAAAACTTATTTTTTTACATGTACGGAATAGTACGGATTCCCAATCAACTAACGATTTCTTCAAATAGACCTCTCCGATTTTTACGTATTATTCGAACGTTTGAATCGTGAATAAAATACGATTTGAACAATTATTGTCCGCACTTATTACTGTTCCACTGAATCGGACCGATACCGTTGTGAATTCTGTTTTCTGTACTTTTTTAGTCATCCCATTTGCCACTTGGGCAATTTTTCTTTCCTGGCCTTCAGAATCAAAGCTACAAGACTCTACATTTTGTCAAAACTCTACCGCCATTCCGAATCTTACCGGTTTACCACAATAACACCATACTCTAGTCAAACTTTTTCCTTTTTTTCCCTTAGTGGTCGCTCTGTCTCTCTTTCCACTCTCTCTACACTCTCCTATTCTCTCTCTCTCTCTCCTCCCTCCAACTTCACTCACACAACAGCAGCCATGGCGGATCCCGAGCTTCTTCCAGAAGCTGCTGCAGAGGACGATTTGCAGGTGAAAAAATCTCGCATTCATGACGCTCTGACCCTTCTAGAGTCGCAAAGAGCGGCTCTGGAACGCTTCACTGTCGACTGGAGGGACTTAGAAAGCTACTGGAGTCTCCGAGAAGGCGAACTAAAGGACAGAGAAAACCTTGTATCGGAAAAAGAGGCCGATCTCGTCCGAAAAGAGAAGGAATTCGAAGCTTCCAGTCGGACTCAGCTGGAAATTCTCACTAAGAGAGAGGCGGAAATCGCCGTAAAAGAAGCTGCGGCCGCCCAGAGAGTCCAGGAGCTCAAAGACGCCGCCATCGCCGCAGTTACAGACGAAAAACGGAAACGTGAAGCGGCTTTTTCCGTGCCGTCCGTACAGTCCGTACAGTCCGTACCGTCCTCGATGCAAGCCGTACAGGCCGTACAATCTTTGCAGTCTGCGCAGGTGGCGGCGGAGTTGGAAGCGGCGGATATAGGAAAGGTAGAGGGAGTTGGAGAGGGAGAGGGAGAGGGAGAGGGAGAGGGAGAGGGAGAGAGAGATGCCTCCAACAGAGGAGTAGTATCTTACCGAACTGCGAACGGAACTAACGACGAAACTAACGGAATAATAACCGCTAACAGAAGTGTTTCTGTTAACGGAGCGGAAGAAGCAGGGAACGCAGCTTCCGTGAAGGTGAAAACATTGATGACTGCCGGTCATATTATCAACGGAGTAGGAGGAGGGAGTAGTAGCAGTCAAGCGAATAGGACAAACGCGTCCGCCAGCAAAGCTGACGTGGCAAAAGCTGACGCGGCAGACAGCCAAGTTGGCAGGTCAGGGGGGGGGGGGCAGGGGTGTGGGAGGGGGAGTGGGAGTGGGAGGGGGAGGGGGGGGGGGAGGGGGAGAGAGTGTGAAAGGGAGTCTGTCAGAAGTGAAGGTCCGACCTGAGCTTAAGAGCCTCTGTGAGAAAATGGACGGAGAGGGACTTTTGAAACTTTTTCTTTCTAAGAGGAAGGAAACTGTGGCTTTGAGAAATGAACTTCCGGCCGCTTTGTCGCGCGCCATAGACCCCGCGTCTCTCGTCCTTAGTGTGTTAGAGTTCTATCCCACTGGAGATTCCTCCAAGGAAAAAGACAATTCCCCCGACAAAAACCCGAAAGATACAAGGGATAGAGACTCTTCTTCTTCTTCTTTTTCGGGCAATGGCCCGGCGATCCGTAGAGTCTGTATCACATTCCTCGAGAGTCTCTCCTCTCTCCTCGATCACTCCTCTCCCTCCCAAAGCCTTATTGCCAGCGGGTCTCAACAAAAAGCCTCCGTCATTCCCGCGACCGTCCAATCCCAGGCTCAGAAAGTCGCGGACCGTTGGATCGCGGGCGGTTTGTGTGGGGGGGTGGGAGGAGAGGAGATGGCCACTCTGGACGCCCAGGCACTGCTCCAGTTATTGGCCACTTTTGGTATTGCGGGGCGGTACTCGGTGGAGGCGCTGTGCCGCTACGTGACGCTCATTGCAAGACGCAAGCAGTCGGCAGTGCTGTGTCGAGCACTGGGGCTACAAGACAAGATGCCAGGTCGGTAGGGAGACTGATCTCTCCCTCTCCCTCTCCCGCTCCTTCTCCCTCTTTCTCCCTCACCCTCCTTCCTCCTCTTCTTTCCATGTTCTTTCTTCATTCCAGTCCTTCCTCTTCTTCCTCCCTCCTCCCTCTTTCTGTCCTGGAGGAATTTTCCTTATATAAGTATCATGGACTTATTCAGTGCCGCTTTTTCCCTTTTTCCTCTCTTCTCATTCTCTCTATCCTCACTTTTTCCTTTCTTTCGATCTCTCTCAATCCTCTCTTTCATTGTGGAAAAGGATACTTTTGAGGGAAGTGATTTTTACGAGGGGAAAACGATTGCAGTAACGGATATTGCACGTAATATTTGTTTACTTGTAAAAGAAATACCTCAAGGAGGTGATTGTTAGGCTAGTAAGGGACTTCATATTGTCATTTATGTTGCAATAATAGGTATTGCATGCAAATGGTATTTTTTGAGACCCAAGGTTTGGTCTGGATCGCTTTGTTTTATTGCAAATCCAACAATGTTCAAGTAGAATGAACATGATACGGAAAAACCTTTTGCAAGAGACTTTACCCTATTGTGAAGGCAGTCTTGAGGCACTGCAAATGTGTTTTTTTTCTGCAGAATAGAATGTTGTTTGCAGTTTTTTTTTTGCAGAATTTTTAGATTTTTCTGCAGAATGCAGTTATCTTCAGAACTTCAGTTGTCGATCGTTTCCTGGACTTCAGATTTTAGGGTTGGCGTTGAAGGGCTGCATGAAGTCTCTTCTATGGCTCTTTAATGGCGGAGGGGGAGGCAAAAGGAGTGGAAGAAAGAGAGGCTGAGTGAGAGGGAGAGGAGAGGGAGCGGTAGACTTGTGTTGTTTTCACAAAGCTTGGGGGCGGCTCCTCTCGTTTGGAGTTCATGAATGTACACCTTTCGTGAATTATTTCGGCTTTCAGGCAGAGTTGTCCTGGGGTGTCCAAGACTTTTTGTGCCTTAGGGATCTTTCCAAATTTGCACAGACTAACTGTTTTTATTTTCTCACATATGCAAGTGTAAATGTGGAAGTTTAAACCTCGACATTTATCTGTATGTGTTTGTCTTTCTGTTCACAGGTGTGGAACCTTAAAGACCGTCAATTGAGAGGTGTCTGTATGTGTTTCTCTTTCTGACATATGTGTGGAAGTTTAAAACTCGACAATTTAGAGGCATGTATATGTGTGTCTTTTTGTGTTGTTTTGCAGACCTTGTGGATCGCCTCGCCAAAGATGGCAAACAGGTCGAAGCGCTTCGGTTTGCACATGAATTTGGTATTATGGACCGAGTTCAACCGGTTCCCATGCTGAAAGGCTATTTGAAAGAGGCCAAAAAGGCCGCGACAACCATTCTCAAAAATGGAAATAGTTCTGCTGCTGCGCAGGTGTGTTTTTTTCCGATCATGCGGTGTGTGCTTAGACTCACACTTTTGTTTTGTTTGTTCTTAGAAATATGTGTGGTGTGTGCTATAGTAAGCTCACCCTTTTGTTTTGGTGCCTCTCGACTTCAATCTTGATTTACTGTTTATGTATTGCATTTTAATTTTCAGTTCATGTATTGCATTTCTGCAGTAATTTGTTTCAGTTCAGAATTTGTCACTTCTTTTAACCTTGAGGGAAGGGGTATTGTTGAATGTAGGCTACATGTCTTATTAGTTGGTTTGTTGGTTGGGGAAGGATATGTTTAAAAAATTTGAAACTATTCTGTTTGAGTGTAAGACTGTTAGGGGTCCATATAATCATGAGGTTTTTACTCACAACCATGTAGAATAGTGACATTAACGTGAGTAATGTATGGCGTTCCATGCTGCGCGTTACTTTTCTTACTCATAATCACAGTATGGCCAGTATGTGGTAAAATGCGATGTGAATATCCTAAAATGCCCCAAAAGCCCAATTTTTTATCAACTTTAAAGTGCAGTTTAGTTACTCTCGTCTGAATGTTTTAAATACTTGCAGAATGAGTCCACTGTGAAGGAAATGGGTGCTCTCCGTACCGTGATTCGATGCATTGAAGAATACGAAATCGAGTCTCAATTTCCCTCCGCTCCACTGAAAAAGCGCATGGAACAGTTAGACAAAGCCAAAGCAGATCGCAAACGAGCCGCTGTTACCCTAAAAGCTCAAACCAAACGACCTCGGGCAAATGATGGTCCTGTTAACGGAAACGTCAGCAGTCAAATGGAAAGAGATCGAGGTTTTGCGAGAGGAGATTCGGCTCGATATGGGGCAGGTGTTATTGGCTCCCGTCCTCCTTATACCAATTCGGCGTCAACCAGTGCCACTGCTTATCAAGGTAATGTTCTCTATGGGAGCAGTCAAGTGGCGACAACTTATACAGGAGGAACTACTTACGATCGACGGGCTTCGGGAGGTTTACGACATTTTAATACGAGTGCAGGAAGTCCTGTTGCTTTAACAGGCTCGTTTTTGTATGCCTCCGATTCTCTATCTCCGACTCCAACGGTTCTCTATGCCTCTCCAAATCAGTACTCTACTACTCCTACTTATACGAGTGCTCCTACCACTGGAGCTTTTGCCTCTTCGGGATACCAGTTTGGAAGTGGTCTTCCTCCTCCTCCTCCAGCATACCAAACTACGTATAAACACTAGGAAATTACACAACTCTAAATTCGGTGCACACGTTTTTCTGGAGTTTTTTTTTCTTTTTTTTTTCTTTTTTTTTGCGCAGAGAAAGTGACGTGAGCTTGTTTTGGATATTAGTTACGTTTGTCCTTTTATAAAGTTCTGGAGTCCATCCCTTTTCGTATTTTCACAGTTTCGCAGTTTCAGTGTTACAGTTTTACAGTTTTACAGTTGTACGTTTCAGTGAAAGAAATCCTTGGTAATGAAGGGAAAGAAAATCGGTTGGTATAGTCTGTTTCCATGTAGTAGTCGCCTGTAGTTATAGGAAAACTGAAAATAATGTCAAAAACAAAACCCTAAAGAAGCTTCATGTAATCGTTTGCTGAACCCTAAGGCCTATGGTTGACGGGAATTGTTTTTATTAGGAATGATTGGCAGGAATTGGCTCTCTTTGGTCTTAAGTAAAGTCCATTTCTTGCGGTTTTGAAGAGTTTTAATTTACTCTTTTAAAACAGTTTGGTTGGGAGCAATCGAATCATTCCTGGTTTTTAGGGTTTTTTTTGGTTTTAGGGTTTGATTTTGCGGTTTTAGGGTTGGCAGGGAGTACTTTTGTAAAGCGGTCTTGCATCTTGTGGTTGAAAAAAGAAAAAAATCAGTTTTTTTTTTTTTTTTAGGTTTAGTGGGCCTTTAAGAGTTATCAGGCAATGATTCTTTCCTTCCCTCCCTCCCTTGTTGGTATCCTTTTGTTGGGTCTTCGATTGTCACGGTCTATGGTTTGAATTGTAATAAGCCTCAGACATTTTTATGCTACTTTAATTAACAAGGATAAGATGGAAAAGTTGTGAAATAGGCTCGCATAAAGTCTTTCTTGATGTCTTTGTTTGTACATAATTTCTTGTTCCGTCCTATTCTTTTTTCGTCTTGATGTTCGAGTCAGAAATAGTGCAGTTATCGGTCAATGTAAGTGTATGCTATAAGTGTGACATCAGGAATATGTTTGTTTATATAACATTCTTGTTTCTGCTTTAACTTTTTGCGGAAATTAATTGTGGTTTTTATTGCGGTTAAGATTTTTATTGCACTGCAAATCAATTCAATCAGTAGCGGTGTTCTGACATGCACAAGATTGTGAATCTAAGTAAAGCTTAAAGAATGTTATTCGATGTTTCTGACAGATCTGATAAAAAAATTGGAATGTTCCTTATATAAATTTTTTTATGAGATTGATGAAAGATTTTACAGTAATTGGTAAAGCTTCGCAGGTGCACCTAATTTCGTCACTTTCTTTTTCACCTTATAATCATTTTTTTTTCTTTGCACACACGTCCTGAGGTTGTGTGCCCATGTAACTCGAACTTAGGCTGTGATGGAAACGGGGTTTCCATCTGGAGGTGTTAGTAATTGTACGGACAGGCGTTGTACAGACAGGTGGCAGTGGTATTTAGGACGATGGCGGGTGGTGCTTGTAAACAAGCTCTCACGTACGTGTACAATTCAGAGTAGTACCGCGTCGCCTAAAGTTTTGATATTGAGAATAGTCAAAGATTTTTCAAACCGCGCAATCTGCATGTAATATTTGTTTGGGTTTACTCTCGACAGCGCGTGTTGCTCCAGCCGCCTATTTGGTAAGTTGGTGCCTTGTTGCTTCCACTATTGTCTCTCATTTTGTGGTTGGGGACACTCCTATTCTTGCGGCCGTGGTTCCCCGTGTTTCCGATGGTGAGCTCGCCTTCCAACGGTCCTTTTTGGATACATCAAGTTCTCTTAATCCGTCTGCTATCGAGGACGTGCCGATGTTTTCCACTCTTGTTACGACATCCGTTGCGCGTGTTCAAGAATCCATTTCTGATCGGGTTGTCGCCGCTATTAAATCCCAGCTTCTCGAGGCGCTTCCTTCCAATTCTTCGCGTGCACGCTTCCTGTCTTGTGGCGGACCTAGCTCTAGAGCTTGGCTATTGGCTGTCCCAATCTTATCCACTCTTCGTTTCACCCCAGCTCAGTTCTCGACGACCCTTAGGTTCCGGCTTGGCCTCCCTTACCCACCTTTGCTTGGCTCACATGTTTGCTCCTGTGGCCACGTTCTCGAGCCCGACGGGGTCCATTTACTTCGTTGCTCCCACGGGGGCGAGTTAATTCATGCGCACGACACGCTTCGAGACACCATCACTACTATCGCTTCTAAGGGGGGATTTTCTGTTCGCCGGGAAGTCTCTCACATTATTCCTTCGCGTCGGATTGATCTTGTATTACTTGATGGTGCGCGTCGTACATTTGGTGACATTGTTGTGGCGAACCCTACCCCAACTACAGTCGTCAACCAAGCAGCTCGGCATGTGGGAGTGGCCGTCCGTGACGTGGTTAAAAGGAAAGAGCGTGATTATGCCCATCGCGATGCTATGGATGGCTTCATTCCGATGGCGGTCGAGATATTTGGTTGTTTGGGTGTGGCTTTGGATGAGTTTTTCCGTACTTGTGGTCGGCGCTCGTTCGAGAGGCGGGGACTTGGGAGCCGTTCTGTTTCAGTCCTTACTTCTTTTTTTCGTCAACGTTTTTTCGTGGCCCTACAACGGGTGTTGGCTTCTATATTTTTTCGATCGTCTATTACCGTTATGGATCAACGGCGTGTTCCGGAACTTCCTCCGCGTGCTCCTCCGGGATTCGGGGACCTACGTGGTTGCTTTCGGTAATTTTTTTTGTTTTTTTGGGGGTCTTTTTTTTGTTTTTTTTTTTTTTTTTTACATGTTAGATTTTTACTTTGATGTTTTGCTTGCTGGGTTTTGCTTTTTTGGGTATTTTCGATTTCCTTGCCATCCTTTCGTATTTTCGTCGGTTTTGCCTTGATTTTCTTTTTTGTTTATTCCCTTGTCATGTGGTTCTTTCTGTTTTAGAAATGCTACTTCATTTTGTTCCGATAGACTCAAATGGTTTACCATCGCGCTTTTTAATAAAGTCGCCCCCCGGTTAATATTTGTACTTGTGTACTATGTCATTGTACCATAGAAATCCCTTCTCTTCATAGACGCCCTGTCTTTCTTAATTGTGTTTTTTTTAGTTTTGTCTTTTCGAAACAAGAATTTTTTTTCTTTTCACATATTCCTTGTCAACCTTGTCTTTTTGGAACGTCTTTCAAACGGATATCGTCCATTAAAGGTTTTAGGTTAGATTTTGATGGATTCACGTCCACTTTGTACGAAGGCACTGCCAAGTGTAAAAGCTTCACTGGTTGTCCATTGGGAGTCAATTGTGTATCATCCATGTGTAGATATTCTACAACCTCTTCAGATGGCTACACTCCTCCATAGGGACAATTGAGGACGGTACAACCCTGTATCGCTTGTAGTGTTAACATTTTTTTCTCCACTCAGGGTGAAGTTCCATTACAAGGTCAAAGTAACGTATCCACCAAATGCCTTTGGTTCCATTGTGTCAGGTCAGCAAACTGCTTTTTAATTGCATGGCTCATTTTGGTTGGTACCACGTAGGATACCAATAGAATTCTGAAAATCTACAAAGATTCTTTGACAGCAAAGTGTGAACTTGATATTTGTAACTGTGTAGGTAAAAAGTGACTAGTACGGAGTGTACGATAATGTGCCATCTGTACGCTTGATCATATTTTATAGGGAAACATTATAATGAAATGTAATGAGACTCTTTTTTTTCTCTCAAATCTTGCCCTAACTCATTTCTAAATGCTTCTCTTTAACTTAAAACTTCCGTTGCAGCGTCCTTTTGCGCTTGCCTTCTTTCTACATAGATTTTTTCAAAATGGAATTGCTGCTCATACTAATCCTCCTTATTCTAACCAATTTGAGGAGGAATGCATCATTCTAACCATCATGATGTTTCTTATTTAGAATAACATCATGACAGCTTCCCAAACCTTCGTAGATTTGGTCGAGGGTTTTAAGAGGTCGCTGAAAAGTCATAGACGACCTGTTTCATCTTCAAAAATACCTTGTCGACTATTTGGTTGAAGAATTATGACATCGTATGGAGACAGTTCATTGGAAACTTGTTGTAATGCGGCAAATTGAGATGGTTATTTACTACCTCGCCATAAGAAACATCGCTTGTTCGGTATGGGATCTTTGGTTTTAGTAGAATGGCGCTTACAAGAAAACAAACAATATTTTGTCGAGCGGTGTGGGACATCCTTAAGCCACGGTTGATGAAGTGGCTAACCGGTGCAAGATTTAAGGAACTTGTAACGACATTTAAAGACTACAAATTTGAGTTTCCCAATTGTTTTTAAGCCATCGATGCCACGCAAATAAATATAGGGTTAGGGTTTGATATGCGACAGTCGGATCTACGATAGGGAGAGAAACTACAGTACTATTTTGCAAGCTGTGGTGGCGTTGAACACCCGGATATTAGATGCATGTGTAGGTTGGGCCGGCATCGTGTACGATTCCAGAGTCTTCAAAATTTGGGGATAGGAAATGTTATCTTGTTTATATGTTAGAGGAATTTAGATACCTAGACGAGGATTCTCCACCCACCACACACCAAAACGAGGAAGAAAAGAATGTCTAAAGACAGGAGAGGGTTGCATAAGCCGACGATGAAGCGTAATTTTTTAGTTGAACATATTTATGGGAGACATGGAGCAAATTAACTCGTGTGATTTGGTTAATGAAAGACATGTTTATTATTTAATATGGATTTATTTTTGTGGTTAGGTTAATCAAACGAGGAAGCGAGGGACAATGTTTACACAAGAATCTAAAAATATTTCTTCATATTATCTTTTTTATATTAAAGTATGACATTTGAAAATACCATTGCCCCATTGCAAATTATCATTCGATTTCCCGGTTTTTGTTTTAAGCAACTGTTAGTTGATGTTGTCTTCTTCCCTCTTGGAAAGGTGTGGAAAATAATTTTGATAACCCTATATATTTTCCAAGACAAATGTCAAAAGGTATTGATTGAGGGTAGAATGGCTGATTTTATAGATAGAAAACCGGTTTGAAATAGTTAGTTTCTCTCCTATCCCCCTTTTTTTTTCTCTTGCGCGCTTTCTCTCCTCCTCTTATTGGAATTTGATTACTTGGGAGAGGGGAGAAAAAGAGTAAGACAGGGAGAGAGAGAAAGAGATAAAGAGAGTGGGAGGGAGAGAAAGAGAGAGATGGAGTCAAAAAATTTCAATTTTTTTTGCTTGCTTTCCATTTTCACATTTGGCATTGGACATTATTAGAGAAACGCAAAAACTGCCCATTTGTGTGAAGATATCATGGCACAATTTCTCTTGTTGCCCTTGTGAAGGGAAAAGCGTCATAGAGCCAATGGTCACACAAACATTTCATTTTTGTCAATCACGAATTTGTTGCAGCTCCTTGTGTTAAATCAATTTCTACTTTTTGGCAGGAATTCTTGCGGAAGAAAAATAGTCTTGGTTCAGGTGTTGCGATGGGGAGAAAGTACATGAATTACCACCTCATTTAGGCGTTTATTGTGTATCCGCATTGCCTCGAAGAAAAAATTGTCTGAAACTTCCCAAGAAAGTCATTTTTCCAATCAATTTGTAACTTTGAAGAAGGTCAATGATATTTGATGCCTTAGCGCCCTCTCACGTGAGAACGTTAATTTGCATATTTTTGACTCGTAATTGTTTGTGTTATTTGTTCAAAGACTACACTAATTCTACACTAATTCCACGCTAGATCAAACTACAAAAATCCATTTAATGAAATCATAAACGTTTTGTCGACGACGAATGAATGCAAAAAAAGTGAAAAGTAATGCCAAAAATTCGGGTGTTTCACCATTTTTCTTCGCTAATCGAATAAGTCCCTGTTTTTTGTTTCTCGTTCTCTTCGGTATATCCGCAGCCTTGAATAAAAATTTCAGTTGGGACATACCTCACGTACCTCACAATTTCCATGTTCAATTAGACGTGTTGGTGTCGTTACGGCCCTCTCGCTCGGCGAGCATGCAACGACATCAATTAAACGAAGTCTTCCTTTTTCCGTCTTTTCCCAATTCGTAGCGAGAATTTCCTCGAACTTGTTGGATGTGTCGTTCATTTTTTCACCGTCATTTCATGAATTTCTAGTGCAATTTGCCAAAAGAAGTTCAGTTCCAATAACCATGCGGTGTTTGTTTTTTTTTCAGTTATTCGGCGTTTTCCAGAACTGTTACAGTAAATGTTTTCGGTTGGTCGTGAGTCAGGTGGTGTCTCCTCAAGAGTACTTGACCCTCCTTGGCTAAGTACGAACGTGTCTTTGAAATGTGTAAGTGTTATGCTATCATTACCAACCATTCCCTCATCTATAACCGCATAAAATTTCTCATCACAACTACCAAGAATTTTTTTGTCCGTCCTATTACACCCTCCCTCCTATTCGACACTGACATCCCCCGGGAATCCTTGGACCCACAAGGGATCTTGGACTACCAATCCATGACCTTTTCATAATCCCTGAAATTATTATCCCATTTTTGTTGGCACTTCCTATGGGGTTTATACGCACCTTCTTGTTCCAACTGATGACTTATTAGCCTCTATTTTTCGTTCGCAGGTTGATGTTTGGCCTGGAGGCGGTTGAGCTTCTCATTTCGCATCTCCTAGACTTTAAAAGTAATAAGCTTTAACGCTTCACTCGCGGTCCATCGGTCGTAGGTGGATGGGGAGTTTGGAGATACACCGTTAATGTCTTCTTTTTCAGTTTCTCCCTTTTCCGTATTTTTACATAGATCTGCTCCTTTTCTCCGCCTCCTCCCCACTCCTTTGCCTTACTTTTGGTTGTTTTTTCGCCGAAGGCGGTTTTGTAACACCACTATCTCCAAAAATCACAAGAAAATGTAAAAAATAATATTTTAGAGGAAGAAGAATAATAATATTTCAAAAAAAATTGAAGAGTTTTTGAACATAGATTTCTGAAGAAGATTGAAGAAGAAAAAGATTGAAGAAGGTGAAGCTTTTAGAAAAAGAAAAGATTTAAGAAAAAGAAGAAGATTTTAGAAGAAATAACATAAGATTTCAGATTGTGGAAGGAGAAGATTTCGGGTTGAGTAAGAAGAGAATTTCAAATTGATGAAGAAAATCAAGATTTCCAATTGAAGAGGAAGAGCAAGAAAAAAATAAGAAAAGGAAGATTTTAGGAAGAAGAAGTAGAAGAGGATTTCAGACTGATAAGGAAGATGAACATGTGAGGAAGGATTAGGGAACGTCATGTATTACGTTTGTCACGTGGTTGCTACTTCCTCTTTCGATGTTCAAAGATTTGTGACTATTGCGACCATTTTCTTCGACGATGACAAGATTTACGGGAGGAATCAAATCAAATAAAATTATTGGATTAAAACTGAAAGGGGTTGTATCCACCTACTGAGAAAGACATGAGAAAGACATCCTGTTGTAGAGAAGAAGACAAGAGAAGGCACGTGAAGACAAGTTTTTGGAAAACAATGATTAAAATGCACGGGCTGCTTAGTTGTGTGAGATATTCCATCTTCCCGCCCTTATACATGCAAACAAAACTTTTCTAAAATTGGCGGCAAGTGGAACCCTAACTAATGTTCGAAATATCGAACAGAAAAAGTTTGGATTCAAATTTAAACCGGTGAGTGAAATTTCTAAAACGGAATGCCATAAAGCTGCGGCAAATCGTGAACGTCAAAAAAAATCAATAGAAAAATAGGAAAAATGCGCGCCAAACTATGAAAGTACAAAATAAAAATAAAAAAATAGAGTGACGGAAAAGCATGGGAACCTGCGAAAGTGAGAGAAATTTCAAAAAGGAATGGCGAGAACGTGCAACAAACTGCGAAACCCAAAAAGTTATCAAAAGTTTTCAAAAGTTTCGAAATTCAAACGCTCTGGCGGCAACTTTGAACGTGGGAGCGTGACAAGATGATAATGTCGGTGGACACGTGTCCACCCAGGCGTAAGGCACCTGGTCTATACGACGTGTAGGCACCTGTTTGCACGTTCACAGAGTAATCGGCACCAATTAAACTACACTATATATCAGCGTAAAGTAAAAGGGCTGTCATTTCGGGACGCCGATATTGTGTTATTAACACTCATAGCGATTCACGGTGTACTCCACTATTTCTTCTTATAAAATCTCACCTTTTGTGATGAAACCATAGTTCAAAAGTAGGTGAAAGTAGGCCCATACAATATGCCTATTGTATGCAAAACATACAATATGCCCTTAAGACCCATATTGTATTGGTCGAAAAATGAAAAAAAAAAGTTACAGGGTTGAATTGCACATCGATCGATAGAGAATTAAACGTCATGTCTAAATTTTGAAAAAAAAACCGGACAAAAAAAACATTTTCTGTCAGTTTTGAGGTAAAACTTATTTAAACCGTTAGATTCAGACAATCGGACGGTCTTTGATCAAAGTAGTGATCTAAGAAGATCACATGAAAAGCCCGTAATACAACTTACGATAGGACTATCTGTCATATTTGCGTCTGCAATTTTGAACGTCCGCGTGTTTTAGTTCGCTAAAAAATTTCGTCCGTCGGCGTGCGCTGAACTATGATCATACGTCAGATTCGTACGTCCGTACAAGAGTGTTCACAACGAACACCCATACAATATGCCTACTCTACGCGAGTTTAGTGCGAAGTTTTGTGCGCCTACCAAAGGCCTACCATAAAAACGCCTACTTTTGAACTATGCAGGAAACGCAGGGCTCTCCGTTTCAACGGAAAGACACCTTTACGGTATTTCTCCCTACACTGTAAAACCCATGGTCAGTCGGCAAAGAACCAAATTGTTAACCTGTCGTTTCCCCTTACAAACTTAAAGAGAGGAGACGATTCCAACCGTCCGATGAGACAAATAAACACGATCCTTGCCTTTGTTTTCCAGAGTTAACAACTAAAGCGTACTGTACCTTCTTCCTAGGGGAGTACAATACAGTACTGTACCTTCTTCCTTGCTGTACCTTCTTCCAAGAGGGGTACTGTACCTTCTTCCTAGAGGGATACTGTACCTTCTTCCTAGGGGAGTACTGTAGCTTCTTCAGAGGTCGCAAAAGTCAAAATTTTAGATAACCGAAACCGACCGTTTTCTTTTTCAAAATCTGAGTACCGACGCCCAACTGGGTTATGTCACGCTCCAAAATTGTTAACCGTTAACCGAAACGCGTTTACCAAAAAAAAAGTTAACCGAAACTCGATTTCTCGCGACTACCCGTACCCGAATAAGTACAAAATTAGTGGTACATCTCCCGTATACCTTCCACGATAACAAGAATACGGAGTACAATAATGTTGGATCGTATAGACAGTACAATTTTTTTATTTTTTTCGTTTTTTGCTTACCCGACCGTAAACCATTTTTTTTTTCTGTGAATCAACCGCCCGAATCCGCCCGATCCCCCAAATTTGGCAACCGAATCCGTTTCGGATCCGACGCGGGCGGTCGGTTAACGGTCGGTCACAGTTTCGGTTGACCGTTTGCGACCTCTGACCTTCTTCTTAGGGGAGCCTAGGGGAGAATACTGCTGCTTCGAGTCTTCTCCAAATCTAGGTACTGTACTTTCAACTCTGTGCTCTCCGCTATCTCCGGAAATCATCCCTTAGCCTTTTCATCAAATCCCGAGAGCCCTCTATGCATAATACCCCGAGCCATTTCACCTTCTTCGGGAGCGAGGGAGGATCCATTCCCTCTCACCCAGTTTCCTTAATAGCTCCTCTTTCCTGTAGAATAAAGTATAAAGAGGTCTATACCTACTTGAAAAACAAGAAAAATAATGGTCTGAAAATGCTACAGTAGTTAAATTACAAGCGGGAAATTCTTTTAAGATTATGTGCAAGCAAACAAGGAGTGCAACAAGAAGCAACAAAAAGCAGCGAACTACAATTATAAGGTATGACGATGGGCATAGCACCTGGCTATCGGCCTGGCGGATGAACTGTTTTAATCGGATAATTAAGTCAAAAATTTAATAAATTTTGGAAAGCATTTTAACATGCATATAGCTGTTTTCCGTCTATCCTCAAAACGTCCCCTCTACTTTTTTTTCATCGTGTCTTATTTAATCTTGAAACTTTTTTCCTCAGGCAAAACTCTCATTATAAATCTATTCGAACTCGTTTTTCCCTTATGTAGAATGTCATTTTATATCTAACTTTTTTTCCCCTGGATAAACAAACAAATTGTTAGATTTCCGTGAAATCTGGGATTCGGCATGTCCCATAATAGGGAAAATCTAACCGGCCAGGGCTCGGACGTGGGACCTCTGACTTGAGCTGTCAACGCACTAACCACTGTTCCGGCACAACTCGATATAGAGCATAGCGGGTCAGTACCTATTTATATTAAGCGGCTTCGAGTTTGACGTATCACATTCTACCCCGTATTAAACCGTATTAAACCGGCTTCACCTGCCAATTCAACACAAATAAATGTCCGAGATTGTAATATACTTTTTTTCTTGGTCTTCTTGCATATGTACCACCAATAAACAAGCAGTTATTGAAAAAAACCACAAAATTTTTTATTAGGAAACTAAGCTTTGTACTGCACATTCTTACGTACATTGCTATTACATGTTTATTTCTTTCGGATGTCCTAAAAGAAAAATTCAAAACTTTTCAAAACAGTCACACACAACGTTTTTCAATCTCTCCTCCTCCTTCAGGAATGCTCAAGATTGGACTTGCTCCTTGTGAAACAATTACACTCCAACAAAAACTATGTACAATTTTCAAAAACGCGGACATATACATTCTTACATCACCTAACAAAGACCAGAGAAACACCTCCAAACTAAGACCAAAAAACTGCACATATTCTGAAGTAAACCGCTAAATTTCCCCAGAAATTCACGACTCTCGCTCTTTCTCCCTCCCTCTCTCCTCTCCTCTCCTCTCTCCCTCTCGCTTTTGTCTCTTATGGATTTCTAAAACATATTTAGAGCACAAATCAGTGTCCAATTTCTTGGGTATTGACATTGTATTAGGCGACAAAACCTGAAACTTGAAATGTGAAAAAGAAAAAAACAAAGAAATATATCATATTTTGGAATCCTTCTTCTTTCTTTTTTGATCTTCTTTATTTTTTTCTTTTATTGAGAACGTTTTCACTTGAGCGGCACCTCAACCGATTGAGTCTCTTTTTTGGTTTTCTCCTTCACCAATTTTATCACCAATACCCCATCTTTTAATCCTCCGTCGATGTTTTCAGTTTTTGCATTTTCGGGCAGTTCGAGTCTCGTCTGCAATGAAAAAAAAATAAAGAAATCCAAGAAAAGCAACATAAAATGAATATTGAAAATTGAGCAAAATGAAATTAAAAATAGTTAAAATCCAGCAGAAACTCTTTTTAGAGAAAGATAAAAAAGTTGTTTTCTCGACTCGGAAGAGTTCAGAATAATATAAAATAGACAGCATTAGTTTCAATAAAATATGACATATGTGTGCAATATAAATAAGGTATTATAAACACTAAGCTTTCATGTCTTTTATGGTAGTAAATTGTTGACCACTTTTGTATGAATTCCAAAAAAAAATGGCAATCTTACTTCTCTTTCAAATGGATGAAAGTTGATGCCTATAGCTGATTACAAACAAAAACACAAGAATTGAGAAAAAACTAGACATCAGGATATTTTTATTAAGAAATTTGCTGATAACTTTGCATGAATTCCGAAAAAACGACCCGAATCACTCCATAATTCGCTCGAATAACGGCTATTGACATTTTTAAAACTACAAAAAAAAAACTATAAGCTATCAACAATAAATAATAGTAAAGAAAAGATCTAACACCATATGTTACGAAAGCGTGTTGCTTACAAAAGCAAGCAGAAATATACATTAGTAAAGAAAGATTAAACACAATAAATTAGAAAAGAGTATTACTTACATAGTAAGTCGCATGGCTACTTGCCCACTCCTCAGCCCCTTCTTCTTCTTTTGTCTCTTTCTCGCCTTTAATGACCAATGTGTGGCCGTCTTCCACAGTTACTTTCACGTCGTCCTTGGATAGACCTGCAAGTTTAAAACAAAAAACTAAGATGTCAAAATACAATTTCAAAATTGATATGCTTATCTACAAGAAGGAGATGTTAAACCAAGATATAAATTTAAAAACATGTTGAAATAAACTGATTTGAGGTGTTAAAATGAAAGAATAGGGACTTTAAATGAAGAAACAAAGAAATATGCTACTAAAAAAATGAAATTGGATAAAAGTAAATTTCATATCTTTCTAGGATAGACCTGCAAGTTGAAAATATTATATTGAGGTGTTGGAATAAAAAAATGAGATGTTAAAGTGTAAAATGTATGATGTGAAGTTTAATGAAAAAAAAAAATGAGATCACTCTCACATCTTACTTGGATAAATCTGCAAGTTAAAAATGTGAAATTGAGATGCTACAATAAAATAAAAAATTTGAGATGTTTGAGTAAAAAAAAAACTTTAAAATTAAAGAAAAGAGACATTAGAAACTTGTCAGATAAAAAACTAAAAAACACAAACCCAATGAACTGATAATGAACTGATTAAAGTTTACTAACAAACTAACTACTAAACTGACTATTTCACTAGACTGACTGACTATCTTACTAATTAATAATCTATTAATTTTTAACCAGTGTCCTAAAATTACCCATTAATAACTAGTTTCAGTATTTGAAAAAACTGTGTATACGCTGCTTCAAAATTTTGACTCTCTGCCATTCTTATTGCGCTTTCATAATTTTTTTATAAAATTTTGTTTGATAAATTGCTTCGAGTCGAATTTAAGGAATATGAATTCAAACTTTTTCCCAGTTTTTCCAGTATTTAAGAAACATACAAAAGAACATACATATTTTTGCCTACCCAAAATTGTGACTTTACTAATTTATTGCTATTTCATACAAAGATTTCAGAATATTCTGGTCAAAAATTTGAATCAGTTGCTTCTGCTACTTTTGAAATTGTTGTTTTGTCAATCTCTATTTTATTAATGCTGTTACTAACGCCTTACCAGACAGAACAATTAAAAATTTCGTACAAATCTTCAAGTCCCCTGACAGCCCATAGTGTTTGTTTCCGTCACAAAATTTGAAATCAAAGTCTCAAAACTGCAACTTAATAATTTGCTATCAAATTGCTATTTTATAAGGTTGCTTTTTTTATAAAATTGCTTATCAATTAAATTACTCACAGGGCATTGATTCAAATTGCATACAAATCTTCGAGCTCCCTTATGGCCTATGGAGACCAAACCGGGCGGAATATCTTCTTGCACTCATCGCAAATCGCAAATTGGAAAATTGCTATTTTATATGAAAATTTTAAAATATAAGTATTGCTTACCGAGCATATCGATTCAAATTTCATACAAATCGACCAGTTCCCTAACGACCCATAGAGTTCAAACGAGTCGCAATCCAATCCAAAACCTGAGAGCACTATCCAATAAATTGCCACTTCATCAAATTTCTATATTATATATCCGTTTTACTATACAAATAACATTATATAGAAACTGATATTTAGTGAAATGCTAACTAGGCATACCAATTATTTTTACGATCCAACACATTGCTATTTTATCAAATTTCTTTCAACATTATGTAAAGACTGCTATTTAGTAAACTGCTTACAATTATTTTTACGATCCAACACATTGCTATTTTATCAAATTTCTTTCAACATTATATAAAAACTGCTATTTAGTAAACTGCTTACCGGGCACATCAATTCGAATTTCGTACGAATCTTCGAGTTCCCGGACGGCCCACGGAGTTCGAGCCGGTCGTAAAGTTTGTCGCTCGGGAGTCCAATCCAAATCTCGAAAAAGTCCCGCGGGAGTCAATTCGTCCATAAGACGATCCATAGCCGAAATCATTTGCCGGAGACTGTGAGGGCCAGAAAGTGGATCCCAAAGATCTGCATTTGATAAAAAAAAAAGTTAAGACTTGTACGAGTATTGCTTTAGGAAAGTATATTTAGAAAACTGTGTTTAAAATAGTATACCCAGAATAGTTCTAAGGGAGTGTTAAACTGGCTTCATGAGGGCCGGAGAGGGATCCCATTCTTTTCCATTCGATTGAGAAAGGTAAATTCGTAATGTTCTAGAATGTGTAAAAATCGTGTTTGTTTTAGAAAACTATTGTTTTACAAAGCGAATTAAATATCATTCAAAACTTGAATTTGGTATCAATTTAGATAATGTTGTAAATTTGAGAATTTTTATCTTCAACCAAAATTAAATCACCATTAAAACCATTGAAATCTTACATGAAAAAGTAGAACCCAAAGGCGCTACTCCGCGATTAACCGATCGATTTTTCCGAAGAGTTCCTCGACGACCGTTCGTACTTTGAGCGATTTCTCCGCCGCGTTTTTCCTCTTGCTTGTGCTCCTGTGCGGTAGCAATAATTTTTGGAAAACAATTCTGTGTTTTTTTCTCATGAAACAATTTATGATTCTGCAGGGAAACATTTCCAGGAGCAAACCAACCGTTGTCTTTTCCGACGACAACTTTCGATAAATCTGCACCACAAAAACCTGCATCGAAAATATTGAAAAATATGTTACTATGTCAGAAATTATGAATTGCGACGAAAAGCATTAAGAACTAAAATTTCATCAGACTATTTTAAAATTACCAAAAAAATTTCATGACATTTTCATTAAAAAAAAAAAAAAAAAGTAACAAAAGTTACAAATTATTATTCGAAATAAGAGCTAGGAAAGAAAGTTCATGATAAACCACAGTGGCAAAAACAATAATAGGCATAGACAAAACAATAATTAGCTTAACATTTAAAACTACCGAAGACAGGATAAATAAAAAAGCACGATGGTAAACCATCCGAGTCCGGGGGTACTAAAGGGGTGGCATGGCCAAAACTGAAAAACTACAAGCAGGGCAATAAAAAGCAAAGAAAGCAACGTGAACACATAAAAATGGCAAGTAAAAAAAAAATGAAACTATGAAATAATGACATGAAAACAAATAGATCACATAAACAATTAAATAAACGATATTCTTTCCCAACATTCATTAAAAAAAAGAAAAAAAAACAACACCCAAATATTCATCCAGCATTTGCAAAAATCCATAGAGGCAAAAAAAAGTACATGGCACTAAATCATCTATACCAATATGTTATATTATTATTCTAAATATATTTTACTCAGAAGTATGAAAAAAGTTTTCAAAATCTCACTTGTGGCTACTTTTCCTGAAGAAACCGCCATAGCTGAAATTTGCAGAAGCGCCATTTTCGGTAGTTCAGCAAATTCCTTATTCAACCAATCAGATCGCAGTTTCACACGTGCGAATACTAGACTGCCTGAGGTTTTGCAGAAATGTATTACAGAGGGACAATAAACCGTAAAAAACTAAAAAGAAATGAAAAAAAAGGTGTTCAAATTTTGGTCTTATGATGGTAAAATGTACCTAATTTGTATTTTGTACTTGGTTGTGGGATTTTTAAATTTGTGTCTTTGTAGAAACTCTTTTAGGAAGGTAATACCGGAAGGTTAAAATTTTAAGTGATGTTTTGGCAAAATTTCGAACGTAATTTAGAGGTATAAGGAATAAAAAAAGGTAATAATATAGGTTCGGAATAAGATACGCGAAGGCTTGGCGGACAAATTTAGCTTAGCATGGTTGCTTGAAACTCGGTTTGGAAGATGTTCTCGAGGACTCTCGATTCGACAAAAACAACGCATGCAGACACGACAATTTTGCGCGCCACATCTGAAATCTGCACTAATCGTGGCCGTTAATTTTTATAATCCATGCAGCCGTACGCCGACGCGGAAATTTCAAAAGTCGTCGAGAATAGCGTATGCACGGTTTGACTTAAAACGGAAAGATACGCGAGGAATTGACACTATATGTACCATTGTCCATTTAGCGTAAATATTAATACGTGTGAATGATTGCTAGTGTGGATATAACAGTCCTCCGCATAGATAACGAAACAACGAAGTGTTCCAATGTAACATTGTTTCTTGCAACACATGGAAAACCTAGAATCGGACGATGACGGATAGTCACAGTTTCTTTAAAAGTACATCGTGTATCGTTGGGCTTAATAGTGGTATGATCAATTCTTATTCAGTAAATAATGACGTGGCGAGTTCTGAACCGTTTGAGGAATTAGTGACATATTTTACTATTTTAGGTTCCGGGCGTTCTATTTAGGTGCACCGATATTGTATCATTGACGATACTACACCGTGAATCGTTAATAGTGTTAATGTTTCTTTCATCTCTTAAGACAAATTTTCTCCGTACACACGTGTCAAATTTTGGATCTGACGTCTGAGACTGAAAGTTAAGATTCTCAGCTTCCGATTGGCGGTCTCAAATTGAAATGCGAACAAGTGTGCACGGAGAAAGGAAGTTTCAAGTGGCGAAAATATTATCAACATTAATAGTGATAACCGGTGTACCAGAGTTTATCATGACACATAGAAACCGTAACATCAGTTAGTGACGGATGGCGTCACCAGACTTGAAAACAAAGGACGCGGAAAGCGCCAATCAGAATCACGAAAAGCTAAAAAGTGATCTATTCGGACTATCTGGACCTTCTAGAAGGTCGGTGCTGCAAGAAAAACCAGTACCTTTCAATTACATAACGAATGAAAGTAAGACACGTGCGACAAAGATTTCGGACAATATTCATTCCCTGGACGTCGTCTTCCGAACCTAAATTCTGCCGAAACGTCCCGAAGCATATTTTTATATACCAGACCTTTCCTGAAGCTCCGAGACAGGTGTCATCTGAAACCGAATCAAAATTCCCGAACCTACTCAGATACTCCTCAAACAAAAGGAAACTTCCAAAATGTCTCCCGAACCTTCTTTCAATATCAAATTCCGAAGCTGTTCCGTACTGAGATGTTCTTAAAAAGTAAAATTTTATGAAATTTACAACGCGCCGTACAATCTCCGAACCACGTGACAAATCACTTCCCGAACCTGTTTCCATGCAGAACGAGCCTGCGTGACATTTGTCACGGCTCAAGTAGTTCTATATAAACAAAAGCTAACAAGTATTTTTTTTATCAGATTGGAAGCCAAACACTATATTTGACGGGGTAAAAAAAAAAAAAAAAAAACTTTAAAATTGTTAAAGACCATCTAAAACCAACCAAGGTCAATTGTAACAACTTTTATAAGACTTTTTGGGTTTTTAGTTTTACTTGTTCTTTTTTGAAGATTTGTAAAAGAAAAATTTGTAAATTTCGGAGCGAAAATGTCGATCCGATTGGTTCCGTTGTTTTCGCGAAGAGTTTTTTTGACTTTAAAAAATCCCGCCGTCGTTTCCGAATGTCAAGGAGGGAGGAGTAAACTCATGAATGGTAAGTTTTTTCTTGTTATTATTATTTTTTTAATATTAAAATGATAATGATTTGTGTTTTTTGACAAATTCAACGCGAGCGTCATTTTTGGTGATTTTTTTTTCAGGCGTATATGACTATTTTTTGATTTTTTATCCTTTTTGCAATGTTTAAATTGGGAAAAGATATAACATATGACATTTTTTTTTGTTTGTTTGTTTGTTTCTATGAATTAATTTTGTTTTCGGAGTTTGTGATGCATTTTATTTTTAATGTTTTTGGCGGGTTAATCTTAAAAATGTATATTTTTGGGAATAATTTCTTTGTATCTTCATCTTCCTTTTTTCTTTTAGTTTTCCTTCTGAAAATTTGAGTTTCTCCCATTTTCCTCCTCTATTTCTTAAACCCTCTTCACTCCCTCTCTCTCTTCCCCTCCCTCTTCCCCTCCCTCTTCCCCTCCCTCTTCCCCTCCCTCTTCCCCTCCCTCTTCCCTTCCATGAGGGACCTCGGAGTTCGTGGTTTTGTGGGAGCGCTTTGAGATGAGGCCACCGACAGCATTCTCATGGTAGAAACATTTTTAGGCAGGATCCGTAAAATGCGGGAATTCAAGGAGTCCTATTGGAGGGAAACAGGCTTGGGAAAACGCATGCAAGTGGCACGTGGGAAAAGTAAAAAGTCGTACTCCACATGCGCTGTTTTTCCGGCGTATGAACCGAAACAGCGGGAAACCTTATTATTAGTGTACAATAATTCACTTCGCACCGAATTTAAGTTCATACTTTATTTTCTTGTGCGTACTTTTCATCGACTGGTTCCGGAAGTCTATAATATACATACAGTCTAGGTTCGTTAGTTTTCTCGCCCGTGGAGTGCAGGGTGTGCAGGTCTCCTACACGAGGCGAAATGCGCCGAGACTTGCACACTGACTTGCACACTTAGCAAAATACTGCCCGGTTACCGCGGATTTTTAGGGTCATAACACCGTGAATCGCTATTAGCGTCAATAACGCAAATTCGGTACCCTCTATTTTTTTTCCAAATTCTCAAATAGAATTATCCATACTATTTTAAAAAAACCTTAATTTCTAATTAGAGTAAACGATTTCTTTGAAAATTTCCAAATTCCCGATTAGCGTTAATAACGCTAATTATTCCTATATGCTAAAAAAAATTCAACGCTATTAGCAATTGGCGGTGTACTATAGCCTCGTGTAGGAGACCTGCACACCCTGCACTCCACGGGCGAGAAAACTAACGAACCTAGACTGTACCATAATGTAAACCGCCAATCGCTATTAGAGTAAATAACGCTAATTCGGTGGCTCCCTTTTTTTTTTTACCGAAATACAATCAATAATTCTATTTTTTCCTTTACGCCTTTTAGGGTTCTTTTTTTTATTAGCATTAATAACGGAAGCACACCGCGATGTTTATAGTGTGGTGTACGGACAGGGTTTGTCCGTACCAAAATGTACTTTTTGAAATAAAAATGTACAAAAGTCATTTAATGTAATTGCTCACGCATGTGAATGTGCACTGGGAAAAAGAGACGCAAACTCGAATATTCAGATGTTGGCGTACGAATTGTTACATTTTGTACGGATACATCCATTGATGTAGACATCAATAAGGCGGGCATTTATTATTCGAAAAAATCCAAATTAGAGTTAGGGTGAAGTTCCATTACGACATTCTGTAATCGTACGGCCAACATTACAGGATGCTACACTTTGAACCATAGTTCAAAAGTAGGCGTTTTAATGGTAGGCCTTTGGAAGGCGCACAAAACTTGGCACAAAACTCGCGTAGAGTAGGCATACTGTATGTGTGTGCGTTGTGCACTCTCTTGTACGAACGTACGAAACTGACGTATGATCATAGTACAGCGCACGCCGCCGGACGAAATTTTTTAGCGAATCGACACGGCGTAGGATGACATTGCGCGGGAAAGAAAACCCGGAAAAAAAATAACGCGGACGGGCAACTAAACAATTTTTTTGGCAGTGTGGAATATGTTTTTTTTATCGTCCTATACTGCCTGGTTGGTCAATTTGATGCTTTATTTAGTGTGGCCTTTAAAATTGCAGACGTTAATATGATAGATAGTCCTATCGTAAGTTGTGTTATGGGCTTTTCATGTGATCTTCTTATATCGCTACTTTGATCGGCGACCGTCCGATCGTCTAAATTTGACGGTTTAAATAAAAAATACCTCAAAACTCACAGGAAAAAACAAATTTGTCCGAACGTTTTTCAAAATTTAGACATGACGTTTAATTCTCTATCGATCGATGTGCAACTCAACCCTGTTACTATTTTTTTCCACTTTGCGACCAATACAATATAAGTCTTAAGGTCATATTGTATGTTTTACATACAATAGGCATATTGTGTGGGCCTACTTTCACCTACTTTTGAACTATGCTTTGAACGAAGTTCCATTGCGCAGAGTCTGTAATCCACGTGTTAGCAAAAGAGTGGCGCCACGTAACTATAGATTTGATATTGAAAATCGTCAATGATTTTCACACCGACCAAAAATCTCCATTTGCATACCATATACGTATGTACCAGGTCATCGTGCAACACAACTTTTGTACTCTTTGCAGACGCCTTATCAGATACCACCTCATTTTTTTAGGGTTCTTGTTTTTTTCGCCAAACGAATGAGGGTTGCCAGAAATAGTGTGACGAATGGGCGCTAATAGAAATAGCGAGACGAAAGTGCGTTACGACATTTCGTTTGTATTTTTTGTTGGATTTTTTAATGCGTATATCGTGTGCAAAATTTTTTGATTTCCGTTGGTCGCTTGCTTGACACGTATGCTCATTATCCAGCGTGTCGCGGCTCAATTTTCTCTGTAATTGGTGATGTACCTCGCGAGGTACATCACCAATTACAAGAACTTTCGAAGCGAATGCTTCGCGAAAAAATATTCAACGGCCATTGTTAACTCCTAGACTTTTGGAGAATATTGGCAAGATTCTCTGTAATGCTGTTTTCGTAATAAAAACAAAATAACAGGTACGCCGTAGTACGGAGAGGTCCGAATTTTTGTAAACAACGTCACTTTTCGTCTATTGGAACTTCACCCTAATTAGAAATTAGGTTTTTTTTTAAATAGTATGGATAATTCTATTTGAGAATTTGGGAAAAAATTGGGGGATCCCAGTTAGCGTTCAATACGCTTATAAGGATTCAAGGTGTACCATACTCGTCGAGGACGGTGGGTGACGGTGGTCATCTACTGGTTCGATGGCGCGATTGCTTAGCCCATGTTGAGACGGAAAAAGTTGAAAGTTTGACTCTTACTCTTGGATCTTATATATTCTCACGGTTTTTTTTTTTCTAAAAACAAAAAAAAATGGTAGAAAAGCGTGAGGATTCCAATACACAGGTTTACCTTTATCAAAATCGTTGACTTCAACTGGTAAATATTTCCACCTTGATGGACAACAATTTTTCAAAAGTAATATAGTTTTGCTCCTTGTCAGTTTGGGTCGAGAATTTGCATGCTACTTAGCTGTATGAGAAGCTTGGATATTGTCATGTTTTAATTTTTAGTGACAAGTAGTTTGGTATTAATTTATAATGAGAAGTAGTTTGGTATTAATTTCTAATGACAAGTAGTTGCACGTGGTAGCAATTCAAATTGACATATTGTAAAGGACAGCTTAAGGAAGCTTCCCTACGACACCCGCAACATAGAGGATACACATCAACAAGTTATGGGCCCACGTTTTAAGTTGTTTATATTTATTAGGACAAATCACTTTTCCCTAGAGATCATATGTCATTTGGTGTAAAACTCTGGATTATTGTGGATGGGTCCGAAACTAATCCAAGTAAAGGACTGCCACGACAAAAGCGTATAGCAAGACGTTAGGGATGGAAAAATATCTCCCTTACGATCTTCATCAAGTGAAGGTTGCGAAACACCTAAGCAAAGAACACCCCGTTACAGTCCATTTAATAATATCACTTCTCAGGTTTGAGCAACCGTGGACTTTTTTTCGAATTACAAGAAATGCACCAACAGTTTAACATACAACAACAAGCTCTAATATAATAACGGGTTTATAATAAAGATGCATAAGAGGTAGAAGGCTCTAATATAATAACGCGTTTATAATAAAGATGCATAAGCGGTAGCGCGACAGGTTGTTGTAAAGCATTGAAAACGTTGCTCATAAAGTAATAAGCGCAAGTAGAGCATACCCACAAACAATGTAGGTAGAGCAAGTTAGTCAAGTTGGAGGGATGTCATCTGACTACATATATATCATACAACAGCACAGTAAGGATCAAATGAATATAATTGGTCCTACATAGTCTACTTAGTTTTGGTAAAGAAATCAAACATTTCTATTTTAGGGAGGAATCATCTGTGCACTCCTTGAACTCACAAGTAAAAAAAGAAGTTAATTGGTTGAAAAAAACCCTAACACCGAAAAGTTTATTGTAAAGTATAGAAACGACTCCAAGCAACAACCTATTCCAAATTGAGCAAAACTGGCAACTGAAAAGGACAAAAACAAGAATTCTCAATGAAACCGTGAAAGAGGAAAAGTTTGGGGATACATCCACCTTTCAAATGGAGTTTATGTGTATAGCAAACACTACATGCGAAGCCTTTGGGAGCTGTTGGATAATGGACTACGAGGCATTGCCACATATGTGCAAGGATTAGAATAATTTTGTCACTTTGGAGGAGCCTTACCCGATCAAGATCCATTTTAGAAATAGAATTAGGATAAGGAGAAGGTTAAAATAATGTTGTAGATGAGAAAAATGCCATTAACGCCTTGGAAGATGTTTTGTATACCCTAACCTCGATCAAAATCTCTTTTTCACATCCTTAATTCAAAAGAACGGGTTTGTCATACCTATGAGGAATGGGAAACAAAGGGCTAGCAAGGATGGGAAGATAGCACCAATGGGGTCAAGGGAGAAAATGACATGTGCAAAGTAACATTCGCTGACTATGAAGATGGGATCAGTGGACTCAATTTCGTTGTCTTATCTGATCATGACCTCTGATCTAAGAGGTTGGGGCATGTAAACTATGACAAATTGGATAAGTTGGCGACAAAAAAACATGTATGTGATGGTTATGGCAAAACGAAGGATTCACAAACTATTGTTTTCGAGGTAGAGTCAAAGTAGAGCTAGTAAGGGCTTAGAAGTGGGTCATACTGATGTCTAAGAACCTCCAAGGTGCGATTCTTATAAAGTAATTGGAGAAGCAATAATGGAATCACATATAACAACCCAGAATTAATTTCAGTCGTCGAGTTTTGGGGAACAAATGGGGTTGCTTTAAGTGCTTCTTTTTCCACAGTGAGCTTTGGTCAGGTCATTTTCTTTCGTGTTTGTTATCTTGTTGTTGCTTTTGTGCTTTTTGTTCCTTTCAATGTTATTTGTTGTTAGTTTCTTTCGCCTTTGTTCCCCTTTCGGTTGTTTCCGCCCACATTTGGTTTTCTATTTCGTTTTTGTCTTTTGGTTTTTCAATTTCGTCGTTTCCTTGCGTTTTTGTTCCATGTACTCAGATGTTATCATCGTGCTTTCTCTATATAGTCTTCTTATTTCTAAGATTAAATATAACATGCCTATACATTGTACAAGTCTATGTTTGAATAGACATATGTGTGTCTGTACATACAGACAAAATAATACCAGTAACAAGAAAAGAAGAATGTTTCAAAAATGTTTATTTTACTAAGAAGTCTTTGGTCAACATTCTCGGTAAGTTCGCGGTAAGGTCTTGACAAAGTTAGTAAAAACTAAAAAACAACCTTAAAAGGATCCCAGGATGTGCCAATATTCCAGAACCAATTTACAAGGATGATTCGTTTTTTTTTTTTTAATGAAAAAACCTTGGACTTCATCTTAGAACTTCATTTTCATGTTGATAACTTTGGTTCGTATTTGCAAATTCGCGATTTTGTTTAATGTTCTCGACAAGTTATACCTTAGGAAGTGTAACTTTTAGAATAAATTTACATTTAAAAACAATAATACGAGTGGTTACAAGTCAGCACCAAGCTACAAAGGCAAAAGAAGTATAGTTATTAATTCCATACGTAGCAAAAGTTAAAATTAAATTTGGTATTAATACATATGTGTCAGAAATCATGTATTGGAAATGAATACGGAGCAAATACAAATTTGACGACATAGAAACACTCGTGATTATTTATTGTCGAATTAACATATATTCATAACATTCACCAGTTTATATTTAGCAAAAATACACATTATTTACTTCTCTCCAAATTACTTCCGAATAAAGAAACTAACTACAACATATTTTGGTTTTAGAAACATATTTGACCTCTTTTAAAAACAAAAAATGTCACTGAAGTCAATTTAGTTGTCAAAAAAAATGTGGCTTCCACCATAGAAGGTAAAAAAATAAACCGCCCACCATTATTACTGTGGTTTTTCTTACTAACTAAATAATTTTGTTGACAAAGTTAAACCACACTTAAATTAAACTCTCTCAAAGCAAATGCAATCCACTCTAACTAACAATTTACACTTACAGACTCTTGACTTCTTCACCTTTAAGGAACCAAAAAAATAGAGAAATAAATTTGCATAAAAAATGGTCTAAATCACGCTAATGATGGTAGAGGGGTGTGGTTGATGCAATTCCAAGTGTGGAAACCCAAAATGACGTAAAAAAATGAAGGAGAATTGAAGAATCTTTATAGATTAGCTACGATCAACAACCATTTGAAAAAAAAATCCATTATTAAAAAAAGTGAAACATTAAATTTTACCAAAAATTTTTAACTGTTGTCCTCCCTTTTTTGCGGCAAAGGTCAATTTGAAGAAGTCGCATTTTCTGCGACAATATTTTGGTCGATTTTCGCTAACTGTTGCATCTGCAATTAAGAAAATAAATAAATAAATGATTAGTCTTAGCTAATTAGTCGACTGAATTGAAATGATTTTGAATCAAAAGTCGTTATTTCTACCTTCTATAAAGATACTTCAGTAATTCATCAGCTCCATGTAAATTGATAAAAAAAGTTGTCAAAACAAAGGTCATTTTAGAAAATTGAATTGGAGATAGAACCGCCAAAAAAGTGATAAATTGATGGAAAAGGACATAAAACTTTTAGGTGCACTGGAAAACACATGCAAACGATACAACTTGGTTTTACGTTACAATAAAGAAAAGAAATACGGACTTGTTCATGGAGCTCGGCTCGTCTTTGAGCCTCTATTTCTGTCACCTTCTCATCTGTTTCGCATCCCAACCAATCCCTTCACAAAGTTAAATAATTTAAAAATGAAATTTTATATTTTGAATAATACAAAGAGAGAGCTTCACGAGGGCCTGTCAGTAGCTCCTCCTGTACCAAAGTCATTGAAACCGATACTAACAAAAAAAAAAGAAATACAGTATGCAAGTTGAGTTATTCAAATTCACTGGCTGAACTCAGCACTGAATTACACAATACTAAAATGATTCTTGGGATGTCTTTCCTAGTGGAAGCATAATTTCTACAAAATATAAATTATTTCTTTGTACTTTAAGAGCTTAGAATCCCCTAACTGGCTCACAAGGACCAGCGGTAAAGTAGAGGAATATAAGCTTTCAGGTAAAAATAATTATGAGCTAAAAGATAACTTCGACAAGCTAATAAAATGAGGATAACATAAGGTTTAAAGCCTGAATAAGGCCTACCATGGTAAGATTTGCAATACAGAAAAAAAACATTGTTCCTTGAAAAAACTTTATTGTCTTCAGAAAATCATACAAAGCTCTCCAGTATGAAATAATAGAGGGGGACGTGGTAAGATTTAAGTTCCTTTGTCGGACACAGTTTTGACAGTTTATTGACAACTCTCAATCAAACTGATTCTTGTTCATACACTTAGTTGCTAAACTTGTTGTAAGTATTTTTTCAGCAAACTCTTAAAGTTTTGAGTACTGAGAAGTAAGCAAATCTTCCACCACTGCAAACCCTTCTCATGAAATTCCTTCAACTTTCTTAGAAATTTTTCGAATGTATGTCATTGTATTTCCATCTGTTTGCAGATGTGATAACTAGCTCAAACTGGCAGTATCTTTAGTCCATGAAATGAAAATGACGTCTTACTAAAACCAGCTCAACATCTCCTGTCAGAAACACTCCATTAAAATTAGATTAATGGATTATGTCTTGAAACATAAACCATATCAAGCTTTCCTTTCCTCCTGGAGAAATCCAGAAAGCAATCTGAATAGAATCAGCAACAACCAAAAAACAATCTAGAAGTAATTTAAAAACGTACAGAATCCAGTTTTTATCATAAAAAACTCCATGGCTGCTCCGGTAATGAAACAAACAGCTGAAAGTTTCGTGTACCACTGCCATCCTGTAAGCTGTTGGACTTTCTGACTTGATTTCATGCTTTTGCGGAGAAAAGCTCTAAACCGAAAAAAAAAAAAAAGAGGTGAGACGAAAGGTTCAAACTTCAGTTAGGCGTTCACAAAAAGTTGATTACAGATCTTTCCTTTTAACACCTTTCTCCTTTTGACCTCCTTTTACCTTTTCTCCATTCAACATTTTCTGATATTGTTCTACTTCTCCTTCTTCTTCGTCATCTAATCAATTTTAGGTCACAGTTTTCTGCCTTCCTTTGCATAGCATTTCAATAATCCGTTCTATATCTTCTCCGTCTTTCCTCTAACTTTGACGCTATTTCTGTAGTTGTTCCTTACTGAGCTTTCTATTTTCAATCAGCTGACTTTCCCGCGTCTCTTCATCACTTCTGGTCAAAGTTAACCCTAATTTTTAATTTTTTGTGTTAGCGCTGATACTGACGTACAAATATTTTTACCTTAGTCTGCATTCTTAGTCCTGCAGGACTATCGAAACCCTAAAGATACTTACAAATAAGTTCACACAACATATATTTAATCCTACAGGACTGTAAAAAAGTCTCCTCTTACTGCCTCCAACTTGTGCCATGTCCGGCTATCGTGGCCACGGTGGTCATGGTGGCTATGGTGGCTATGGAGGTTATGGAGATTACAGGAGCCATAGGGGCTACAGAGGCTATCCGGTCGAAGGCTATGGCGGATACCCGTACCAGGGGGAGAGGGTGCCGCAAGAGAGAGGTGGATACTATGGTGTCAGAGAACAAAACTTAGGTGTTTATGGCGGAGGAGGTAGCATTCGGGACGTAGGACCGTACAGTCGGGTGAGGACGGATAGAGAGGATCATCGAGGATTTCAAGGAAGATTGGCAGGAAGGGGAGGAGGACGAGACAGAGGTGGTTATGTAGGTATGCAACAATATAGGATATTCTCTTAGGTGATTGAACTACATATTTTTTTCATTTCTGTTGTTTTTTGTTTCTAAAAGGCTTTGCACAGGGATTTGATTGCTGTTCCTCTCTTCTTTTTGTCAAAAGTTAGCCGGTTTTGTCGTAATTAAACGCCCATTGAGAACATTTGGCAGCTGGTCTTTTTTAGTGTAGTTAAAATTGGTATTATAGTTTGATTATTTATTTTGTTGCTCATTACATCTGACATCTACAGTTGAATCATTTTCATGCATCAAAAATCAATAAATTTAAGATGTTGATCTTTTTAGTTCATACTTTGTTGCTATAGGTTTAAATTTGATTAAAACTGTTTCACTCTTGTAACTGGCTTGAGACCTTTGTCAAATTACTTGCAATTTGGTATAGATTAAAGCCGTACCTTTGAACTACATTATTGGAGTCCACATTACTCAATTGTTAAACAAAAGTTTCTAGCCTTTGTGTCCAGCCAAATACAAGACAATAGACACAAAGACGATTCTCTAGTCTTGTTTTGTTTGCCTAAGACGGATAATGTACAAAATAAGACTGAATAATCGTGGAGAAAATAAGAGTTCATCTGGTTATTGCAATTATAGAATTGTTGGCAAATGCTACAGTAATAGTGGTCAATGGTATAGTGGCTAACCAATGATAGTGCATTCAGAAACTAGAAGCTTACATGCTTCGTATTTTTCATTGACTATTGAGCTTATTTTAACAAAAATAGTAGTTAACATTAATTAATATCTTGAATTTCCAAGAAGAAAACTGACTGTTTTTATGGTTATTTGCTGCTCCTTTTGCATGTGAAAATGACCAGTACATTGTGTATAAGATTTAAACAGCCTGACCCAAATAGAGCAAACTAATACATTCATGTCAGATTGAGTTCAAGTTTTATCATCCTTATGTTTCGTTTTTTCAAACCGGAAAAATGTCAGGTATATCTAATGACTCTGACGAAACAGTCCCTGAGGAAAGAACCTGTTTTTGTGTTGTTGACTAAATCGCATTCCTGAATCCGATCAGATTCACAACTTCAGACTTCCTTTAATCACTGTTTTATATTCCTCTATTAAGCTCTCTCGTTGGCTTCGAAATCAAATTATTTAACTCATTTTCTTAATCTTATGCTTCTGTTGGCTTTCTTAGATTCTTTTCTGATCAAAAACTGCATCTGTTTGCTTACTTGGTATTGCTATAGACCTGGTTGTCATTTCTTGGAGCCCAATTTTGATCTGCTTTTCTGCTTTTTTTTAATCATTTTCAAACAAGTCTAAAATCGCTTTTTTGTGTAATTACAATGCAAATCCATGTCACTTCATGTATAATGTCGTGTGTAATGTCAGGTTGTCCATTTTTTTTTGTTTAATGCTCATCAGAAGCTTTGGACTTTGTAGTAAGAAAACAATTTCAGAGACATGATTAATATGGCAGTCATAACTAATGATGGTGGATGTAGTTTAAAAAATCAAAATGTATCAGTTTTATCTCTACTTTACTTTTGGCATCAAAAGCTAGAAATAACTCGTTGACTTTATAATAAACCGTTAACCTGAAAAGTGAAACAACCTAAAAACCTGAAATTAGTTTGGATAATACCTATCAAACTGGAAACAATTCATCTTTGTCAAGTTCCGCTGCTAACCTGGAGTTCGATTGTTAATCTTGAAGTTTAACCTTAACTTAGAAATAGATTATTGTTAACCTTGAAATGAAACTCTTTATCTGGAAACTATTTTTTTTAACTTAGATGCTAAACTCTTAACCTGGAAAAATAATCATTGTTAACCGTGAAGTCAAATATCAAATTAAGATTTTGGTTTGTTTGCTTTCAGGAGGACGAGGGAAGAGAGATAATCGCCCGAAGGCTACAAAAGAGGAGCTAGATGACGACTTAGACAAGGTTCTTCTACTTACCTCTCCAATGATTATCCTTTGAAACACTAATTCCTTTCTTAAATAAACAATGGAACATCCGACTTTTAGGAAAACCGGTTTTACAACTTCACAAATGTTTCACACAGCTCTATGCACTCTCCCTCTTCCTCCCTTGATGTTTGTTCTTCTCTTCATTGGAATACTTTCGAGAAACTTAACAAGGAAGTATTCCTGTTGACGGTGGTTTTCCCGGCAATTTTTTTTTCTGAGAAGATATCTTAGGCTTGGATAAAATATTTTAGCTTCAGAGTTAATGGTGTTTATGCCTCCCAATTTTTCCAATTTCTGGATGTTGGCGGTTTCAGTTTTCACAACCGAATTATCATTAGTTACCATGTTATTAGTTCGAACCCTTAATCAACTTTTGGCGACTTTAAAACAAATGTTCAGATGACTGAACGAAGTACATCTATTATTTTTCCCCATACCTGCACATTACATATGTAGTTTCCTTCAGATCATCATTGAGACATAGTAATTCTCCCATGTTTTGTTCTCGATTCAATTTCTTGAGTGCAAATAACGTCTACTGATTGGAATGGAAGTAGGAAAACTACAAAATTCCCCTTGGGGAACGTCATATGAGATTTTGCTTATGTTAGTAAAAGGTATACTCTTTTAACATGTGTAACATGTAAAGGTATGTGAGTACTGATGTATATATATCACAAATATATCACAATTTGTCTGTAAACTGTGTAAGAATTACTTAAATCCTGATCACTCTAGTACGTATTCTCCCGTTATACATAAAGCTTAGGAGACTCAATAACCTTGTCAACTCAATAAAAAGGATTTCACCACAGGAGACTATAATTGGAGTTGTAATGGAAAAACGATTGCAATCATGCTATGATTTTTTTCTATAAAACAACCCTATCACAACCTTTAAATATGCTCACTCATGCTCAAAACTCTACCATCACAATATATGACGTTTACTATACAACACATCTTTACTTAAAATTTAACAATATGGGACTTCTAGCAATCCATGTTTTGTTTTGGTTTGGTTTGGTTTGGTTCGGTGTTGGGTTTTGGGTTTCGGGTTTCTGGTTTGGATGTGAGTTTTTCGTTTATGGTTTTTGGTTTTTTTTTCCGTTTTTCATTTTTCATTATTCGTGTTTCCTGTTCTGTTTTGTTTTGTTTTGTTTTATTTTATATTGTCCGAGTGAATAGAAATGTTCTGACCTTAACCATAAAATCCTCAACTATAAAAAAACCTGTGTTTTTTAGCGTTTTTAGGGTGTAAGTAATGCCGTTTTTTGCGGCCATATCATATATCACGATATTTTAAAACGATGTATCGCTGATGATAACCATATAAGCACCAATATATCAATTATTGGTAGGCCCCAAAAACCTTTTTATCGGTTATCGGCTCAGGACCTCCGATATGTAACACAACCAAAAAAAAAAATTACAAACTCTAAAAACCCTTTTTTTTCAACCTAAACAACGGGAATTTTGGTGCGAATGATGCAACTGAAAGCCCTCTTTCTGAAAGTGTTAAAATTAGATGATAAAAAAATGGCAATTTTTTAACGTAAAATTATCTCTCTTTTTGATTGAGAATACAAAATTCCTCAAGTGAAATATATATATGTATATATGTATATATGTATATATGTATATATGTATATATGTATATATGTATATATGTATATATGTATATATGTATATATATTAAAAAAAAAATGGGTTTATAAAAAGAAAATGGGTTTATATGTGAGCAGTGGCGATTGGAGAAAGGAGACCAAAAAGGCGAAAAAGAAAAAGACGAAAATGGGAACGTTGAGGAGAGGCAACAAGGGGAGGAGGAGGGAGGGATTGGAGAAAAGAGAAAGAGAGAGGAGGAAAATAATGGAGAAAGTGAAGGTAAGCTGATGTGAAAATAAAAGCTATCTTCTTTTTTGTTTTTACTTTTTGGAGTTTTTGTGTAAAAAATTGTCCTAAAATTTGATGCAACTTTTGGAAAAACCTCAAAGTTTTCTTTCAGGAAAAAGAAAACCCCAATTAAACCCAATTAAACCTAATAAAACCCAATTACCCCTAATTAACCCATTTTTTTTTTAATATATATACATATATACATATTTTTTGAGTTTTCTTGTTTGGGAAATTGCAAATGTGTTTTTGTAGTTAAATTTTTGGGTATAATGTGGGTTTTTTTTAACTATTTTTATGTTTTTTTTTTTTTTTTTTTTTGCTTTTTTTTAATTTGATTTCTTTTTTTTCCAGGGGAAAAATATTCATTAAACACGGAAGGTAAAGAATTCAAAGAGGGGGAGAGGGAGGAAGAAGGAGAGAAAAGGCAAAGTGAGGGAGAAGAGAAAAAAGACGAAGAAGAGGAGTTACTCGAAATGCCGGAGGAGTTGGTGGAAGATAGGTAGAGGGAGGGAGGGAGGGAGGGAGGGTTTCAGGGTTTTAAGGTTTTTTTAGAGTTACTGAAAAAAATAAGTTTTCAAATTTTGGAAAAGAAACAAGGACGAGAAATAGGGAAATAATATCTCATTTTGTTGTCAAGTTTGTTTGTATCTGTATTTGTTTTTTTTGTTTTTTTTAAGAGCACGTTGGTGGGCCAAACTAAGGCCTGAATTTTTTATTTTTTTCTCGGGGAGAGGGTGGGGGGGGGGAGGAGAAGGAAGAGGAAGGGGAGGATATTTTGAGTTTAATGAGAGGTTGTTTAGAGGTTTATGGTTCTCAATGTTGAATCATTGTTTATTTTTAATTCATGTTTTTTCTTCCTTTATTTCTTATGTGTTTTTCTTTTTCTCAATTCATTTTTTTTTCTAATTCGGGATTTTTTGTTTTTTTTTTTTAGTTTTTTTTTCTTTTCTTCCTTCAAGTTAGGTTTTTCTTTTTTTAAATTATATTTTTCGTATGATTGTTTTCCCGCATTTATTTTGCGGAGGAAAATGTTTTACCTGCAACACCAGAAAAAAAAAAAAACTGAAAAACCAAATTTTTCTTTCAATTTTTCGTTTCGCCAAAATTAAATTCACAATCAATAATGTCCTCATCGTCATGAAACTTCATTTGATTTTCCCAGAGAAAAAAGAAAAGCAAAAAAAATACAAAAAGTATTATTGGTCTTGAAAAATTTGGAGTTGTCATTTATACACTTGCTGAATTTCACAGGGAATGAGTCACAAGTCTTTACGTGCTTCGTTACTAGGGCCGTTCTTGGGTCGTTTTTTCGTTTATTTTCTCTATTTCTTGTTTTATTTTACTTTTTTTTCCTTCTTTTTTTCTTCTCCTCTCCCTCTCCCTCTCCCTCTCCCTCTCCCTCTCCCTCTCCCTCTCCCTCTCCCTCTCCATCTCCCTCTCCCTCTCCCTCTCCCTCTCCCTCTCCCTCTCCCTCTCCCTCTCCCTCTCCCTCTCCCTCTCCCTCTCCCTCTCCCTCTCCCTCTCCCTGGCTCGCGGACACATTCCTCGTCAGGTTATATGGCTTCTCTTATTGGTGGGTCAAAAGCTGTTTGTAAGCCTCTCGGGGGCATTCGTCCTATAATTATTGGAAATATCTTGCAGAATTTAGTGAAGCATGTAATCAACGACTAACTCTAAAAGGCCTTTCACAACCTTTTTTCACCACACCAGTTGGCGTTGCTATTAAGGGCAGTTTGTTTATGGTCTTTCAGCTCTTTTGGGTACTAAAGCTCAAGCTTCCCCAATAGGAGCCCTTTTCTTTTATATCCAAAGTAGTAGGTGAAGCGGTGTTAGAGGACCTAGCGTGTTGTGAAGACTTTCCTAAGCTTTTGGATTCCCACGTCTTATTTACCATCTTCACTCGTTGTATCTCGCCTGAACGCTTCCACCATTGAACGGTGTTTTTCTTGTCGTCACTTTTAGATGAAATTGCTGCAATGGTTATATCATATACTTCGCCCCCGCTCCCAATCTAATGGCTTCCAAAGTCCTCCAATTGACTTGGTTTGCCTCCTCGAGATTAGGAGAATCTTGGTGATGTGCTCCTCACGGTTCGCTGCTCTTTAGCGTTCCCCCTTTCTTTTCTTTTTATTTCTTCCCTTTTTTCTTGAAGGTTTTTTCTAATATTGTATATCGGCAAGAAATTTATCGCGATAACACCGATACCGATAGTTATCGGTTATTGAATGGTCAAGGGTTTCGATATATCGCTCCGAGACCAACAAACTCCTTATCGGCGATAAGTGGAAAAAATTTAGTACGCTATTTAATAATACTTTATAATATAGTGTATCATATTTTTCACTGTTTATAGCGTGGCATGCCACGTGTAGCAATATGTCCCTTACTCTGTGTAACGGAATAAAGGCGGTTCAGTACGACGGAATAAACTGTACAATTATACAGTACAAACCGTACAATTATCGCCGATAGTTATCGGTACCGGTGTTATCGCGATAAAACACATATATTATCGGTTTCTTATTGGCGATAACACCAGCTTTTTCAATCAAGTTTCTAGGCGATGAGAAACGAAAAACACGTTGTACACGCCACGTGTCTTCCGCCGTGGTGTATGCAGGTCAACCGAAATATCCTCGCACGCTCCTTACATCCGCTAACCTTCAAAGTTTGCGACGCCTTTTTGCCATTTCGTTTCAAAATTTTGATTTCCTTTAAAATTTGGTCACAAAAATTCCGTACGAATCATTAACTCGTACAAATATTATGTACATATTTTCAGTTTGAAGAATATTTTTAGATTTTAAGAATCTGAAAGCTAACCTACGCCAATCAAAATAGAGAAACGATGTTTACCGCACGACATAATGGAACGACATAATAAAACGCCGTGCCAGTAAACACTACAAATAGACGTCTCCGCATGTTTACTGGGACCGCCTAATGGAGGAGAGGCCCAAGGGTGAAGTTCCATCAAACGTTTTGTAATCGTACGGCCAACTCCACAGACCGGGTCGATTGAGTCGATGTTCCATCACGAAGAGTCTGTTAACCACGTGCTCTAAATTGACTGGCGCCACGCAAGCTACGATACGATATTGAATATCTTTCAGATTTTTAGCACCGACAAACTTAACTTCAAATCTTCACTTGCGTACCATGTACCTGCGTACAAATCATCAAACGACAAAACTTTTATATTTTTTGCAGACGCCGGTCTTTACGCCAGCTCATTTTTTAGGGTTTCTGTTTTCCAACATAACGAAAGTCCTTTGAGAGAAATAGTGTGACGAACAAAAGTTACCGAAAATAGCGTGACGAAGGAATGTTACGAAATTACATTTTTATTTTCGGTTGTATTTTTGAAAGCACGTATCACGTGCAAATTTCGTCAATTTTCGTTGGTTTTACATCGTGACACGTAGCATAATCCTCCAGCGTATCACGATTTTTTTTTCTCTATCTGCCAACCATAGTTCAAAAGTAGGCTTTTCTATTGTAAGCCATTTGTAGGCGCCTTTATCGTAAGTTGTGTTATGGGCTTTTCATGTGATCTCCTTAAATCGCTAATTTGATCAGCGACCGTCCGATCGCCCAAATCTGACGGTTTAAATAAAAAATACCTCAAAACTCACAAAAAAATATTTTTTTGTCCGAATGTTTTTCAAAAGGGAATCTCTAATTGCAGAAACGATTTTTGCTACGCGCAGGTAGTTGTCACAAATTGTACATTTGAAGTACAGTTTTGTACAAGCTACGTACCTTTAAGTTGAGGTTTGACGGTCAATCTGTCTAACAACTTTGACAGGCGAAATATTGTAACGACAGTTAAAAAAATGTCGCGCTTGCGAACGTCGACCGTCATGAAAAAAGAAAACAATTCACACGGCCGGCGCAGGTTTACTGTAACAAAATTGAGGCAGCCACATATAAATACATTGAGGTAGCCACATATAAATAGGCTGCGCACAGGTAGTTACTCACTTCACGTGAGCTCCACTATGAAAGCACACACCGACAATGTGAATCAATGTGAAGTACTTATTCAATGTAAGAATGCTGGTTCGTAAATAGTGAGGTGGAATCAATGTGAAGTACGCTTTCAATGTAAGAATGTTGATTCGTAAATAGTGTTGCTTCATTTGGTCGCGTGTGACGACGCGTCATTTTAGTTTCGTTGATATTTATACGCAGATACACTTTTATATTTTGTACGAAGTTTATTTCGTTTCGTGCGAGTTTATACATGTCGTACGTCGTCCTTTAATTTCTGTCCAAGTTCAGCGTAACGGTTCCCGACTAGATTCCATTTTTGCGGCTAAGTCAAATGTCCGTGTGTGCTTTCACAGTGGAGCTCACTTGAAGTGAGTAACTACCTGCGCGCAACTATTTTATTTATATGTGGCTGCCTCGGTTTTGTTACAGGAAACATGCGCCGGCCGTGTGAATTGTTTTTTTTTATGACGGGCGACGTTCGCAAACACGACAGTTTTTTAACCGTCGTTACAATATTTCGCCAGTCAAAGTTGTTCGACGGATTGACCGTCAAATTTGAACTTAATGGTACCTAGATTGTACAAAAGTGTACTTCAAATGTACAATTTCTGACAACTATTTGCGCGCAGCAAAAATCGTCTCTGCGATTAGCAATTCCCTTTTCAAAATTTAGACATGACGTTTAAATGTCTATCGATCGATGTGCAACTCAACCCTGTTACTATTTTTTTCATTTTGCGACCTATACAATATGGGTCTTAAGGTCATATTGTAAGTTTTGCGTACAATAGGCATATTGTATGGGCGTACTTTCACCTTCTTTTGAACTATGCTGCCAACCCACCTCGAGGAGGTGGGTTGACAGTTACACAGAAAAATGAAGTGAACGCCTCGCAGATGAACATCCGACGGTAAATATTACCTCCCATACCTCCCAGACCTTCAAGGAGTATTGGCAAGATTCTCTGCAATGTTGTTTTTCGTATAAAAACAAAAGAAGTTGTAACATTTGGTACGGATAATCGTGGATTTCTATAAACTTCCCCACTTTTTGCCCGATGAAACGTTATCCTAATACATTACAATAATAGTAATACTTTATTGTAGTAACAAAAGGCAATGTACGGCTGCCCGAAATTGAAGGTACTGTACTATACTGTAGATTTCCGCTATACTGTAGATTTTTGCAAGTCAAACTGGCAAAGCTATAAATCTGCCACCGCACTTTGTGGCTGCTGCAAGTTTGAATCGTGTACGGAGATTCCAACAACTGAAAAATACGAGAATGACACGCAGTCCACGTGTCGCACGGTCAGCGATAGGTACATAATGTTGTGCTGATGCTGAACGGGAAAAAGAATAGGTTTTAAAACATAGTTCAAAAGTAGGTGGAAGTAGGCCCATACAATCTGCCTATTGTATGCAAAACATACAATTTGACCTTAAGACCCATATTGTATTCATCTATTCACACTAATTAAAACATTTGGACCAAGAAATAGACCAATTAAAACATTCAAACCAAAAAAATTTATTTACACCGTCAGATTCAGACGATCGGACAGTCTTTGATCAAAGTAGCGATCTAAAAAGATCACATGAAAAGCCCATAACACAACTTACGATAAAGGCGCCGACCAAAGGCCTACAATAAAAACGCCTACTTTTGAACTATGGTTTAAAATCTGCTAACACACCCGTTTTTTGCTAGGGCCGTACCTATATCTGCTCTATCCGTACGAGGTCATCCTAATAAAGTGTATGTTCCATCCAAGTCCTGACAGTTTGACAACACTACACCGTGAATCGCTATTAGCGTAATGAAATAGATAGCGTAATGAAACAATTAGCGTTATTTACGCTAATTTGGAATTTCAATTTTTTCCAAAAAAAAAATTATTCTAATTTATCATTAACTCTAATTTTTAAACTGCTTTGTAATAATTGTCGGCGCATAATATCTTTACACTAAAATATAGGCAGGTACGAAATTTTTCAAATTGTACGCTGCGCGTTTTTGTGACATCCGCGTCATTTTTTTCAAAGCACATTTACATGTGCGCGCGTTAGCGTAAATATTTTTTCTGTATTTTTTTACTTGAAAGAGTACAAAATAATACGGATCTTGTCCAAAAAGCAAATAAGGCGCGACGACTCCAAAAGAAGCCACCGGCGGGTGTTCTTCGTAGCACCTAAAGAAGCACCGGACAAGCCCGGCGCCGGAGGTGCTCCAAAGCTTGGAGGCGAAGATTGCTACATTTATGAAGTATTTTTTAGGTCTGAATCGGTTAGTGAAAATATAAAAAAAAAGCGAAGGCACTCTGCCTCCACTTCTTCCCTCTATCCCCTATACTTGTTGTAGTTGCTAAAGGAAACAGAGGGTGGTGGAGCCATGGCTGCTTTGGCCCCATAGGTCGGTCAGAAGAAGTGACATAAGTCACCTCTAACAAAATGGTTGAGTTCGGCAAGACTCGAACCTCCGACAAGCAGAGCGAGACATAGTCTTCAGCCTTAGCCGGTCTACCGTTGAAGTCCGTTAAATTACACGGGGTATGATTAGTATTAAAATGTGTCAGGGTTCACTAATCCAATTAAACGGAATTATGGACAAGTAGACATAGAAACAAATTGGATTATAGTGCAAACATGAAACCGCACGAAACAAATTTATCGGACATTGATTTTCAACGGCTAGCATTCAAAGTCGATTTGGATCTGACGGCACACATCTTTGCCGAGATCCCGAAATGGTTGCTTTGGTGATTTTCGGGCGTGACATGACCAGGCGCCACGTGGCAAGATAACATTGGGAAGCGGGAAACCCGAGGAGCATGAGGGCGAGTCCGGAGGAGACACGCGTCCACTCAATGGCCGAGTCCTACACATTCCGTACAGAAAGTACACCGGCCACAGTACCTTTCTATACTTTACAGTTCCCTTATTGGTTCATACATCAGTAGATAGAGGTTGTGAGAGGGGTTTAGGACTTAGGAGATTGAGGTAGCCGCCTCTCTCACAATGAGTTTGTATATATTTTTGGCATCTTTGCCACTTCAGAACTAATCGCTTGGTTGGGCATTTTTAGTGATTTCTTTTGCTGCGGACTCAGGGGAGTCCAGACTGCATAAGGGTGGAGTCAGACTGTTTTTTGCTTACTTGGGAGGCTGGGATCCTAGCTGAAGAAGGGTTAGTAAAAAACTATCTAGAGGCTTCCTAAATTTTGTAGTCCAATGGGGGACAAAGAATTGCAGGTGGGCCCACCCTCTAGGGTGCCCATCTTCAACGGATCTGGACTCATTTATTTGGAAGCCATAATGGTAGGGGCTTTGTGTGAAAACGATACTGGGGTAATGTAAGTGGACAAGTGAAACGTCCATCTCAGGGAATTCTACCAAGGTTTGGTAGAGTGAGGTTTTTTGCAGCAGTATCTGTTCCAACGGAGGAGGCAGACAGCGGGGAGAGCAGTGTGTCTGAAAAAGGGAAAGGGAAGTAGACACCTCTTACTCTCATCGCCATGGTATTTGAAGCGGCGGGCATGAAGACGGAAGAACACGATATTCAAATTTGGGAATACACAAACATTGCTGCTAGGCACTTCATTATGAGGCATCTTACTCAAGCTTTGGCAACCTCCCATCTCCACATTTTTAAGGCGGAGGAGTTGTGGGAGACCTCAGTTGAGATCTATAGAGCCGGTACTATTTGGGAGCTCCAGTTGGCCGAGGAAAGGTTAGGGGAGTATACTTACAAAAGGGGGGAAATGCTAAACTATTGTAATGACCACTCTTATTTGTATATGGATATGGAAAGTGCCGGGTGGACCGGTAGAATGAAAATGAAAGTCAACACCCTCATCATGAAGTTACCTAATGAGTTTTAGAACATAGTGTACTGAGTGCAGGAAATGGATGACAGTTTGTGGGAGTGGAATACAGTGGTCCGGATGATACTTGTGCAGGAGAACATTATCCATGCAATTCTGTGTCCTCCATTGGACTACAGAATTCAAGAAGCCTCTAGATAGTTTTTAGCTAACCCACTTTCAGCCATAATCACTGCTGCCCAAGTAGACAAATTGTCAATCTGACTGCACCTCTGTGTGTAGAAATGGATGGTTCTTTTAGTATTTTCTAAGTCTAAAATATAATGTAGAAACGAAGCCAAGGCAATCTGCCTCTAACTCCTCTCTTCAACTCCCACACTTGTTGCAGTCACTGAAAGTTGGAGAGGAAGCTAGAGCCATGGCTGCCTATGCTATCCGGAGATTTACGAGAAATAGATTAGTTGATTTACGGATAGGTAGTTTATTTACTAAAAGGGGATATGTCCAATCCAGGATTTGATACTGGTACCTACCGTCCGATATAGCCGCCGGTAGCCGGTAGACCTATCCATTAAGTCTAAGTCTAAAAATTCGTAATATAGGATTTGTTAGGTATTTAAATGTTACCACGTAGGATAACTCATTTAACGACAACTGTTATCGGGATACATAGATTCAGTTATGTAAATTACAGATTACAGTACGGATAAGAAACGAGTACCGCGCATTTGTTTCTTTAAACGAAACAAATACCGCGCAAGTATTTATGCCGGCTACGATTGAAATCTGCATTCAATCGGACGGCCGGAAAGAATGCCGAGATCACGGAAGAGAATCTCGGCGGTTTGTGGTCATCGCCACATCAAATGACACGTGGCACAATTACATTTGTTCGCGGCATCTCTGGGGATTACGGGACCGAATCCGGATATGACATATGTCGACATTTAGGCCATGTTGTACAATATTCGTACAAAAAGTACACCGGCAGCTTTACTTTTGTGTACAGAAGTGTAACATGATTGGTGCCGTACATCATTAAATAGAGTTTTAGAGAGAGATAAGACTTAGAAAAAATTGGTAGATAGGACGCTCTCTCCCACAGAGCTTCTGTACAAAAGGTCAACTTTGACCCTCTATAACTTACCCCTCGAGGAGCAAATTCAGAGATTCTTTTTGCTATCGACTCATGGGAGTCTTGCCTTCACAGAGGTGAAGGTGGTCAAAGATTTTGTCTGCCAGGGTGGCAGTTATTCTTGCCGAAACACAAAGGGGTCAGGGTTATCCTAGAGGCTTCGGATGAGCTGCCTACTTTGAGGACCTATGGAGGTCCCAGAGTTACACGTTATGGGCCCACCATCTAGGGTGCACATATTCAATGGAGCTGGTTTCATATAATGGGAAAGTATGATGACAGGAGCTCTATGTGAGAAACGGTTTTGGGGAATAGTGAGTGGACTGGTGAGGCGTCCATCAAGTCTTGGGATACCTCCAGGGTTTACAAGAGGAAGATTCACTAGAGATGCAGATCCATTTTCAACGGAGGAGACAAAGGAAGGGGAGGTGGTGGACAAAGGAAAGGAGAAGGAGACGGTCACACCAATAGCAATCGGTTCGGTATTCATGTCACCTATTTCGAGGAACGAGGAGAATGATATCGATACCTGGGACTACAACAATATGGCGGCTAAGCACTTCATCCTCCGCCATCTTACTCAAGGGCTTGCATCTCCCCATTTGCAGGTAAAGAGGGCATTCGATCTTTGGGTGGCTCTCATAGAGATGTACCGAAGTGGTACGATTCAGCAACAACAGTTGGCTGATCAGAAAGTTAAGGAGTATGTATACAAAGGGGGGAAGATGTTGGATTTTTGCAATGAGCTTGCTACACTTTTCATGGAGCTAGAGAGTGTTGGAAAAGATTTTTGTGAAAAAGAAAAGGTTAACTGTCTACTGATGAAGCAACCTGATGAGTTCGAGAAAATAGTCAACCATGTGCAGACTTGTCGGACTCAAGGTGGATATGGAACTCAGTGGTAGGAATGATTGTCGTTCGGGAGAATACAATTGAGATCCGAAGGGGAGGAAATAGTGGGCAAGCCTTGGCAGCTGAGACTGACTGGAGGATCAAGGATTCCCGGAGACCGATCGGAAATTACGCAGGGGGGAGCTCAGACCGACGAGTTCCGACCAAGGGCTCCCAATGGTTTTTATCATTTCTGTAAGAAACCAGGGCACTATATGGCGGATTGCACTAAGCAAACCAAGCTTCAGTTAGAAGAAAAGGCAGAGCGGTGGAACCCCGAGAGGAAAAAAAAAGGCCCTTGTGACACAGGTACATGAGGTGGAATCCGAAGACGAGGACGATGAGCTCCTATTGGATAAGGAGTTGGAAGCGACAAACGAGGTAGAAATTCCACGAAAGCAGAAATGTGCTTTCGATAGATTCAAAAGTGAAGCAGACCAGATTGTAGATTCAGGTGCTTCCATGCACATGTGTAAGGATAGACACCTGTTCACTAAGATAAGAAAGATTCCCACTGTAGAGATAGAGTACGAGGATGGGAGGATAGTCACTACTACTCCTGTAGGATCGGTAGATCTGAAAGTGTTGGTAGAAAGAAAGACATCTATAGTTACATTCTCCGATGTATTGTTTATTACGGAGCTGAACAAAAACCTCATCTCTACGACTGTATTAGATGATAAGGTTTTTGATACTTGCACTAGGAAAGGAGTCTTTACTGCTAGTTTCGAGGAGGAAGTTTATTTCACCGCTGAAAAGGTAGCTAAGGGATGTTTAGGCTGATTTTAAGCAATGAAAAGAAGAAACTTTATTATGCTGGTGTTCATTATATAATGATGTGGCATAAGAGGCTTAGGCATGTGAATCTAGATAAGCTAAGAGAGATGAAAAAGATGGGAGTGGTGGAAGGAATTCAGTTCAGTGAGAGTGAGAATCTAAGTGATTGTAGTGGATGTGCTCATGGTAAAGCACACATATTGCCCTTTCCCAAAACAGCAACCTATAGGGGAGAAAAAATTCTAGATTTAGTACACACAGATATTTGGGGACCGGCTAAAGTGCCCTCACCAGGGGGGAAGAGATTTATGATGACTATCACTGATGATTGGTCTCGGTATTCTAGGGTGTATTTTTTGAAACACAAGTCAGAAGCTCAGCATTGTTTTAGACAATATAAAGCATGGAGCGAAAACTCCATGAAACTCCAATAAAAAGAGAAAGGAGTGACAATGGTGGAGAGTATACTTCTAACCATTTTGAGGATTTTCTGAGGGAAGATGGAGTCCAACACCAAACGACAGTTCCAGAAAACCCAGAACACAATAGGGTAGCTGAAAGATTAAATAGAACACTAAGTGATAGTGCTAGAAGTATGTTGTCGGACAAGATGATAAGAAAAAGGTTTTTGGCCGAAACAATGAATTGTGATAATTACCTCAAAAAAATAGTTTTTACTTCAGCTATAAGAGATGGACAGGGCGGAAACCAGACATATCTCACTTAAAGGTTCTCGGCAGTCAAGTATTCAGTCTAGATAAGATCGGTCTAATTGGAAGCTAGATCCTAAAGGAAAACCGGGATACTTATTAGGATATGATGAGGATGTTAAAGGATATAGAGTTTATGATCTAAAAAGGGAAGATATAATCTTAGTAAAGCATCTAATAGTTATGGATGAAGGAAAGTCTGTGGATCCTTTCAAGTATACAAAGTCAGTAAAAATCAGATTTGAGTCAGAAAATTCCGATGACTTTGAGCTTCCTAACTATCTAAGTTTTAGAGAAGATGTTATTCTTCTAGGTACAAATCAGACCGAAAACGACTCGGCTGCGGAAACTCCAGTGACAACTCTACCCGAAGCGGAAGACGTGGTGGAAATTGATTCGGAATCAAGGGAGAGGGGAGAAGCCGAGATTGTTTGAAAGAACCCACGGGAACCATCTATTTCGACCACAGATTTTGAGGGGGGAAGGAGAAGTAGCAAAAGATTGCAAGAAAAACAGGTTAATAACAAGGTAACAAAACTATCTCATCAAGATGAACCTCACACTTATAGAGAGGCGATGACTTGTCTAGAAAGAAACCGGTGGAAGACAGCCATCAATGAGGAGATGGCCTCAATTATGGCAGCCGATATTTGGGAGCTGGTGGATTGTCCACCTAAGTGAAAACCATTCGGTTGTAAGTGGGTCTTCAAATTAAAACTGAACCCAGAAAACACAATTGAGCGTTACAAAGCCCGATTAGTGGCAAAAGGATTTACACAGAAAGAAGGAATCGACCACGAGGAAACCTTTGCCTTGATCGTTAGATTTCCCCATGTCCGCATACTTCTTAGTCTGGCAGCAGCGGAAGACATGGAGGTGCACCAGATGGACATCAAGACAACCTTTTTGCATAGAGAATTGGAAGAGGAGATCTTCAAGCGACAACCCGAAGGATTTGTGGAGGAAGAGAGGAGTGTAAGGTATGCCGGCTGATTAAATCTCTTTATGGTTTAAAACAAGCGCCTCGACAGTGGAATAAGAAGCTTGATGAGTTTTTTAACGATCTGGGATATATCCAGATCAGCTCAGATCACTCAATCTATGTTTTTGAAGACGAGGAAGGTGTTATATTTATTGCAATTTATGTTGATGATTTGCATGTTTTAAGTAAATCAATGGAAAAAAATAATAAACTGAAAACCGATCTTAACGAGAGATTTGAAATGAAAGATATGGGGGAGGCAAGATATATATTTGGGAATTCAAGTAGAAAGAGACCGAGAAAAAATGATTATAAGATTGACTAAAAAAGAAGCAATAGGGAATATGTTGAAAAAATTTCAGATGGATAAAGCTAATAGTTGCACAACTCCAATGGAGTTTAAAAATGGATGTGAGGGGAGTGAGGATGAAGGAGTCATAGTCTTAGACGAGGAATTAAGTCCTAAAAAACAGAAGTTCATGCAGACTATTCCTTACAGGAAAGTACTGGAAAGCCTAATCTACTTTATGAATTGTACCCGACTGGATTTAGCTGTAGCTCTAGGAGTGCTGAGTAGAAGTCTAAATGCTCCCACAAAGAAGGATTCGGAGGCAGCTAAGAGAGTCCTTAGATATTTGATAGGAACTAGGGTTGTATGGTTGCATTTGGGTGGGGAGAATACTAACATCACTACTTTGAGTGATGCCAGTTATGGTGATGCTCTGATGAGGAGATGTACTTCTGGATATGTATTATATGTGGGTGATGGGGCTTGCTGTTGGAATAGCAAACAACAAAAGGTTATTGCTCAGTCCACCATGGAGGCTGAGTATGTGGCCTCTTGCTCTGCTGTAAAAAAATTGATGTGGTTAAGTCTTTGCTTGGTGAGCTTGATTACCTTAAGAGTGGTGTGCAGAATTGTTTTTGTGATAATCAAGCAGCAATCGCTTTTTTGCCAATCCTAAACATCATTTTAAAGCCAAACACATGGACATTAGACTCAGCTTTGTTAGAGAGAAAGTAGAAAACAAAATTATCACTTTAGAGTACCGACCAGATAGCGAGATGGTAGCAGATATGATGACCAAACGTGTGCCTTCCCCTAAGCTAATTTTCTTCAAGGAGAAGTGTGGTAAGAAATTAAAGAGTGACGAAAAAATAAGGGGGGTATAGAAATTCATGGTTCTTTTAGTATTTTCTAGGTCTAAAATATAATGTAGAAAATAAGCCGAGGCAATCTGCCTCTAACTCCTCTCTTCAACTCCCTCACTTGTTGCAGACACTGAAAGTTGGAGAGGAAGCTTGAGCCATGGCTGCCTATGCTATCCGGAGATTTACGGGAAATAGATTAGTTGATTTACAGATAGGTAGTTTATTTACTAAAAGGGGATATGTCGAATCCAAGATTTGATTCTGGTACCTATCGTCCGATATAGCCGCCGGTAGCCGGTAGACTTATCCATTAAGTCTAAGTCTAAAGTTACGTAATATAGGATTTGTTAGGTATTTAAATGTTACCACGTAGGATAATTGACTTAACGGAAACTGTTATCGGGATACATAGATCCTGTTATGTATAGTACAGATTACAGTACGGATAAGAAACGAGTACCGCGCATTTGTTTCTTTAAACGAAACAAATACCGCGCAAGTATTTATGCCGGCTACGATTGAAATCTGCATTCAATCGGACGGCCGAAAAGAATGCCGAGATCGCGGAAGAGAATCTCGGCGGTTTGTGGTCATCACCACATCGGATGACACGTGGCACAATTACATTTGTTCGCGGCATCTCCAGGGATTTCGGGACGAATCCGGATATGACATGTGTCGACATTTAGGCCACGTCGTACAATATTCGTACAGAAAGTACACCACGAGCTTTACTTTTGTGTACGACAGTGTAATATGATTGGTGCCGTACATCAGTAGATAGAGTTTTAGAGAGAGACTGGACTTAGAAAACATTGGTAGATAGGACCCTTTGTCCCAGAGAGCTTCTATACAAAAGGTCAACTTTGACCCTCCATAACTTACTGCTCAAAAGAGCAAATTCAGAGATTCTTTTTGCTATCGACTCAGGGGAGTCTTGCCTTCACAGAGGTGAAGGTGGTCAAAGTTTTTGTGTGCCAGGGTGGCAGTTATTCTTGCCGAAACACAAAGGGGTCAGGGTTATCTTAGAGGCTTCGTGTGAGCTGCCTACTGTGAGGACCTATGGTGGTCTCAGAGTTACACTATGTACTTTGGATTCCTTTGAATTTGTAACAATAACAATCATTGAAAACGGCCAACCAACCGATTAGTTATGAGGTGGCAAAAATGCTAATTTATACAAACTCTCATAGGGAGAGGAGGCTGTCTACCAAAATTTGCTAAGTCCTAATTCCCTCACACAACCCCTATCTACTGCAATGAACCAATCAAATCACTGTATAGTACACAAAGGTGCTACGGCCAATGTCCTTTCTGTATGTTCTGTGTACGATAAGGCCTTTTAGGTAACGCGTGTCCACATTTTACTCGTCCTTATGTTCCCTGGAATTCTCGAGGCCAAATGTTATCTCTCCACGTGGCGCCAGGTCATGCCACGTCCGAAAAACGCCAAAGTGACCATTCCGGGATCGTGGTGGCGATCTGTGCTCTTGGACTAAATCCGACATTTAATTTTAGTCGCTGAAACAAATGTTCGATTCAATTGTTTCGTGCACGATCTCGTTCGCACTATATTTTAACTAGTTCTATGTCCCCTCATTCGTAATTCCGTAACACCCTATGTATTTCAACGAACTCCTACGACACACTGGTAAGAGCTGACGGTTACGCCTCGCCTAGTTGGTCGGAGGTTCGAATCTTGCCGGATTCAACATTTTGTTCGAGTGACTTATGTCACTCTTTAGTACAGCCTATGGAGCTGAGGCTGCCATGGCTCCACTACTCTCACTCTACTTCAATGACTACAACAAATAGGGGGACAGAGGAAAGGGGTGGAGGCAGGCTGCGCTTTTCTTTTCTTTTTTCTACCAAACAATTCAAACCTATAAAATACTCTATAAATCTACTGATTTTCAACAGATTCGGAAAGGAGGAAAGAGTGTTTAAGCTCTAGCTGCTAGAACGTACGGGTGGGGGAAGGATTCAAGGAAGCCATACAGCGGCTTCAAGGGAGAGAAAGTTCAAACTGGAGGACCGAAGCCTCCAAAGGGCCTTTGCCATTTCTGCAAAAAGTCGGGACACTTCATAGCTGATTGCATCAAGCTGCCGGAGCTGAGGCTCCAAGACAAGCGTGGATGAGGTTCTTCCAGGGGAAAAAAGATGCCACTTGTGGTCACACTAGTGAAAGGGGAGGCCGAGGAGGATGAGTCCTCTGAGAAGGAGGATGGAGAGCTTCTTCTTGACGAGAATCTAGAGGAGAAGTAGATTTCTCGAAAACAGTAGTGTGCTCTTGGAGCCATTCGGGAACAGCCACAAGAAAGATGGTTCATCGATTCAGGTACATCCATGCATACATGTCGTGACAGGCACCTTTTTACCAAGCTAAGAAAGATCCCCACTGTAGAGATAGAGTACGGGTATGGGAGAGTAGTTACTACGAATCTAGTTGGATCGGTAGATCTAAAAGTCTTAGTAAAGGGTAAGACTTCCATACTCACTTTCTCAGATGTACTTAATATCCGTGAGTTGAGCAAAAATCTAGTCTATACTTCTGTATTAGATGATAAGGAGTTTGATACCTTCACTAAAAAGGGAGTCTTTACAGCTAAGTATGGGGATGAAGTCTACTTGACAGCAGATAAGGTTAGCCAAGAAATGTTTAGGCTTAACCTGAGCAATGAAAAGAAAAATGCTTACTATGTTGGTGTCCCAAACTTTATGATTTGGTTTAAGCGGTTGGGGCATGTGCACTTTGATAGGCTGAGTGAAATGAAGAAGCTTGGTGTAGTAGAAGGCATTCAGTTTGGGGATAACGAAATGGTGGATGATTGTAGTGGTTGTGCCCAAGGTAAGGCTCACAGACTTCCTTTTTCCAAAGCCGCCACATATAGGGGTGAGAAAGTATAAGATTTGGTCCACACAGATATCTCGAGACCAGCAAAAGTACCTTCGGTAGGAGGTAAGAGGTTCATGATGACAATTACTGATGACTGGTCTAGATACTCTCGAGTCTACTTTTTAAAAACAAAGTCTGGAGAACCAATTTACTTCAAAGAATATAAATCTTGGAGTGAAAAGTTCCACGGAACCCTCACTAAGAGAATAAAAAGTGACAATGGGGTAGAATATACCTCTAATCAGTTTAAGGAATACCTGAGGGACGAGGGAGTTCAGCATCAAAAAACTGTACCTTATAATCCATAACAAAATGGGATAGCTTAGAGGTTAAATCGGACTCTAAGAGATAGCGTATGTAGTATGTGTAATTCTATGGGCTCCATTGCCACACAAAATTCGCAGGTCCAAAGAAACTAATCTAGATTGTGCCGATTCCAAGTATATATAAACCCAAATGATTGACACCTTGACAATCAGAACCCCATTATAGCTTCACCCGTGTGAAATAAGACTTTTTGTGTGCTCAATTCCACCACAGAATGCAAAGTTAGAATATGAGTTTTGGATAACATTCCCCACTTTGACTTTCCCTTAGAAATGCAGCCACCGTGGCAGGTAAACACTCTAACCGACTATACCCCAGTGTAGCGTGGACTCCCTTGAGCCGACAGCAAAAAGAATCACTGAAAATGGTCAAATGGGTTCATAGTTATGGCTTCTCAAAGTTAGCCTTTTATACAAGAGTGCTCTATGGGAGAGAGGCGGCTACCTACCAAAATATTCTAAGTCCTAAAACCCCTCTCTAAGCCCCCTATTATTGAGGTACGAACAAATCACATGACTGTAGCGTATAGAAAGGTACTACGACCGATGTATTTTCTGTACGGCCTATGTACGACAAGGCCATTTAGTAGACGCGTGTCCACATTTCACTCGTTCTTATGTTCCCCGAAATTGCCGGGAGCAAATGTTATCTCTCCATAGTTTGCCAGGTCACGCCACGTCCGAAAACGCCAAGGCGGCCATGCCGGAATTCGGGCTCGCACCCTATCCGTTGATGAAGACTGACCAATCACAAAACTGTACCGTACAGGAAAGTACAGGTGCCGGAGTACTTTATGTACGGACATTGTACGACAAAGCTATAATGCGACATTTCTCACATCCGAATTTGTTGTCTTCCGTTTCAGAGATTCCGTAAACCCGTATGATGTTGCCACGTGTCATTCGGAGTGGCGACGTCCGCAAACCGCCAAATTGTCCTTTCCGCGAAGTTGGCGCTAACCACAACCGTCTGATTTTTATCGTCATTTAATATAGAACGTCGAAACAAATGTCCGTACTATTTGTTTTGTTCGGTACTTAAAGTACAACAGTTTCAATGCCCTATAAACCGTAATCTAGTTAAATGGAAAACCCTACATGGAATTATTTAAATATCCATCAAACCCTATATGTACTAGCACAAGTCATAGACTAAACGGACAAACTAACGCCTACGAGTTGTTTGATGGACGGTAGGTACCAAGATCAAATCTTAGGGCTGTCAAATACATTTTTAGTAAACCTACCATTATCAACTCCCGTCTCTCTAGAGAGCTTAGGCTGCCATGGCTCTAGCTTCCTCTCGAGCCTTTAGTGACTACAACAAGTGTGGGGGCTTAGAGAAAGGAGTTAGAGGCAGACTGCCTCTGCTCTTTTTCGTATCCTAAATAAAGACCTAGAAAATACTCAAATATCAACAGTATGTTGGCCGACAACAGGATAGGAAAAAGGTTTTTGGCTGAAGCCATGAACTGTGCTAACTATATTAAGAATAGAGTCCTTACCTCAGCTGTGAAAGGAATGACACCTTATGAGAGGTGGGTAGGAAGGAAACCAAATATTTATCACCTGGAAGTATTCGGTATTCAAATTTACAGTCTTGACATAGATAGGAAGAACTAGAAACTAGATGCTAAAGGGAAACCGAGCTATTTGTGGGATATGATGAGGATGTCAAGGGATATAGAGTCTATGACTTAGCTAAACAAGATATCAATCTGGTATATCATCTAGTTGTCATGGATGAAAGGAAGTCATTTGACCCTTTTAAAAACACCAAGAAGATAAAAATCAACTTTAAGTCTGAGGGTGAGGAAGACTCGGATCTTCCTAGAAGAGACACCAGTGAAAAAGTGACTGCACATTCAGAGGAGATCCGCATTGAAAGAGATAAACCAGAATCTGCCCATATCCACACACACTTCGAGGTGACAGAATAGGAGGAGATAGAACCTGCTTCCATGGATAGGGGAGCCGATGAGACAGTGAGGAGGAACCCGAGACTTCCCTCGATCCCAACTTTTGACTTTGAAGGAGGACGAAGGAGCAACAAAAGGTTGCAGGAAAGACAAGCCGCTCACAAGGTAACTAAATTGTCTCACCCTGATGAGCCTTAGTCATACTCAGAGGCAATGGACAGTCCAAAGAAGGACGGATGGGTTAGAGCCATAAATGGTGAGATGGCATCCGTCATGGAAGCAAATACTTGGGAACTAGTTGACTGTCCTCCTAGCAGATCACCGATCGGGTGTAAATGGATGTTTAAACTGAAACTGAACCCAGATAATACCATCGAAAGGTATAAGGCTCAGTTTGTAGCAAATGGGTTCACTCAAAAAAAGGGGATAGATTATAATAAGACCTTTGCTTCGTGGTTGGGTTTCCATCAGTAAGGATTCTCGTTAGTTTAGCAACAACGGAAAACATAGAAATACACCAGATGGATATTAAGACCGCCTTCCTCAATGGTGAGCTAGAGGAAATAATCTACATGCGGCAACCAGAAGGGTTTGTAGAGGAAGGTGAGGAGAGCAAAGTCTACAGACTTATAAAGTTCTTATATTGACTAAAGGACGCTCCCAGGCAATGGAATAAGAAACTAGATGAGTTTTTTACCAGCCTAGGATATATCCGAATCAGTTTTGACCATTCTATTTATAGGTTTTGCAATTCTGTGTCATCCATTAGACTACAGAATTCAAGAAGCCTCTAGATAGTTATTAACTAACTCACTTCCAATGGCGACCAATGCTACCCAAGCAGATAAGCAAACAATCTGACTGCACCCTTGTGCAGCCTGGACTCCCCTGAGTTTGTAGGAAAAAGAATCTCTAAAAACGCCTAACAGGCGATAAGTTATGAGCCAGCAAATATGCCATTTTATACAAAGCTCTCTTAGTGAGAGGTGACTGCCTACCAAATTTCTTTAGTCCTAAACCCCTATTGTAGAAACTAATGGTTTTATTAGTATTTTCTAGGTCTGAAAAGAAATATAGAAGTCGAGGCAGTCTATCTCTAACTTCTCTCTCCAACTCTCAAACTTGTCGCAGTCACTGAGAAATTGGAGAGGAAGCTAGAGCCATGGCTACCTTGGCTATCCTGAGGTTTACGGGAATTTTATATTAGGGTTTATTTGTTTAATTAAAAGGTATGTGCCGGCGGCAGGATTTGATCCTTGTACCTACCGGCAGGCAGACAAAGAGTAGCCGGTAGCCTTAGCCGTTAAGTCTAGAGGTAGTGTTACGTAGCATATAGTTTGATATTTATTTAAATATGTATACGTGCGATAAACCATTTAACTGAAATGAATTACGGGATACATAGATCCAGTAATATATAATGTACGACTTACGGTACGGACACAAATCAGTACCGCGCATTTGTTTCGTAAATGAAACAAATACCGCGCATGTATTTATTACGGCTACGATTAAAGCCGAATTTAATCAGACGGCCGAAATTAGCGCCGAGATCGCGGAGGAAGATTTCGGCGGTTTGTGGCCATCGCCACATCGGATGACGCGTGGCGAAATTCCGTTGGATTGTGGAATCTCCGGAGATTATGGCACCGAATCCGGATTTGACATGTGTCGACATTTTGGCCATGTCGTACAATGTCCGTATATAAAGTACACCGGCAGCTGTACTTTTGCGTACGGAACTCAATTCTGATTGGTTCCGTACATCAGTAGATAGATTCTGTGAGAGAGATAGGACTTAGAAAAATTAGAAGATAGGACCTCCTCTCCCAGAGAGCTTCTGTACAAAAGGTCAACTTTGACCCTCCATAACTTACTGCTCAGGGGAGCAAATTCAGAGATTCTTTTTGCTATCGACTCAGGGGAGTCTTGCCTTCATAGGGGTGAAGTTGGTCAGAGTTTTTGTCTGCCAGGGTGGCAGTTATTTTTGCTTAAACATAAAGGGGTCAGGATTATCGTAGAGGCTTCTTGGAAGCTGTCCACTCTGAGGAGTTATGGAGGTCTCAGAGTTTCAGGTTATGGGCCCACCCTCTAGGGTACCAATATTTAATGGAACTGGCTTCATATACTGGGAAAGTATGATGATAGGAGCTCTATGCGAAAAAAGGTTTTGGGGGATAGTGAGTGGACGATTGGGGCGTCCATCAAGTCTTGGAATTCCTCCAGGGTTTGGAGGAAGCAGATTCACCAGGAAAGAGGATTCACCTTCAACGGAGGAAACAAAGGAAGGAGAGGTGGTGGACAAAGGAAAGGATAAGGAGGCGACCACACCAATAGCAACTGGTTTAGCATTCATGTCACCTATTCTGAGGAACGAGGAGAATGATACTGAAACCTGGGACTTCAACAATATGGCGGCAAAGCACTTCATCCTACGCCATCTCACTCAAGGACTTGCATGTCCTCATTTGCAGGTAGAAAGGGCATCCGATCTTTGGATGGCTCTTATAGAGATGTACCGAAGTGGTACGATTCAGCAACAACAGTTGGCTGATCAGAAAGTTAAGGAGTATGTATACAAAGGGGGAAATATGTTGGATTTTTGCAATGAGCTTGCTACACTCTTCATGGAGCTAGAGAGTGCGGGAAAAATTTTTAATGAAAAAGAAAAGGTTAACTGTTTACTGATGAAGTTACCTGATGAGATCGTGAACATAGTTTACCGTGTGCAGGACTTGCCTGACTCAAGGTGGATATGGAACTCAGTGGTAGGGATGATTCTCGTTCAAGAGAATATAATTGAGATCCGAAGGGGAGGAAAGAGTGGCCAAGCCTTGGCAACAGCGACTGATTGGAGGAACAGGGATTCCCGAAAACCGGTCAAAAACTATGGGGGTAGGGAGCAGAAAAAACAGACCGACGAGTTCGAACCAAGGGCTCCGAAAGGTTTATGTCATTTTTGTAAGAAACCGGGGCACTATATGGCAGAGTGCACTAAGCTAACCGAGCTTCGGTTAAAGGAGGGGCAGACCGGTGGTACCTCGAGAGGAAAGAAAAAGGCCCTTGTCACACAGGTACTTGAGGCGGAATCCGAGGACGAGGACGATGAGCTCCTTTTGGATGAGGAGTTGGAGGCGAAAAATGAGGTCGAAATTCCACGAAGGCAGAAATGTGCTTACGGTGGATTGAAAGGTGAAGCAGGCTGGATTATAGATTCAGGTGCCTCAATGCACATGTGTAAGGATAGGCACCTGTTCACTAAGATAAGAAAGATTCCCACCGTAGAGATAGAGTACGGGGATGGGAGGATAGTCACCACTACTCTTGTAGGATCGGTAGATCTTAAAGTGTTACTAGAAGGAAAGACATCCATATTAACATTCTCCGATGTATTGTTTATTCCGGAGCTGAACAAAAACCTTATCTCTACATCAGTATTAGATGATAAGGGTTTTTTCACTAGCAATAGGGAAGGAGTCTTTACTGCTAGTTTTGAGGAGGATGTCTACTTCATTGCTGAGAAAGGTAGCCATGGGATGTTTAGGCTGGTTTTAAGTAATGAAAAGAAGAAACTTTATTATGCTGGTGTTCATGATATTATGATATGGCATAAGAGGCTTGGGCATGTGAATCTAGATAAGTTAAGAGAGATGAAAAAGATGGGAGTGGTGGAAGGGATTTAGTTCAGTGAGAGTGATAATATAAGTGATTGTAGTAGGTGTGCTCAAGGTAAAGCACACAGATTACCCTTTCCTAAAACAACCACCTACAAGGGAGAAAAACTTCTAGATCTAGTACACACAGATATTTGGGGACCGGCTAGAGTGCCCTCACCGGGGGGGAAGAGATTTATGATGACTATAACTGATGATTGGTCTCGGTATTCCCGGGTGTATTTTTTGAAAAACAAGTCAGAAGCTGAGGATTGTTTTAGACAATATAAAGCATGGAGCGAAAAACTCCATGAAACTCCAATCAAGAGAGTAAGGAGTGACAATGGTGGAGAGTATACTTCTAACCAATTTGAGGATTTTATGAGGGAAGATGGGGTCCAACACCAAAAGACAGTTCCAGAAAATCCTGAACAGAATGGGGTAGCTGAAAGGTTAAATAGAACACTAAGTGATAGTGCTAGAAGTATGTTGTCGGATATAAAGATAGGAAAAAGGTTTTGGGCAGAAGCAATGAACTGTGCTAATTACCTCAAGAATAGAGTTCTTACTTCAGCTATAAAAGATCAAACACCTTATGAGAGATGGACAGGCCAGAAACCAGACATATCTCACTTAAAGGTTTTCGGCAGTCAAGTATTCAGTCTAGATACTGATCGGTCCAATTGGAAGCTAGATCCTAAAGGAAAACCGGGATACTTAATAGGATATGATGAGGATCTTAAAGGATATAGAGTTTATGATCTAAAAAGGGAAGATATAATCTTAGTAAAGCATCTAGTAGTTATGGATGAAGGAAAATCTGTGGATCCCTTCAAATATACGAAGCCAGTAAAAATCAGATTTGAGTCAGAAAATTCCGATGACTTTGAGCTTCCTAACTATCCAGGTTTTAGAGAAGATGACATTCTTGCAGGTACAAATCAGACCGAAAAGGACTCGGCTGTGGAAACTCAAGTGACAACTCTACCCGAAGCGGAAGACGTGGTGGAAATTGATTCGGAATCAAGGGATAGGGGAGAAGCCGAGTTTGTTCGAAAGAATCCACGAGAATCATCTATTCAGCCCTCAGATTTTGAAGGGGGGAGGAGGAGTAGCAAAAGACTGCAAGAAAAACAGGTTAATAACAAGGTAACTAAACTATCTCATCAAGATGAACCTCAAACTTATGGAGAGGCGATGACTTGTCCAGAAAGAAACCGGTGGAAGACAGCCATCAATGAGGAGATGGCTTCAATCATGGCAGCCGATACTTGGGAGTTGGTGGACTGTCCACCTAACCGAAAACCAATCGGTTGTAAGTGGGTTTTCAAATTAAAACTGAACCCAGATAACACAATCGAGCGCTACAAGGCCCGACTAGTGGCAAAGGGATTTACACAAAAGGAGGGAATTGACTACGAGGAAACCTTTGCCCTGGTGGTCAGATTTCCCTCCGTCCGCATACTTCTCAGCCTGGCAGCGGCGGAAGACATGGAAGTGCACCAGATGGACATCAAAACAACCTTTTTGAATGGAGAATTGGAAGAGGAGATCTTCATGCGACAACCCGAAGGGTTTGTGGAAGAAGGAGAGGAGAGTAAGGTATGCCGGCTGATTAAATCTCTTTATGGTTTGAAACAGGCGCCTCAACAGTGGAATAAGAAGCTTGATGAGTTTCTTACCGGTCTGGGATATTTCCGGATTAGCTCAGATCACTCAATCTATGTTTTCGAAGATGAGGAAGGTTTTATATTTATTGAAATTTATGTTGATGATTTGCTTGTTTTAAGTAAATCAATGGAAAAAATTAATAAACTGAAAACCGATCTTAAGGGGAGATTTGAAATGAAGGATATGGGGGAAGCAAAATATATTTTGGGAATTCAAGTAGAGAGAGACCGAAAAAGGAAAATTATAAGATTGACTCAAAAGGAAGCAATAGGGAACATGCTTGAAAAATTTCAAATGGATAAAGCTAATAGTTGTACAACTCCAATGGAGTTGAAGAAGGGAAGTGAGGGGAGTGAGGAAGAAGGAGTCATAGTCTTAGACGAGGAATTATCTCCTGATGAACAGAAGTTCATGCAGACTATTCCTTACAGGCAAGTAGTGGGAAGTCTAATCTATTTTATGAATTGTAACCGGCCGGATTTAGCTGCAGCTGTAGGAGTGCTGAGTAGAAGTCTAAATGCTCCCACTAAGAAGGATTGGGAGGCAGCTAAGAGAGTCCTTAGATACTTGGTAGGAACTAGAGATCTATGGTTGCATTTGGGTGGGGAGAATACTGACATCACTACTTGGAGTGATGCCAGTTATGGTGATGCTCTGATGAGGAGATGTACTTCTGGATATGTATTATACGTGGGTGATGGGGCTTGCTGTTGGAGTAGCAAACAGCAAAAGGTTATTGCTCAGTCCACCATGGAGGCTGAGCATATGGCCTCTTGCTCTGCTGTAAAAGAATTGATGTGGGTCAAGTCTCATCTTGGTGAGCTTGGTCACCTTAAGAGTGGTGTGTAGAAAATATTTTGTGATAATCAGGCAGCAATCGCTATTTCTGCCAATCCTAAACACCATTTTAAAGCCAAACACATGGACATCAGACTCAGCTTTGTTAGAGAGAAAGTAGAAAACAAAATAATCAGTTTAGAGTACAGACCAGATAGTGAGATGGTAGCAGATATGATGACCAAACCCGTGCCTTCCCCTAAGCTAATTTTTTGCAGGGAGAAGTGTGGTATGAAATTAAAGATTGACTAGAAAATAAGGGGAGTGTAGAAACTAATGGTTTTATTAGTATTTTCTAGGTTTGAAAAGAAATATAGAAGTCGAGGCAGTCTATCTCTAACTTCTCTCTCCAACTCTCAAACTTGTCGCAGTCACTGAGAAATTGGAGAGGAAGCTAGAGCCATGGCTACCTTGGCTATCCTGAGGTTTACGGGAATTTTATATTAGGGTTTATTTGTTTAATTAAAAGGTATGTGCCGGCGGCAGGATTTGATCCTTGTACCTACCGGCAGGCAGACAAAGAGTAGCCTGTAGCCTTAGCCGTTAAGTCTAGAGGTAGTGTTACGTAGCATATAGTTTGATATTTATTTAAATATGTATACGTGCGATAAACCATTTAACTGAAATGAATTACGGGATACATAGATCCAGTAATATATAATGTACGACTTACGGTACGGACACAAATCAGTACCGCGCATTTGTTTCGTAAATGAAACAAATACCGCGCATGTATTTATTACGGCTACGATTAAAGCCGAATTTAATCAGACGGCCGGAATTAGCGCCGAGATCGCGGAGGAAGATTTCGGCGGTTTGTGGCCATCGCCACATCGGATGACGCGTGGCGAAATTCCGTTGGATTGTGGAATCTCCGGAGATTATGGCACCGAATTCGGATTTGACATGTGTCGACATTTTGGCCATGTCGTACAATGTCCGTACATAAAGTACACCGGCAGCTGTACTTTTGCGTACGGAACTCAATTCTGATTGGTTCCGTACATCAGTAGATAGAGTCTGTGAGAGAGATAGGACTTAGAAAAATTAGAAGATAGGACCCCCTCTCCCAGAGAGCTTCTGTACAAAAGGTCAACTTTGACCCTCCATAACTTACTGCTCAGGGGAGCAAATTCAGAGATTCTTTTTGCTATCGACTCAGGGGAGTCTTGTCTTCACAGGGGTGAAGTTGGTCAGAGTTTTTGTCTGCCAGGGTGGCAGTTATTTTCGCTTAAACACAAAGGGGTCAGGATTATTCTAGAGGCTTCTTGGAAGCTGTCCACTCTGAGGACTTATGGAGGTCTCAGAGTTTCAGTTAAGCCTAAACATTCCTTGGCTACCCTTATCTGCCGTGAAGTAAACTTCATCCCTATACTTAGTTGTAAAGACTCCCTTTCTAGTGAAGGTTCCAAACTCTTTGTAATTTAACATAGACGTAGAGACAAGATTTTTACTCAGCTGAGGAATGTTGAGTACATCTGAGAATATAAGTATAGAAGTCTTACCCTCCACTTAGACTTTCAGATCTACTGACCCCATTAGATCTGTCGTAACCAATCTCCCATCCCCATACTCTATCTTTACAGTAGGGATCTTTCTTAGCTTAATGAGGAGTTCCTTATCACGGCACATATGCATGGATGCACCTGAGTCAATGATCCACCCTTCTTGTGGCGCTTCTCGAATTGCTCCAAGAGCACACTTCTGTCTTTGAGGGATCTCATTCTCCTCCAGACTCTCGTCAAGAAGAAGCTCCTCATCATCTTCCGAGGACTCGTCCTCGGTTTCTCTTGTCACTTTTGTGACCACAGGTGCCTTAGTGTTCCCTCCGGAAGAACTCCCTCCACGGTTCTCTTGGAGCCTCAGCTCCGACAGCTTGACACAATATGCTATGAAGTGTCCCGGCTTTTTGCAGAAAATGACAAAGACCCTTTGGGGGCCTCGGTCCTCCAGAGTGATCTCTTTCCCCTTTGTACGGTTTTTTTCGGGTCCTTCCCCCATCGGTCCCCTCTTGCTACTAGAGCTTGAATGCTCTTTCCTCCTCTCCTAATCTACATTGTGTTTTCCTGCACAAGTATCATCGAGACCACACTGTGTTCTATTTCCCTGAACTATCAGGCATTTCCTGTACTTGGTAAACTATGTTCTCAAACTCATCTCGTAGCTTCATAATAAGAGTGTTGACTTTCACTTTCATTGTACTTGTCCACCCAGCACTTTCCAACTCCAAATACAAACAAAAAAAATCATTACACTAATCTAACATCTTTCCTCTTTTGTAAGTGTAACTCACTAGCTTTTGCTCAGCCAAATGGAGCTCCTAAATGGTTCTAGCTCTATAGATCTCCACCAAACTCACCCACAACTCCTCGGCCTTGTAATTGTTAAAATGAGCGATGGCCAAAGCAGGAGTGAGGTGCCTCAGAATGAAGTTCTCGGCAGCCATGTTTACATCCTCCCACATTTGAATATTGTTCTCCGCGGTCTTCACGCTCGTGGCTCCCGATACTGTGGCAATAGGAGTGAGGGGTGTCTCCTTTCCTTTCCCCTTTTTAGACACACTGCTATCCCCATCATCTGCCTCCTCCGGTGAGGCAGCCGTTGCTGCATGGAACCTTACTCCTCCAAATCCTGGTGGAGTTTCAGAAGGTGGACGTTTCACTTGTCCACTGACGATACCCCAGTATCATTTTTCGCACAAAGCTCCCATCATCATGGCTTCCCAATAGATGAACCCATATCCATTAAAGGTGGGCACCCTAGAGGGTGGGCTCATAACGTGGAATTATGTGTCCTCCATTGGACTACAAAATTCAGGAAGCCTCTAGATAGCTATTAACTAACCCACTTCAAATGGCAACCACTGCTACCCAAGCAGACAAGCAAACAATCTGATTGCAACCTTGTACAGTGTGGACTCCCCTGAGTGCGTAGGAAAAATAATCTCTGAAAACGCCCAACCATGCGATAATTTATGAGCCAGCAAAAATGCCAATTTTATACAAAGCTCTCTTAGTGAGAGGTGACTGCCTACCAAATTTCGTTAGTCCTAAACCCCTCTCAAAGCCCCTATCTACTAAAGTACGAACTAATCATATGACGATAAAGTACAGAAAGGTATTATGGTCGATGTCCTTTCTGTACGACATGTGTAAGACAAAGCCACTAAGTGGAAGAGTGTCACTCTTCAACTCGTCCGTACATTCCTTGGAATTCCAGCGACCGAATGTCATCCTTCCACGCGGCGCCAAGTCATGCCACATCCATAAAAGCCAAAGTGACCATTCAGCGATCTCGGCGATGATATGTGCCGTTGGATTAAATTCGACATTAAATGTCAACCTTTGAAACAAATGTCTGATTCATTTGTTTCGTGCGAAATGACGTCCGCACTAAACTTTAACAAGTTATATGTTCCTTAGTTCAAATTCCAGTTAATTGATTTCGGTACCATACAGTAGTTTAAATACAAATCGAACCCTATATCTCCTAACGGACTTCTACGACAAAGTGGTTAGAGCTAACGGCTACGCCGCGCTCTACCGGTCGGAGGTTCGAGTCCTGCGAAACTCAACCTTTTGTTGAGAGTGACTTAAGTCACTCTTTAGTCCTCCCTGCTGAGCTAGGACAGCCATGGCTCAACCACCCTCTCTATCCCTCAGTGACTACAACAAGTATGGTAGGTAGAGAGAGGAGGTGGAGGCAGGCTGTCCGCCTTTTTATTTTCCTTTTTGTACTGAACTATTTAGACCTAGAAAATACAACATAAATCTAATAATTTCAACACTCCCCTTATTTTCGAGTCTAACTTTAACTTCAGTTTTAACCCACACTTTTCTCTGCAATATTTTAACTTGGGAGAAGGCACCGGTTTTGTCATCATATCAGCCACCATTTCCTCATCAAATCTATATACAAGATTCACAAATCTTATTCTCAACTTTTTCTCTAACAAAACTCAATCTTATGTCCATATGTTTAGCCTTAAAATGATGTTTGGGATTCGCTGCAATTGCAATGTCAGCTTGATTATCACAAAACACTTTATGCACTCCCTCCTTCATATACCCAGTTCTTGCAACAAGGACTTGACCCACATCAACTCTTTCACATCAGAACAAGGGGCCATGTACTAAGCCTCCATAGTAGACTGAACAACCACCTTTTGTTGCTTACTGCTCTAACATCAAGCACCTTCCCCACCATTTAACACATACCCAGAAGTGCATCTTCTCATAGGTGCGTCCCCATAACTGGCATCACTCCAAATAGTGATGTCAGTGTGCTCCCTTCCCAAATGCAACCATAACTCTCTGGTTCCCACCAGATATCTCATGACTCTCTTGGCTGCCTCCCAGTCTCTCTTCCTATGATCATTAAAACTCCTACTGAGTACTCCAAATGCTGCCGCTATGTCCGGCATGGTACAGTTCATAAAATAGATTAAACTTCCTACGACTTGTCTATAAGGAATAGACTTCATAAACTCTCTCTCCTCTGGACTCATCTGATCATCTTAGATCATCACTCCTACACTACCATCACTTACTTTTTTCAAGTCTATGGGAGTGGTACAACTGTTAGCATTTTCCAACTGTAATTTCTGAAGCATAATACCTATTGCTTCTTTCTCAGTAAGTCTGATAATCTTTTTCGCCCTATCTCTCTCTATTTGAATCCCCAAAATATATCTTGCTTCCCCTAAATCCTTCATATCAAATTTGCTTCTAAGATCTTTCTTTAACTTATTGATTTTTTCAAAGATTTACTCAACAGAAGCAGATCATCCACAGAAATTGCAATAAAAATCACATCATTCTCATCTTCGCCCTATCTCTCTCTATTTGAAACCCCAAAATATATCTTGCTTCCCCTAAATCCTTCATATCAAATTTGCTTCTAAGATCTTTCTTTAACTTATTGATTTTTTCAAAGATTTACTCAACACAAGCAGATCATCCACAGAAATTGCAATAAAAATCACATCATTCTCATCTTCAAATATATGGATAGAATGGTCAAAGCTGATCGTGATATATCCCTGACTAGTGAGAAACTCATCTAGTTTCTTATTCCATTGTCGGGAGCCTGCTTGAGTCCATACAAGGACTTTATGAGCCTGTAGACTTTGCTCTCTTCTCCTTCCTCCACGAACCCTTCGGGTTGCCTCATGAAAATTTCTTCCTCTAACTTACCATTAAGAAAAGCGGTCATAATGTCCGTCTGGTGTATTTCCATGTCTTCTGGTGCTACCTGACTAAGAAGAATCCTTACTAATGGGAACCGAACAACTGGAGCAAAGGTCTCCTTATAGTCAATCCCCTCCTTTTGGGTGAACCCCTTCGCTACCAATCGAGCGTTATATCTCTCAATGGTATTATCTAGGTTCAGTTTTAGTTTAAATACCCATTTACACCTAATAGGTTTTCTGTCTAGAGGACAATCCGCCAGTTCCCAAGTATTTGCTTCCATGATGGAGGCCATCTCATCATTTATTGCTCTAATCCATCTTTTTTTCTAAGGATGATTTGTTGTTCTATCACAACAAGTGCAGGTAGAGCTACAGCAATAGTAGTAGAGGTAGACATAGCTTAAACAGAAGCTTTTCAAGAAGTCCCCACCAAAAGACTATGTTTGACCACTTCAATATCTCACTGTTTACTGAACTTTACCACACCACAGATCCTGACTCACTGATCCAATTAACACAAAACTCACCAGATAAGAACCTCAGCATACACACTATTAACTCCCAAATTTACAGCCAAATTGACTTAGTTGACCATAAGATATAGGACGTGCAAGTTTCCCAAAAAGCGCCTTTTGGTTTCCCTTATCCCAAAACTGGATACATAAATATTTCTAAGTCCTAATCTTTATACTTTGAGAGAGCATCTACTGCCCATTAGCCAATCAGATGCCAGTACCCTGAATAGTAGTACTGTACAATAGTACGACAAGGTACACTAACGTACTTCCAAAAACCTATTTCCAAGTATCCTAAAAATGAATAGTAAAACACTATTTTCTAAAGCGCTATACTACAAAAATAACCTCTTCATGTATTTACACTTTGATGTCGTACATATAATGATGCTTGCTTAGTCAACAACTTTAATTACTTCCAATCTGGTGTGGTAAACTTGTACGACTATTTGGGACGCTTACGAAGCTCCTCGTCATCTGTGGTCCCCCTTAGAAATTCTGTCGTTAATCTGAAATGAATCTACGTCTGGTATTTGTCCCTTTGGTATCAGTGTTCCCAGATGCCTAGTTTAATTTCCGTTTGCCCGATCCGACAAATTCAGTTGTCCGATAGATGACATGTGGCCATGACCATTCCGTGTTTCCTGCACTGTCTAAAAAAACCGACGCGTGTATTTGTGACCGTACTAATACTCTTTGAGAAAACATTCTACTGTCACACTATTTCAGGTAAGTATTACATTTCATTCTACACCAAAATATTCTAAGTACTTAGGCTTCCCTCACAGCTCTATATACTGAAGACAAAGCTTTCAAAAACAACACTCCCCTAAAGCTTTAGTCTCAGTTACTCAATTAGACCAATAGCCTTTCTGCAAAACTATAATTTAGGCGCAGGAAGTGCTTTAGTTAACATATCTGCAACCATGTTTTCATCTGGCAAATAACACATTTTAATGACCTTTGAAAGCACATTTTCACTGACAAAATGCAATCTGATATCCATGTGTTTGCTCTTAAAATGATGGTTGGGGCTAGAGGCTATGGAAATTGCTGCCTGGTTGTCGCACCAGATGACTTGAGGACTAGATTGCATATGTCCCAATTCCTGTAAAAGTGCTTTTACCCACATGAGTTCCTTGAGGGCAGAACTTGCTGCCATATATTCAGACTCCATAGTTGACTGGGCGGTGACCTTCTGAAATTTGCTGCTCCAGCAGAAGGTACCATTTCGAATCTGTAGAACAAATCCAGTTTGGATTTCCTGCTGGGCATGTCTCCATAACTTGCATCTCTCCAAGTTTTCAGCTTGACTTCCCCTCCTCCGAGGACAAGTTTAAGACTTTGAGTTCCTGCCAAGTACCTCAGGACTCTTTTTGCAGCTTCCCAATCTACCCTTTTTGGATTCTGCAGACTCCTACTTAATGTCCAACAGCTGCTGCCATATCCGGCCTAGTACAGTTCATAAAATAGATAAGAGATCCAACTATCTGCCGATATGGTTTTGAGGCTATGAACTCCTCCTCCCCTGACTCTAACATCTCATCAACTAGAACGCCTGACTTAGAGTCAACTCCCTCTAATTTCTGTCTGTATTCTATATGAGTGACACATCCTTTAGCTTCTTTCATTTCAAACTTTTCAAGCATGGAACTTATAGCCTTCTTTTGAGTTAACATGATTTGCTTCTTACTTCTGTCTCTCTATACTTGTATTCCTAAAATGTATTTGGCCTCACTTGTAGAAATTAATGGTTTTTAAGTATTTTTAGGTGTGAATAGAAATAAAGAAGCCGAGGCAGTCTACCTCTAACTTCTCTCTCCAACTCTCAAACTTGTCGCAGTCACTGAGAAATTGGAGAGGAAGCTAGAGCCATGGCTACCTAGGCTATCCTCAGGTTTACGGGAAATTTATATTAGTCTAGGGATTAATTACTAAAAGATATGTACTGGCGACAGGATTTGATCCTGGTATCTGCCGGCCGTCAGAGAGTAGATAGCCGATAGCCTTAGCTGTTAAGTCTAGAAGTACTGTTACGTAGTATGTAGTACGATAATTATTTAAACATGTACACGTAGGATAAATCATTTAACTATAACTGTTAACGGGATACATAGATATGGTAGTGTAAAAGTACGAATTGCGGTACGGATAAGAAATCAATACCGCGCATTGATTTCGTAAGTGAAACAAATACCGCGCATGTATTTATTACGGCTACGATCAAATGCGAGTTTAATCGGACGGCCAAAATTAGCGCCGAGATCGCGGAAGAAAAATTCCGCGGTTTGTGGGCATCGCCACATCGGATGACACGTGGCGACGTTACATTGGAGCGCGGCATCTCCGAGGATTAAAGGAGCGAATCCGGATATTCCACGTGTGGACATTTAGGCCATGTCGTACAATGTCCGTACATAAAGTACACCGGCAGCTGTACTTTTGCGTACAAAACTGTAATCTGATTGGTTCCGTACATCAGTAGATAGAGTCTGTGAGAGAGATAGGACTTAGAAAAATTAGAAGATAGGACCCTATCTCCCAGAGAGCTTCTGTACAAAAGGTCAACTTTGACCCTCTATAACTTACTGCTCAGGGGAGCAAATTCAGAGATTCTTTTTGCTAATGACTCAGGGGAGTCTTGCCTTCACAATGGTGAAGGTGGTCAGAGTTTTTGTCCTGCTACGGTGGCAGTTATTTTTGCTTAAACACAAAGGGGTCAGGATTATCCTAGAGGCTTCTTGGAAGCTGTCCACTCTGAGGACTTATGGAGGTCTCAGAGTTTCAGGTTATGGGCCCACCCTCTAGGGTACCAATCTTTAATGGAGCTGGCTTCATATACTAGGAAAGTATGTTGATAGGAGCTCTATGCGAAAAAAAGTTTTGGGGGATAGTGAGTGGACGATTGGGGCGTCCATCAAGTCTTGGAATTCCTCCAGGGTTTAAAGGAAGCAGATTCACCAGGAAAGAGGATTCATCTTCAACGGAGGAAACAAAGAAAGGAGAGGTGGTGGACAAAGGAAAGGAGAAGGAGGCGACCACACTAATAGCAACTGGTTTAGCATTCATGTCACCTATTCCGAGGAACGAGGAGAATGATTCTGAAACTTGGGACTTCAACAATATGGCGGCAAAGCACTTCATTCTACGCCATCTCACTCAAGGACTTGCATGTCCTCATTTGCAAGTAGAGAGGGCATCCGATCTTTGGATGGCTCTCATAGAGATGTACCAAAGTGGTACGATTCAGCAACAACAGTTGGCTGATCAGAAAGTTACGGAGTATGTATACAAAGGGGGAAATATGTTGGATTTTTGCAATGAGCTTGCTACACTCTTCATGGAGCTTGAGAGCGTGGGAAAAGTTTTTAGTGAAAAAGAAAAGGTTAACTGTTTACTAATGAAGTTACCTGATGAGTTCGAGAACATAGTCAACCGTGTGCAGGACTTGCCGGACTCAAGGTGGATGTGGAACTTCAGTGGTAGGGATGATTCTCGTTCGAGAGAATACGATTGAGATCCGAAGGGGAGGAAAGAGTGGCCAAGCCTTAGCAACAGCGACAGATTGGAGGAACAAGGATTCCCGGAAACCAGTCAGAAACTATGGGGGTAGGGAGCAGAAAAAACAGGCTGACGAGTTCGAACTAAGGACTCCCTAAGGTTTATGTCATTTTTGTAAGAAACCGGGGCACTATATGGCAGAGTGCACTAAGCTAACCGAGCTTCGGTTAAAGGAGGGGCAGACCGGTGGTACCCGGAGAGGAAAGAAAAAGGCCCTTGTCACACAGGTACTTGAGGCGGAATCGGAGGATGAGGATGATGAGCTCCTTTTGGATGAGGAGTTGGAGGCGAAAAGTGAGGTTGAAATTCCACGAAGGCAGAAATGTGCTTACGGTGGATTGAAAGGTGAAGCAGGCTGGATTATAGATTCAGGTGCCTCAATGCACATGTGTAAGGATAGGCACTTGTTCACTAAGATAAGAAAGGTTCCCACCGTAGAGATAGAGTACGGGGATGGGAGGATAGTCACCACTACTCTTGTAGGATCGGTAGATCTAAAAGTGTTAGTAGAAGGAAAGACATCCATATTAACATTCTCCGATGTATTGTTTATTCCGGAGCTGAACAAAAACCTTATCTCTACATCTGTATTAGATGATAATGGTTGTTTCACTAGCACTAGGGAAGGAGTCTTTACTGCTAGTTTTGAGGAGGATGTCTATTTCATTGCTGAGAAAGGTAGCCATGGGATGTTTAGGCTGATCTTAAGTAATGAAATGAAGAAACTTTATTATGCTAGTATTCATGATATTATGATGTGGCATAAGAGGCTTGGGCATGTGAATCTAGATAAGTTAAGAGATATGAAAAAGATGGGAGTGGTGGAAGGGATTCAGTTCAGTGAGAGTGATAATATAAGTGATTGTAGTGGGTGTGCTCAAGGTAAAGCACACAGATTACCCTTTCTTAAAACAACCACCTACAAGGGAGAAAAACTTCTAGATCTAGTACACACAGATATTTGGGGACCGGCTAGAGTGCCCTCACCGGGGGGGGAAGAGATTTATGATGACTATAACTGATGATTGGTCTCGGTATTCCCGGGTGTATTTTTTGAAAAACAAGTCAGAAGCTGAGGATTGTTTTAGACAATATAAAGCATGGAGCAAAAACTCCATGAAACTCCAATCAAGAGAGTTAGGAGTGACAATGGTGGAGAGTATACTTCTAACCAGTTTGAGGATTTTTTGAGGGAAGATGGGGTTCAACACCAAAAGACAGTTCCAGAAAATCCGGAACAGAATGGGGTAGCTGAAAGGTTAAATAGAACACTAAGTGATACTGCTAGAAGTATGTTGTCGGATAAGAAGATAGGAAAAAGGTTTTGGGCAGAAGAAATGAACTGTGCCAATTACCTCAAAAATAGAGTTCTTACTTCAGCTATAAAAGAGCAAACACCTTATGAGAGATGGACAGGCCGGAAACCAGACTTATTTCATTTAAAGGTTTTCGGCAGTCAAGTATTCAGTCTAGATACAGATCGGTCTAATTGGAAGCTAGATCCTAAAGGAAAACCAGGATACTTATTAGGATATGATGAGGATGTTAAAGGATATAGAGTTTATGATCTAAACAGAGAAGATATAATCTTAGTAAAGCATCTAGTAGTTATGGATGAAGGAAAGTCTGTGGACCCCTTCAAATATACAAAGTCAGTAAAAATCAGATTTGAGTCAGAAAATTTTGATGACTTTGAGCTTCCTAACTATCCAGGTTTTAGAGACGATGACATTCTTGCAGGTACAAATCAGACTAAAAAGGAATCAGCTGTGGAAACTCCAGTGACAACTCTACCCGAAGCGGAAGACGTGGTGGAAATTGATTCGGAATCAAGGGATAGGGGAGAAACCGAGTTTGTTCGAAAGAATCCACGAGAACCATCTATTCCGGTCTCAGATTTTGAAGGGGGATGGAGAAGTAGTAAAAGATTGAAAGAAAAACAGGTTAATAACAAGGTAACAAAACTATCTCATCAAGATGAACCTCAACTTATGGAGAGGCGATGACTTGTCCAGAAAGAAATCGGTGGAAGGCAGCCATCAATGAAGAGAAGGCCTCAATTATGGCAGCCGATACTTAGGAGCTGGTGGATTGTCCACCTAACCGAAAACCAATCGGTTGTAAGTGGGTTTTCAAATTAAAACTGAACCCAGATAACACAATCGAGCGCTACAAGGCCCGACTAGTGGCAAAGGGATTTACACAAAAGGAGGGAATTGACTACGAGGAAACCTTTGCCCCGGTGGTCAGATTTCCCTCCGTCCGCATACTTCTCAGCCTGGCAGCAGCGGAAGACATGGAAGTGCACCAGATGGACATCAAAACAACCTTTTTGCATGGAGAATTGGAAGAGGAGATCTTCATGCGACAACCCGAAGGGTTTGTGGAAGAAGGAGAGGAGAGTAAGGTATGCCAGCTGATTAAATCTCTTTATGGTTTGAAACAGGCGCCTCGACAGTGGAATAAGAAGCTTGATGAGTTTCTTACCGGTGTGGGATATTTCCGGATCAGCTCAGATCACTCAATCTATGTTTTCGAAGATGAGGAAGGTTTTATATTTATTGCAATTTATGTTGATGATTTGCTTGTTTTAAGTAAATCAATGGAAAAAATTAATAAACTGAAAACCGATCTTAAGGGGAGATTTGAAATGAAGGATATGGGGGAAGCAAAATATATTTTGGGGATTCAAGTAGAGAGAGAGACCGAAAAAGAAAAATTATAAGATTGACTCAAAATGAAGCAATAGGGAACATGCTTGAAAAATTTCAAATGGATAAAGCTAATAGTTGTACAACTCCAATGGAATTGAAGAAGGGAAGTGAGGGGAGTGAGGAAGAAGGAGTCATAGTCTTAGACGAGGAATTATCTCCTGAAGAACAGAAGTTCATGCAGACTATTCCTTACAGGCAAGTAGTGGGAAGTCTAATCTATTTTATGAATTGTACCCGACCGGATTTAGCTGCAGCTGTAGGAGTGCTGAGTAGAAGTCTAAATGCTCCCGCTAAGAAGGATTGGGAGGCAGCTAAGAGATTTCTTAGATACTTGATAGGAACTAGGGATCTATGGTTGCATTTGGGTGGGGAGAATACTGACATCACTACTTGGAGTGATGCTAGTTATGGTGATGCTCCGATGAGGAGATGCACTTCTGGATATGTATTTTATGTGGGTGATGGGGCTTGTTGTTGGAGTAGCAAATAGCAAAAGGTTATTGCTCAGTCCACCATGGAGGCTGAGTATATGGCCTCTTGCTCTGCTGTAAAAGAATTGATGTGGGTCAAGTCTTTACTTGGTGAACTTGGTCATCTTAAGAGTGGTGTGCAGAAAATATTTTGTGATAATCAAGCAGCAATCGCTATTTCTGCCAATCCTAAACATCATTTTAAAGCTAAACACATGGACATTAGACTCAGCTTTGTTAGAGAGAAAGTAGAAAATAAAATAATCAGTTTAGAGTACCGACCAGATAGTGAGATGGTAGCAGATATGATGACCAAACCTGTGCCTTCCCTTAAGCTTATTTTCTGCAGGGAGAAGTGTGGTCTGAAATTAAAGATTGACTAGAAAATAAGGGGAGTGTAGAAATTAATGGTTTTTAAGTATTTTCTAGGTCTGAATAGAAATAAAGAAGTCGAGGCAGTCTTCCTTTAACTTCTCTCTCCAACTCTCAAACTTGTCGCAGTCACTGAGAAATTGGAGAGGAAGCTAGAGCCATGGCTACCTAGGCTATCCTCAGGTTTACGGGAAATTTATATTAGTCTAGGAATTAATTACTAAAAGATATGTGCCGGCGACAGGATTTGATCCTGGTACCTGCCGGCCGTCAAACAGTAGATAGCCGGTAGCCTTAACCGTTAAGTCTAGAAGTAGTGTGACGTAGTATGTAGTACGATAATTATTTAAACAGTTACACGTAGGATAAATCATTTAATTATAACTGTTAACGCGATACATAGATATGGTAGTGTAAAAGTACGAATTGCGGTACGGATAAGAAATCAATGCCGCGCATTGATTTCGTAAGCGAAACAAATACCGCGCATGTATTTATTACAGCTACGATCAAATGCGAGTTTAATCGGACGGCCGGAATTAGCGCCGAGATCGCGGAAGGAGAATTCGGCGGTTTGTGGGCATCACCACATCGTATGACACGTGGCGATGTAACATTGGAGCGTGGCATCTCCGAGGATTAAAGGAGCGAATCCGGATATTCCACGTGTGGACATTTAGGCCATGTCGTACAATGTCCGTACATAAAGTACACTGGCAGCTGTACTTTTGCGTACAAAACTGTAATCTGATTGGTTCCGTACATCAGTAGATAGAGTCTGTGAGAGACATAGGACTTAGAAAAATTAGAAGATATGACCCTCTCTCCAGAGAGCTTCTGTACAAAAGGTCAACTTTGACCCTCTATAACTTACTGCTCAGGGGAGCAAATTCAGAGATTCTTTTTGCTAATGACTCAAGGGAGTCTTCCCTTCACAATGGTGAAGGTGGTTAGAGTTTTTGTCTGCCAGGGTGGCAGTTATTTTTGCTTAAACACAAAGGGGTCAGGATTATCTTAGAGGCTTCTTGGAAGCTGTCCACTCTGAGGACTTATGGAGGTCTCAGAGTTTCAGAAGGTCTTTCATCTCAAACCTTGATTTCACGGCACTCTTGATCCTATATATTTCATCCATGGATTTGTTGATAAGCAATAAATCATCTACACAAACAACAATATACAGTATTCCATCCTCCCCTTGTAAAACATAGACAGAATGATCTGAACTGATTCTTTTGAAGCCTAGTGTTGTGAGGAACTCATCTAACTTTAAAATCTACTGTCTAGGGGCCTGTTTTAGCCCATATAAGGATTTCATCAATTTACATACTGGTTTTTTTTTTTTTTTTCTACAAACATTTCTGGTTGCTGCATATAGATAGTTTCTTCCTGCTCTCCATGAAGGAAAGCTGTCTTAACGTCCATTTGATGGACTTCCATGTTTTTAATAGCAGCTAAACTGAGTAAGATTTTGACAGTTGGGAACCTTACCACTGGAGAAAAGGTTTCCTCAAAGTCGATTCCTTCTTTCTGATTGTAACCTTTGGCCACAAGTCAGGCCTTGTACCGTTCAATCGTGCCATCTGGGTTTAATTTCACTTTAAAAACCCATTTACTCCTGATGGCTTTGCGGTCCGGAGGTAGATCCACCAGCTCCCACGTTTGAGCTTCCATTATAGACTTCATTTCGTCGTTTGCCCCTTCAATCCATTGAGTTCTTTCTGGTGAAGAGAAGGCCTCCCGGATGGTATGAGGTTCTCTTGGGTTAGCAAAGTAGGCAAAGTGGGAACCTGATTGGAGGCGACTGCTAGTTCTCCTTCCCCCCGAAAATTTTGAGGCGAAGACCGATGGATGTCTTACGTTTCTTTGCTGTCTTGCAACTGGCTGTGACTAATCCTGCAGCTGGTCTCCTTGCTCCATTTTTTGTAAAAGAGGAGTCTCATTTTCTGAAATCACCGGATCTGCAAGAGGTTGTTGAACGTGCGGGTAGAAAACTGTTTTCTGTGTGTCAAAAATAACATATTTATTGAGATTTTTCTGCAACCTGATTTTCTGTCATAGAGAATAAATCTGTGGATTCTGCCTCATCTTTTATAGTATTGTTTCTAGACACTACTCTCTTCTGCTTTTCTAAAACATAAACTCTATAGCCCTTTGAATTATCATCAAACCCCATAAGAATACGTGGTAGACCTTTTGGTTCTATTTTCTAGGTATTTGGGGAGGTGTTTAGAATAAAGCATTTACTACCAAATACTCTGAAATGACTGACATATGGTTTTCTACCTGTCCATAGTTTAAAAGGTGTAGTAGTGAGTGATCGAGATGCAATTCTATTTTTGATATAAACTGCAGAATTTGTAACCTCAGCCCAAAATTTCAAATCTATATTTTTATCAGCTAATATAGATCTAGCACATTGTGTTATTTTCCTGTTTAGTCTCTTAGAGACACCATTCTGCTGAGGAGTGTAAGGAACTGTTAGCTGACGACTTATCCCTTCATCCAACAGAAAATTTTCAAATTCATTTGGCATATACTCTCCTCCATTATCCGATCTGAGTTGTGAAATCGGAGCTCCATGCAGTTTCTCCACCCAAGCCTTGTAATGTTTGAAGTGGCCGAACACCTCACTCTTTTCTTTCATGGAATAAACTTTTGTGAACCGAGAGAAATCGCCTGTAAAAGCAACCATAAAATGAACCCCCCCAGCAGAGGGCACCTGTGTTGGTCCCAGAACATCCGAATGAATAAGTTGTACAACTTTTGTAGATCTGTGATCTGATTGTTGAGGAAAAGGCAACTTATGAATCTTTCCTAAATACAGCCATCACACGTTTTTACTGGCTGATCAATTAGTGAAACACCTTCTATTTTACCACCTTTGAACATTTTTGATAGTGTGTCATGGTTAACATGGCCTAGTCTCTTATGCCATAATTCATTCTCAGATTGTTCACCAGAATAGAGAACGTCATTTTCTTTAGAATCTGCCATATCCATACAACACATTTTGCTTGCATCTCTTGTCCATGTGACTGCTATTTTTCCTAGCTTGCTCACAACCTTCCTACCCCCTTTAAAGGAGACCTCAAAACCTTTACTCTCAACGAAAGATGAAGAAAAAAGGTTCTTTTTGAAATCATGAACAAATAAAACATTATGAAGTGTTCTTTCTACTGGTTTCCCTCCTACATCTACCAGCAATGAGACATCACCCTGTGCAGATGTTTGCACACTCATTCCACAAGCATAGTAAATATTTTTGGCAGTTGTTGACTTCAGATTGGTGAAAAGCGATTTGTTCCAACACATATGTGCTGATGCTCTGGTGTCCATTATCCACCCAGTGTCCTTGGAGCCTTCCATTGCCGCCGCCACTGCAAATAACTCTGAAACATCCTGCTCAATGAAGCTCAATGACTCATCCTCCTCAGTAACATCTCAGTAACAGATGATGAAAATAATGAGTTGTTCTGTAATTGTTGACCAGAAAAGCCTTGGTTAAATTGGCTTTGCTGCCATCCTCGCCTATATAATCCTGTTTCATTTGCTTTCTTGAGTTTACAATAGTACCGATAACCATGACCTCTTTCTGAACAGTAAAAACAAGCAGTAAAAGACGGTCTATTCTGACCTTGAATAAACTGTTTAAACTGACCGTGTTTCTGATTATACTAATTCTTTTGTGGGTTAAACTGATTTCTTCCTTGATTAAACCGCCCCTGCTTGTCAAAATTTGTGTTGAATGGTTCAACGTTCTTTTCTCCACTAAGCATCTTTGACGTAGACTCTTCTTCAAGTATAATATTAATAGCTAACTGAAGAGTCCAGTTAGACTTGTCATGCTTTTTCAATTCAGCAGATGCGTCCTTCATGCTACCAAGAAGACCCTTAATTATCAGAGCAGCTTGCTAGAACTCAGGAAAAAAACCTCCAGCACAAGCATGAGCATCAATGAGAGCTCTAAAATTGTTGGTATATTCGGCCATTGTTCCCCCCGAGTACTTGTAGTCCCATATCTTTCCAGCCAATAAGAGTTCCTCCTGAACATTCGCCTTCTCATAGGAAGTCTTTAGAGACTTCCATATATCGATCGCCTTTTTCATTTTGATCCTCGACTTGACCATGTTCTCAAAAAGGCAGAGTTTGAGAGTATTTCAAGCTTGTGAATTCTTCTTTGCCCATGTTGGATCAGCCTCATCAAGTGATCCATCCAGAATGTCCAGCAAACCTGCATTTTCAAAATGTGACTCAACCATATCCGCCCAGTAAGCATACTTCTTACAATTAAAAATATGAATTATTGAAGATAGGCCCATAACTTATTGCTCTATCACAACTGGTGCAAGTGGAGCTGTAGCAGTAGTAGTATAGGTAGACATAGCATAAACAGAAGCTTTTCAAGAAGTCCCCACCAAAACACTAAGTTTGACCACTTTAATATCTCACTGTTTACTGAACTTTACCACACCACAAATCTTGACTCACTGATCCAATTAACACAAAACTCAGCAGATAAAAACCTCAGCATACACACTATTAACTCCCAAATTTACAGCCAAATTGACTTAGTAGACCATAAGATATAGGACGTGCAAGTTTCCCAAAAACCGCCTTTTGGTTTCCCTTATCCCAAAACTGGATACATAAATATTTCTAAGTCCTAATCTTTATACTTTGAGAGAGCATCTACTGCCCATTAGCCAATCATATGTCAGTACCGTGAATAGTAGTATTGTACAATAGTACGACAAGGTACACTAACGTACTTCAAAAAACCTATTTCCAAGTAGCCTAAAAATGAATAGTAAAACACTATTTTCTAAAGCGCTATACTACAAAAATAACCTCTTCAGGTATTTACACTTTGATGTCGTACATTTAATGTTGCTAACTTAGTCAGCAACTTCAAATACTTCCAATCTGCTATGGTAAACTTGTACGATTATCTGGGACGCTTACGAAGCTCCTCGTCATCTGTGGTCCCCCTCAAAAATCATGCCGTTAATCTGATGTGAAATTACGTATGATATTTGTCATTTTGGTATCACTGTTCCCAGATGCCCGGTTTAATTTCCGTCCGCCTGATCCGACAAATTCAGTCGTCTGATAGATGACATGTGGCCATGACCATTTAGCGTTTCCTGCACTGTCTAAAAAAACCGACGCGTGTGTATGTGACCGTACTAATACTATTTGAGAACATATTCTACTGTCACACTATTTCAGGTAAGTATTACATTTCAACCTACACAAAAATATTCTAAGTACTTAGGCTTCCCTCACAAATCTATATACTGAAGACAGCTTTCAAGAACAACACTATTCCTTGCCTCCGAGTAAGACTGAGGCTAATCTGGATGAGAAAGCTTAGTTACCTTATGAGCAGCCTATTTTTCCTGTATCTTTTTGCTGCTCCTTCTCCCTCCTTCAAACTCAGAAGCTGGAATGGATGGAAGTCTTGGATTTCTCCTGACTGTCTCATCGGCTCCCTTGTCCATAGATGCTGGTTCTAGTCCCACTTCTTCTATCTCCTCAAAGTCCATAGGAGTATGTGAGGTTTCTGATGAGTCTCATGTATCTCGGATCTCCCATGAGTCTGCAATCACGGTTTCACTCATGTCCCTTTCGGGAACGACCGAGTTCTCCTTATTTTTAGACTCAAATCTGATTCTTATCTTTTTTGTATATTTGAAAGGGTCAAATGACTTCCCTTCATCCATGACAACTAGGTGTTGACCAGAATGATAATTTTCTTTGCTAAGTCATATACTCTATACCCCTTAACATCCTCATCATATCCCACAAAGTATCCAAGTTTTCCCTTAGTATATTGTTTCCACTTTTTCTTATCCGTGTCAAGACTGTAAACTTGGCTATCAAACACTTTAAGGTGTGAGATATCTGGTTTCGTTCCAACCCATCTCTCATAAGGTGTCACTCCCTTTACAGCTGAGGTAAGGACTCTATTCTTAATGTAGTTGGCACAGTTCATTGCCCCTGCCCAAAATCTCTTTCTTAATTTCTTGTCGGCCAACATACAGCATGCACTATCTCTTAGTGTTCGATTCAACCTCTCAGCTACCCCATTTTGTTCCGCGTTATATGGTACAGTTTTCTGGTGCTGCACCCCCTCATCTCTCAAATATGTCTCAAACTAGTTAGAGGTGTATTCCCCCCTATTATCACTCGTTATTCTCTTAATGGGGGTTTCATCCAACTTCTCACTCCATGCTTTATATTCTTTGAAGTAAGTTGATGTTTTAGACTTTGTTTTTAGGAAATACACCCTAGAGTCTCTAGATCAGTCATCGTTTATTGTCAACATAAACCTCTTTCCTCCAATCGAAGGTACTTTTGCAGGTCCCCAAATATCTGCGTGGACTAAATCTAGAACTTTCTCACCTCTATATGTAACGACTTTGGGATAGGGAAGTCTGTGAGCCTTACCTGGAGCACAGCCACTACAATCATCCATCATTTCATTATCCCCAAACTTAATGCCTTCTACTACCCCAAGCTTTTTCATTTCCCTCAACCTATCAAAATGCACATGCCCCAACCGCTAATGCCAAATCATCAACTTAGGAACACCAACATAGTAAACATTCTTCTTTTCATTACTCAGGTTAAGCCTAAACATTCCTTGGCTACCGTTATCTGCCGTAAAGTAAACTTCAGCCCCATTCTTTGTTGTAAAGACTCCCTTTCTAGTGAAGGTATCAAACTCTTTGTCATCTAACACAAACGTAGAGACAATATGTTTACTTTGCTGAGGAATATAGAGTACATCTGAGAATGTAAGTATACAAGTCTTACCCTCCACTAAGACTTTCAGATCTACGTACCCCACTATTGCTGTCCAAGATGGCAAACTGATAGTTTGAATGCACCCCTGTGCAGCTTGGACTCCCCTGAGTCCGGAGCAAAAAGAATCATTGAAAACGGCCAACCAGCCGACAAGTTATGAGCTGGCAAAAATGCCAATTTCATACAAAGCTCTTTAAGAGAGAGGTGTCTATCTACCGAATTTCCTAAGTCCTAAACCCCTCTCACAACCCCTATCTACTGAAGTACAAACCAATCACACAACTGTAAAGTACAAAAAGGTACTACGGCCGATGTACTTCTTGTACGACCTGTGTACGACAAGGCCACTAAATGGACGGGTGTCACCATTCCACTCGTCCGTATGCTCCCCGGAATTCTTGTGACCAAATGTTATCCCTCCACGTGGCGCCATGTCATGCCACGTCCATAAACGCCAAAAGTGACCATTTCGCGATCTCGGCAGTGATAGACGTCGTCGGATTAAATTTGACATTAAATGTCGGTCGTCGAAACAAATGTCCGATTCATTTGTTTCGTGCGAAATGATGTCTACACTGAAACTTTGACTAGTTCTATGTTCCTTTGTTCATATTTTAGTTAATCGGTTTATCATGTACATGTTTAAATATATATCACACCCCATGTAATCTAACGGACTTCTACGACAGACTGGATAGAGCTCACAGCTACGCCATACTCTACTGGTCGGAGGTTCGAGTCTTGCCGGACTCAACCTTTTGTTGAGAGTGACATAAGTCACTATTTAGTCGTGCCTCCTGAACTAAAGCATCTATGGCTCAACTACCCTCTCTATCCTTCAGTGACTACAACAAGTATGGTGGCCAAAGAGAGGAGGTGGAGGCAGGCTGTCCGCCCTTTTCTTTTCTTATTTTACTGATCTATTTAGACCTAAAAAATACCCTATAAATCTAGTAATTTCAACACGATAGACTGTAGGTACGAGCATCAAATCTTGGGTCTGTCAACTATGCATTTAGTAAACCTACCATTATCTACTCATGTCTCCTTGGAGAGCTTAGGCAGCCATGGCTCTAACTCCCTCTGTAGCCTTCAGTGACTACAACAAGTGTGGGGGCTTGGAGAAGGGAGTCACTCCCTCTCTAGCCTTCACTGACTACAACAAGTGTGGGGGCTTGGAGAAGGGAGTCAGTGGCAGACTGCCTCTACTCGTTTTCCTATCCGAAATAAAGACCTAGAAAATACTCAAATACCAACATACAAAACTCGCGGCAATCGATGATGTATACAAAATAGCGATTATCGTAAACGCCTGGTTTTTGTGACATTGTAGATGTTTATTGTTTGTAACATTTTGACGTCATGCTTACTATTGCAAAGAAGTAATTAATATTCACTTCTTAATTTATACTCTAGAGAGACGGGAGAGAGAGAGAGAGAGTCACCATGGCTGCCCCCATAGTCAGAAGATACAGGCAGACACAGAGATAGATTGATAGATGACTAAAATGTTACCCTAGACCGGATTTGAACCTAAGTCTGCGAAGTACCACTTAGACGTACGCCTTATACGTTAAGGAGTTGACAAAACAAACACGTATGTGGTTTGATATTTGATTAAAGAGTCGCGCGACGTCACTTTCACTTAAACAGATCAAATTAGCGAAAAGGCACATATAGACAACAACGCTCGCAAACTCGAATCTAGCCGTGTAAAATATATGATCAAACGAACGTCGTCGCCGCCGCCAAACCCGAGTGAATCTTTGGCGGCTTTCGGACATAGCGACGCAATGTGCCACGTGGCGCCACATCATTGGACACCAGAAAAAAATGGGAGGAGGAACTATGGCTCCCAAACTGACAAGTGTCAACCAGAAGGCCATGTTGTACAATGGCCGTACAACAAGTACAATCGGACACTATACCTTTTTGTACTGTACACTCTTTTGATTGGTCTAGGGTATAGTAGTAGGTAGCCGTGAGTAGGAGTTTAGGGACTTAGCGTGTTTGAGGCGCCTCTCTCTATGTGACCTTTTGTATTTATAGGCCATCATTGGCTAGCCATGACTAAATGCTCAGAGAGCAAATTCAGTGATTCTTTTTGCGTTTAACTCATGGGAGTCTTTATCTCTTAGTGGTGAGGGTGGTCAGAATATTTGTTCGCGTGGGTTGCACTTATTCAGTGGGAAAGTGGAAGGGGCAAATATTATCTTAGAGGCTTAACATAGGCTGCTCGTTGTGTAGGTTAATGGAGACCACAGAATTTCACTTACTTATGATGGCGTCGACGTCAGTAATTCTAAAACTTTGCGCCATGGTTTCGTGATTTTTTTTTGTCTTTTCTCACTTTTCTTGCCATCAAAAAACGCCTAAAGATAGTTAGAAGTTGTCTTTTATAGAGAAATTTATTTTGATACCCTTGTCGTGTTTCATTCAAAAAATTGTGACATAAACGCGGAAGTGGGAGAGGGAGAGAGAGAGAGAGAGGAACCTTCATGGACTTCACTTTTGTGAAATAGCATCGGTTGGTTGAGACCCCTCCACAACCTTTACACGTAAATAAGTACGTACAGGTTAGAAACGGACAGTGGACTTCTTTTTTGGTACTCCGTGTACTTCAAAAAAGTTATTGAAAGCGTGTGACGCGTGCCACAACGCTTTCTTATTCGCATATAGCTTGATACTTTAACTAAAATCACCTCGTCTTAATATAATTTTGAAGATGAATTGGATGACGCAAAAGTGGGTCAAAACACACAAAACAACAAATTATCGTATATTTAAAGTTTTAAGGTGACGCAAATTGTACTTTGGTATTTGAAATTCTGTGGTCTCCATTGACCCACAAAATGAGAAGCCTATGTAAAGCCTCTAGGATAATATTTGCCCCTTCCACTTTCCCACTGAATAAATGCCACCCAGGCACACAAATATTCTGACCACCGTCACCCTTGTGAGGATAAGACTCCTTTGAGTCAAACGCACAAAAAATCATTGAATTTGCTCCCTTGAGCAATAAGTTATGGTTGGTAAAAGATGACCTTTATAGTTACAAGCTCTCTTAGAGAGAGGTACCTAAATATCATTAAGTCTTGGTCTTCCAACTCACAACTACCTACTACTAAACCCTAATCCAATAGGAACACTATATAGTACAAGAAGGTACAATGGGCGATGTACTTATTGTACATCCATTGTACGACATGGTCTACAAGGTGACAACTGTCAAATCGGGAGCCATGGTTCCTCCTTCCAACATATCCGGTATCAAATAATGCGGCGCCACGTGGCATCGCGTGACGCAATCTCCGAATGCTGCCAAAATCTCACTTCGGGGGGCGGCTACAATGCTGATCGTCTGATCAAAATATATTTTACACGGTTCAGATTCGCGTACGTGCATGAATTTTTCATCTTCGTTAGTTTGGTGTTAATTAGCCGTTGAGTTAATGTTTATATTTCTTTGAAATCCTTCACGTGTATCGTTTTGGTGACGCCTTAGTGGATAAGACTATCGACTACATAGTAAACCACACACCCAGGTTCAGATCTGGATGTAGGCAACATTTTGGTAAAATATCCTCTACTTCAAAATCTGCCACTTTCTAAATATGGCGGCAGCCATGGCGTGCCTTTGATCCTCTCTCTCTCTCTTTAAAGTATAACTAAAACAGAGAACTATTAATTACCTCTTTTCAACCATTTTTCGGTACGGCAGAAGATGTTTTTTCGTTGCGAGGTGAAACTTTGGAGGAAAACGACGAAAAAAAAAACCTTTTGTTTATCACATGGGAGCACGCCCTAAGATGTACGCGCCGCATGGCTAGAAGCCGTGGCAATTAATTCGGGGTTCCATTCCCCCCAACCAGTACAAGATTCTGTGATTCCCTCGTGCCAACAGTCTCGTGCCCGCCGGGTTGTTGGGCGTATAGATCGGCGAACGGGATCTTTATCTCCTGCCGCCATCAGTCAACGTTCACGGGCTCGCCTATCGGCCCTGCGCACTTTGCTCGCGACGCGAGTCAAAATTGTCCTCCGTATCTGAGATAGATCGCGGTATCATTTGACAAGCCACAAGATTCTCGTAGCACTGTTGGCTCCGAACTTCTGATTGGCCTTTAGAGTTGACAGTACGGTAGGACCGCGGCTTGAATTTGGTTTCAAAAGTTGCAAAAACGCGTCAACAGAGCCGTTGATGTGTTTTCGGAGCGCATCTTACAGTTCTCGTTGCGGTAGATGTGCATTGACGACTGCGGTTTATTCCTACGTACAGAACTCCTATGAGCCCTCCTTATTGGAGTGTATGTGACGGGTCCTACGTTGCGCTAAAAATGGTTGTGCGTTCACGTTTAACCAGCTCGAGGGTGACACATCCGCGATTGGCCCATAGTAGGAATAGTATATGGGAACGCAGGATGTGCGTGGATACGCTGCATATGAAAAACAAGTGGAACAAAAACTTCCTCTTTTTTTGGTATACCTCTATTGTTTTCCTCCGGAAAACCAACTATTTATTGTTGCAATAGGTAATATAGTATTTTCTAGTCACCAGCATGTTGCACCTCGTCGTGGCCTATATAATAGAAAATACTTGCTATGTGCCACAAAATATAAAAATAAAATTGGCACAGTAGATAGGTGGCTATAGTTGAACAACAATATAGAAACAACCAACATAAAATAGAATGTCCCTAAGTTCGTTTAACCAAACATTTTCAAAATTTTAAATTATACCACCAAATCTACAACTAACATATATACAAAAGTCGACAACCAAATAACCATACATACGAATATTTATGAGTTGAATTGAAAAAGAGAAATCGTATACATGATGAAAATTATTAAGTGGAAGCATAAATGATACGCCTCTTTTTTTTCAAATCTGTGCTCTCTTTCCTCTTCTCCCTAATTTCAACCATTCTCTTTAGAAACACTCCCCATCTCATTGTTCTTTAAGGTAAGGCCATGGTGGGTAAAAGAAAGATAACTTTGAGAAAGAGATAAAAGAAAAAGAGAAGAATCATGACATGATAGATTGGAAGCAAAAAATAAGAGACAAAAAGCCAACAAGAATAATATAGGGGAGGATCAAAGTGGAAAATGATGTCTTCTCGTTATAATCGGTGAATTGGTTATACGAAACAAGCAAATTGAGTATTAAGCCTAACTCTATATCTATAGTGGATCGGTTACACTACATTCAAAAAATAAATGTATAACTAGTGAGGACCAATGATAAAGTCGATATACGACAAAGCTAAGTTAAAGAAAAATATTATGTGCGTAAATTTCAAAATGAAAAAATCACTTATCTACAATAATTGTTAAGAAGGTATATGTTAACATAGGCGTCACAAGGTGCAACGGATGAAAATAAGTGCGGCAGGATAGTAGAAAGGGTGTTCATACACGAACAACAAATTTACATGAACTGAGGTATCGAGACTTAAAACGACAGTATCATATTGGAAATTCAATACGCACTAAACTACATTTGAAAAGTAAATTCCATTAATTACACAACTCAAAATGTACTTTAACATTTTTACCCAATGCAAGGAACCCTTATCCCCCTTTCATAAATTAAAACAATTGTACCCTCCACATGTCACCTTATCGTCTCCCTCTAAAAACAAACCCTTTTCTTTCTCCCCTCGGTCAAAAATGTTATCCCTCTTGTTTTTTTACCTACTACCTCCTGTTAACCTCCCTTTTATAAAGTATCTTTCTTTCCAACTTAGGTTATTTTCTTTAGGAAGACTTCTTGACTCTTTCCCCCCTTATACAAAAACACTCACCCTCTCCTCCTTCCTCTCTTAAATACATTCCTCCCGTCCATAACCCCCATTTCCTCCCTGTTTTTTCACAAAAATACAAAATGCATAGGAGAAAGCCAATCAAATCTAAATAAAGAGATTGTGTTGCGAGCATTATTTGGTCCCGTAGAGACATCGCCTTTTAGACACATTAGGGAAAATTGTTGACACAATAAATGATTACTTCTAATGTTGTGTATCGGCAAAAATTTTATCGCGATAACAACGATATCGATAGTTATCGGTTATCCAACGGTCAAAGGTCCCGATATATCGGTCCAAGACCAACAAATTCCATATCAGCAATTGTAACAAGATTTCCTACCTCTAAAAAAATCCCATTACTAAAACCAATTTCAACCACACATTCCACACATTGGAAAATTACACATTCACTTTGGAAAGCACTCATATAAGAATAAACTTTAAATTAGAAGAAGCTTCTGTCCATAAAACAATAGCTTGGTCTCTTGCCCTCGTGGCTCAACCCTTCTTTTAAATTGTTTTCCACTACTCTTCTCTTTTAATAATTCTATCTCTTAACTACTAAAACACTACTTAGTTAGTAAGAGATTCCAGTGCAAAAATACCATTGCTCCAATTTGGTTTTAATCGCTCAGGACCAAGATCAGTCGGAATTTCCACAAACTTTTCCAAAGGAAAAGATGCCTACTCTTTTTTTAAAATTCACTATTTATCCATCATCGCCAAAACGGCCAACCAGCCAATAAGTTATGAGGTGGCAAAAATGCCAATTTATATAAAGACTCAAAGAGAGAGGTGGTTGTCTACTAAAAAATTGTTAAGTCATAATCCCCTCTCCCAACCCCAATATACAACAGTACGATCCAATCAAATAACTGTACGAAGGTACTTCGGCCGATGTCTTTTCTGTACGGCCTGTGTATGACAAGGCTATTGAGTGGATGCGTGTCCACACTTTACTCGTCTTTATGTTCCCCAGAATTCTCGTGACCAAATGTTATCTCTCCACGTGGCGCCAAGTCATGCCACGTCCGAAACTCCCAAAGTGACTGTTTCGGGATCTTGGCGGCGATATGTGCTGTTGGATAAAAAACCGACATCTAATGTTAGTCGTTGAAACAAATGTCCGATTCATTTGTTTCGTGCGTGATCATCTTCGCACTATATATTAACTAGATCTATGTCCCCTTATTCATAATTCCGTTAATCGGATTAAAGATCATAATATAGTTTAATTAATTATCTTACCCTATGTAATTAACGAACTCCTACAACAAACCGGTTAGTGCTGACGGCTACGCCTCGCTTTGCCAGTCAGAGGTTCGAGCCTTGTCGGACTGAACCTTTTGTTAAAAGTGATTTATGTCACTTTTTAGTCTTGACTATGGAGTTGAGGCAGCCATGGCTCCACTACTCTCTCTCTCTCTATTTCAGTGACTACAACAAGTATGGGGGATAGAGGAAAGAGGTGGAGGCAGACTGCGTGCGCCTTTCCTTTCATTTTCTACTAAGCTATTCATACCTAGAAAGCACTCTATAAATCTAGTGATTTAAACAATCACCTTATTTCCTAGTCTAATTTTAACTTCTCTTTCAATCCACATTTTTCCCTACAATATTTTAACTTGGGAGAGGGCACGGGTTTGGTCATCATGTCAGCCACCATTTTCTTCATCAGACCTATACACAAGATTCACAATTTTATTTTCAACTTTTTCCTTCACGAAACTCAATCTTATGTCGATATGCTTAGCTTTGAAATGATGCTTTGGATTGGCTGCAATTGCAATGGCACCCTGATTATCACAAAAGACTTCATGCACTCCCTCCTTCATATACCCCAGTTCTTGTAACAAAGACTTGACCCACATCAACTCTTTCACAGTAGAGCAAGAGGCCATATACTCAGCCTCCATAGTAGACTGAGCAACCAACTTTTGTTGCTTACAACTTCAACAACAAGCACTTTCCCCCACATACAACACTTACCCAAAAGTGCATCTTCTCATAGGTGCATCCCCATAACTGGCATCACTCCAAGTAGTGATATCACTGTGCTCCCCTCCCAAATGGAACCATAACTCTCTAGTTCTAACCAAATTTCGCATGACTCTTTTGGGTGCCTCCCAATCTCACTGCTTAGGATCGTTAAGACTCATATTGAGGACTCTTACTGCTCCAGCTATGTTCGGCCTTGTACAGTTTATAAAGTAGATTAAAATTTACAACATGTCTATAATGAATAGACTTCATAAACTCTCTCTCCTCTGGACTCATCTGATCAAGTAAGATTATCAGTCTTCCTTTTACACTCCCATTACTTACTTTCTTCAAGTCCATGGGAGTGGTACAACTGTTTGCCTTTTCCATCTGGAATTTTTGAAGCATATTACCAATTGCTTCTTTCTCAGTAAGTCTAATGATTTTTTTCCCTCTATCTCTCTCCATTTAGATTCCCAAAATATATCTTGCCTCCCCTAAATCCTTCATGTCAAATATGCTTCTAAGATCTTTCTTTAACCTATTCATCTGTTCCAAAGACTTACTTAACACCAGCATATCATCAACAGAAATTGCAATAAAAATCACATAATTCTCATCTTCAAATATATAGATAGAATGGTCATAGTTGATCTGGATATATCCTAGACCGCTGAGAAACTCATCTAGTTTCTTATTCCAGTGTCGAGGAGCCTTCTTCAGTCCATATAAGGACTTTGAGAACCTGTAGACTTTGATCTCTTCTCCTTCCTCCACGAACCATTCTAGTTGTCGAATGAAAATTCTTCCTCTAACTCACCATTGAGAAAGGCGGTCTTAATATCTATCTGGTGTATTTCCATGTCTTCCGCTGCAGCTAAATTGAGGAGAATCTTTACTCATGGGAACCGAACAACTCGAGCAAAAGTTTCCTCATAGTCAATCCCCTGCTTTTGGGTGAACCCCTTTGCTACCAACCGAGACCTATATCTTTCAATGGTATTATCTGGGTACATTTTTAGTTTAAACACCCATTTACAGCCAATTGGCTAGTTCCCAAGTATTTGCTTCCATGATGGAGGTCATATCATCATTTATGGCTGTAATCCATCAGTCTGTCTTCGGACTATTCACTGCCTCCGAGTATGACTGAGGCTCAACAGGGTGGGATAGCTTAGTTACTTTATGAGCGGCCATTTTTTTTGTATCTTTTTGCTGCTCCTTCTCCCTCCCTCAAACTCCAAAGTTCAATGGAGGGAAGTCTTGGATTTCTCCTTACTGTCTAATCAGCTCTCCTATCCATGGAAGCAGGTTCCAGTTCCTCTTTTTCTGTCTCCTCGAAGTCCATAGGAATATGTGAGGTTTTTGGTAGATCTCATGTTCTTGGATCTCCGTTGAATCTGCAATCACTGTTTCACTCATGTCCCTTTTGCGAAAAACTGAGTTCTCCTCACTTTAGGACTTAAAACTGATTCTTATCTTCTTGGTATATTTGAAGGGGTCAAATGACTTACCTTCATCCATGACAACTAGGTGTTTGACCACAATGATATCTTCCTTTGGTAAGTCATAGACTTTATCTACGTTAACATCCTCATCATATCCTACAAAGTATCCAGGTTTTCCCTTAGCATCTAGTTTCTAGTTTTTTCTATCCGTATCAAGACGGTAAACTTGGCTACCGAATACTTTAAGGTGAGAGATATCTAGTTTCCTTCCAACCCATCTATCATAAGGTGTCATTCCTTTTACGGCTGAGGTGAAGACTTTATTCTTAATGTAGTTGGCAGAGTTCATAGCTTTCTGCCCAAAATCTCTTTCCTATTTTCTTGTCGTCCAACATACTGCATACACTATCTCTTAGTGTTCGGTTCAACCTCTCAGCTACCTCATTTTGTTCCGGGTTATATGTGTTAGATTTCCTAGAAATCCGGGATTCGGCATGTCCCACACTTGGGAAAATTGAGCCGGCCAGGGTTCGAACCTGGGACCTTTCACTTCAGCTGCGAACGCACTACCACTGTGCCACCAGCTCGAACTTCTCACTCCATGCTTTATATTCTTTGAAGTAAGTTGATGTTTTAGACTTTGTTTTTAGGAAATACACCCTAGAGTCTCTAGATCAGTCATCGTTTATTGTCAACATAAACCTCTTTCCTCCAATCGAAGGTACTTTTGCAGGTCCCCAAATATCTGTGTGGACTAAATCTAGAACTTTCTCACCTCTATATGTAACGACTTTGGGATAGGGAAGTCTGTGAGCCTTACCTGGAGCACAGCCACTACAATCATCCATCATTTCATTATCCCCAAACTTAATGCCTTCTACTACCCCAAGCTTTTTCATTTCCCTCAACCTATCAAAATGCACATGCCCCAACCGCTAATGCCAAATCATCAACTAAGAAACACCAACATAGTAAGCATTCTTCTTTTCATTACTCAGGTTAATGTAGAAACTAATGGTTTTATTAGTATTTTCTAGGTCTGAAAAGAAATATAGAAGTCGAGGCAGTCTATCTCTAACTTCTCTCTCCAACTCTCAAACTTGTCGCAGTCACTGAGAAATTGGAGAGGAAGCTAGAGCCATGGCTACCTTGGCTATCCTGAGGTTTACGGGAATTTTATATTAGTGTTTATATATTTAATTAAAATGTATGTGCCGGCGGCAGGATTTGATCCTTGTACCTGCCGGCCGGCAGATAGGATATAGCCGGTAGCCTTAGCCGTTTCATCTAGCGGTAGTGTTACCTAGCATATAGTTTGATAATTATTTATATATTTATACAAGCGATAAATCATTTAACTATAACTATTTACGGGACACATAGATATGGAATTGTAAAAGTACGAATTGCGGTACGGATATAAAATCAATACCGCGCATTGATTTCGGACGCGAAACAAATACCGCGCATGTATTTATTACGGCTACGATCAAAAACGAGTTTAATCGGACGGCCGGAAATTGCGCCGAGATCGCGGAAGGAGAATTCGGCGGTTTGTGGGCAGCGCCACATCGGATGACACGTGGCGATGTGACATTGGAGTGCGGCATCTCCGAGGATTTAAGGAGCGAATCCGGATACTCCACGTGTGGACATTTAGGCCATGTCGTACAATATCCGTACATAAAGTACACCGGCAGTTGTACTTTTACGTACGGAACTGAAATCTGATTGGTTCCGTACATCAGTAGATAGAGTCTGTGAGAGAGATAGGACTTAGAAAAATTAGAAGATAGGACCCTCTCTCCCAGAGAGCTTCTGTACAAAAGGTCAACTTTGACCCTCCATAACTTACTGCTCAGGGGAGCAAATTCAGAGATTCTTTTTGCTATCAACTCAGGGGAGTCTTGCCTTCACAGGGGTGAAGGTAGTCAGGGTTTTTGTTTACCAGGGCGGCAGTTAATTTTGCTAAAACACAAAGGGGTCAGGATTATCCTAGAGGCTTCTTGGAAGCTGTCCACTCTGAGGACTTATGGAGGTCTCAGAGTTTCAGGTTATGGGCCCACCCTCTAGGGTACCAATCTTTAATGGAACTGGCTTCATATACTGGGAAAGTATGATGATAGGAGCTCTATGCGAAAAAAGATTTTGGGGGATAGTGAGTGGACGGTTGGGGCGTCCATCAAGTCTTGGAATTCCTCCAGGGTTTGGAGGAACCAGATTCACCAGGAAAGAGGATTCACCTTCAACGGAGGAAACAAAAGAAGGAGAGGTGGTGGACAAAGGAAAGGAGAAGGAGACGACCACACCAATAGCAACTGGTTCGACGTTCATGTCACCTATTCCGAGGAACGAGGAGAATGATACTGAAACCTGGGACTTCAACAATATGGCGGCAAAGCACTTCATCCTACGCCATCTCACTCAAGGACTTGCATGTCCTCATTTGCAGGTAGAAAGGGCATCCGATCTTTGGATGGCTCTCATAGAGATGTACCGAAGTGGTACGATTCAGCAACAACAGTTGGCTGATCAGAAAGTTAAAGAGTATGTATATAAAGGGGGAAATATGTTGGATTTTTGCAATGAGCTTGCTACACTCTTCATGGAGCTACACAGTGCGGGAAAAGATTTTAGTGAAAAAGAAAAGGTTAACTGTTTACTGATGAAGTTACCTGATGAGTTCGTGAACATAGTTTACCGTGTGCAGGACTTGCCTGACTCAAGGTGGATATGGAACTCAGTGGTAGGGATGATTCTAGTTCAAGAGAATACAATCGAGATCCGAAGGGGAGGAAAGAGTGGCCAAGCCTTGGCAACAGCCACTGATTGGAGGAACAGGGATTCCCGAAAACCGGTCGGAAACTATGGGGGTAGGGAGCAGAAAAAACAGGCCGACGAATTCGAACCAAGGGCTCCCAAAGGTTTATGTCATTTTTGTAAGAAACCGGGGCACTATATGGCAGAGTGCACTAAGCTAACCGAGCTTCGGTTAAAGGAGGGGCAGACCGGTGGTACCCCGAGAGGAAAGAAAAAGGCCCTTGTCACACAGGTACTTGAGGCGGAATCCGAGGACGAGGACGATGAGCTCCTTTTGGATGAGGAGTTGGAGGCGAAAAATGAGGTCGAAATTCCACGAAGGCAGAAATGTGCTTACGGTGGATTGAAAGGTGAAGCAGGCTGGATCATAGATTCAGGTGCCTCCATGCACATGTGTAAGGATAGGCACCTGTTCACTAAGATAAGAAAGATTCCCACCGTAGAGATAGAGTACGGGGATGGGAGGATAGTCACCACTACTCTTGTAGGATCGGTAGATCTGAAAGTGTTAGTAGAAGGAAAGGCATCCATATTAACATTCTCCGATGTATTGTTTATTCCGGAGCTGAACAAAAATCTTATCTCTACATCAGTATTAGATGATAAGGGTTTTTTTACTAGCACTAGGGAAGGAGTCTTTACTGCTAGTTTTGAGGATGATGTCTATTTCATTGCTGAGAAAGGTAGCCATGGGATGTTTAGGCTGATCTTAAGTAATGAAAAGAAAAAACTTTATTACGCTGGTGTTCATGATATTATGATGTGGCATAAGAGGCTTGGGCATGTGAATCTAGATAAGTTAAGAGAGATGAAAAAGATGGGAGTGGTGGAAGGGGTTCAGTTCAGTGAGAGTGATGATATAAGTGATTGTAATGGATGTGCTCAAGGTAAAGCACACAGATTACCCTTTCCTAAATCAGCCACCTATAAGGGAGAAAAAATTCTAGATCTAGTACACACAGATATTTGGGGACCGGCTAAAGTGCCCTCACCGGGGGGGAAGAGATTTATGATGACTATAACTGATGATTGGTCTCGGTATTCCCGGGTATATTTTTTGAAAAACAAGTCCGAAGCTGAGGATTGCTTTAGACAATATAAAGCATGGAGCGAAAAACTCCATGAAACTCCAATCAAGAGAGTAAGGAGTGACAATGGTGGAGAGTATACTTCTAACCAGTTTGAGGATTTTCTGAGGGAAGATGGGGTTCAACACCAAAAGACAGTTCCAGAAAATCCGGAACAGAATGGGGTAGCTGAAAGGTTAAATAGAACACTAAGTGATAGTGCTAGAAGTATGTTGTCAGATAAAAAGATAGGAAAAAGGTTTTGGGCAGAAGCTATGAACTGTGCTAATTACCTCAAGAATAGAGTTCTTACTTCAGCTATAAAAGATCAAACACCTTATGAGAGATGGACAGGCCGGAAACCAGACATATCTCACTTAAAGGTTTTCGGCAGTCAAGTGTTCAGTCTAGATACTGATCGGTCCAATTGGAAGCTAGATCCTAAAGGAAAACCGGGATACTTATTAGGATATGATGAAGATGTTAAAGGATATAGAGTTTATGATCTAAAAAGGGAAGATATAATCTTAGTAAAGCATCTAGTAGTTATGGATGAAGGAAAGTCTGTGGATCCCTTCAAATATACGAAGTCAGTAAAAATCAGATTTGAGTCAGAAAATTCCGATGACTTTGAGCTTCCTAACTACCCAGGTTTTAGAGAAGATGACATTCTTGCAGGTACAAATCAGACCGAAAAGGACTCGGCTGTGGAAACTCCAGTGACAACTCTACTCGAAGCGGAAGAGGTGGTGGAAATTGATTCGGAATCAAGGGATAGGGGAGAAGTCGAGTTTGTTCGAAAGAATCCACGAGAACCATCTATTCCGGCCTCAGATTTTGAGGGGGGGAGGAGAAGTAGCAAAAGACTGCAAGAAAAACAGGTTATTAACAAGGTAACTAAACTATCTCATCAAGATGAACCTCAAACTTATGGAGAGGCGATGACTTGTCCAGAAAGAAACCGATGGAAGACAGCCATCAATGAGGAGATGGCTTCAATCATGGCAGCCGATACTTGGGAGCTGGTGGACTGTCCACCTAACCGAAAACCAATCGGTTGTAAGTGGGTTTTCAAACTAAAACTGAACCCAGATAACACAATCGAGCGCTACAAGGCTAGATTAGTGGCAAAGGGATTTACACAAAAGGAAGGAATTGACTACGAGGAAACCTTTGCCCCGGTGGTCAGATTTCCCTCCGTCCGCATACTTCTCAGTTTAGCAGCGGCGGAAGACATGGAAGTGCATCAGATGGACATCAAGACAGCCTTTTTGCATGGAGAATTGGAAGAGGAGATCTTCATGCGACAACCCGAAGGTTTTGTGGAGGAAGGAGAGGAGAGTAAGGTATGCCGGCTGATTAAATCTCTTTATGGTTTGAAACAGGCACCTCGACAATGGAATAAGAAGCTTGATGAGTTTCTTACCGGTTTGGGATATATTCGGATCAGCTCAGATCACTCAATCTATGTTTTCGAAGATGAGGAAGGTCTTATATTTATTGCAATTTATGTTGATGATTTGCTTGTTTTAAGTAAATCAATGGAAAAAATTAACAAACTGAAAACCGATCTTAAGGGGAGATTTGAAATGAAGGATATGGGAGAAGCAAGATATATTTTGGGAATTCAAGTAGAGAGAGACCGGAAAAGGAAAATTATAAGATTGACTCAAAAGGAAGCAATAGGGAACATGCTTGAAAAATTTCAAATGGATAAAGCTAATAGTTGTACAACTCCAATGGAGTTAAAGAAGGGAAGTGAGGGGAGTGAGGAAGAAGGAGTCATAGTCTTAGACGAGGTATTATCTCGTGATGAACAGAAGTTCATGCAGACTATTCCTTACAGGCAAGTAGTGGGAAGTCTAATCTATTTTATGAATTGTACCCGGCCGGATTTAGCTGCAGCTGTAGGAGTGCTGAGTAGAAGTTTAAATGCTCCCACTAAGAAGGATTGGGAGGCAGCTAAGAGAGTCCTTAGATACTTGATAGGAACTAGGGATCTATGGTTGCATTTGGGTGGGGAGAATACTGACATCACCACTTGGAGTGATGCCAGTTATGGTGATGCTCCGATGAGGAGATGCACTTCTGGATATGTATTATATGTGGGTGATGGGGCTTGCTGTTGGAGTAGCAAACAGCAAAAGGTTATTGCTCAGTCCACCATGGAGGCTGAGTATATGGCCTCTTGCTCTGCTGTAAAAGAATTGATGTGGGTCAAGTCTTTGCTTGGTGAGCTTGGTCACCTTAAGAGTGGTGTGCAGAAAATATTTTGTGATAATCAGGCAGCAATCGCTATTTCTGCCAATCCTAAACATCATTTTAAAGCCAAACACATGGACATCAGACTCAGCTTTGTTAGAGAAAAAGTAGAAAACAAAATAATCAGTTTAGAGTACAGGCCAGATAGTGAGATGGTAGCAGATATGATGACCAAACCTGTGCCTTCCCCTAAGCTAATTTTCTGCAGGGAGAAGTGTGGTCTGAAATTAAAGATTGACTAGAAAATAAGGGGAGTGTAGAAATTAATGGTTTTAAGTATTTTCTAGGTCTAAATAGAAACAAAGAAGCCGAGGCAGTCTACCTCTAACTTCTCTCTCCAACTCTCAAACTTGTCGCAGTCACTGAGAAATTGGAGAGGAAGCTAGAGCCATGGCTACCTAAGCTATCCTCAGGTTTACGGGAAATTTATATTAGTCTACGGATTAATTACTAAAAGGTATATGCCGGCGGCAGGATTTGATCCTGGTACCTGCCGGCCGACAGCTAGGAGATAGCCGGTAGCCTTAGCCGTTAAGTCTAGAGGTACTGATGCATAGTATATAGTACGATATTTATTTATACATGTACACGTAGGATAATTCATTTAACTATAACTATTTACGGGACACATAGATATGGAATTGTAAAAGTACGAATTGCGGTACGGATATAAAATCAATACCGCGCATTGATTTCGGACGCGAAACAAATACCGCGCATGTATTTATTACGGCTACGATCAAAAACGAGTTTAATCGGACGGCCGGAAATTGCGCCGAGATCGCGGAAGGAGAATTCGGCGGTTTGTGGGCAGCGCCACATCGGATGACACGTGGCGATGTGACATTGGAGTGCGGCATCTCCGAGGATTTAAGGAGCGAATCCGGATACTCCACGTGTGGACATTTAGGCCATGTCGTACAATATCCGTACATAAAGTACACCGGCAGTTGTACTTTTACGTACGGAACTGAAATCTGATTGGTTCCGTACATCAGTAGATAGAGTCTGTGAGAGAGATAGGACTTAGAAAAAATTAGAAGATAGGACCCTCTCTCCCAGAGAGCTTCTGTACAAAAGGTCAACTTTGACCCTCCATAACTTACTGCTCAGGGGAGCAAATTCAGAGATTCTTTTTGTTATCAACTCAGGGGAGTCTTGCCTTCACAGGGGTGAAGGTAGTCAGGGTTTTTGTTTGCCAGGGTGGCAGTTATTTTCGCTTAAACACAAAGGGGTCAGGATTATTCTAGAGGCTTCTTGGAAGCTGTCCACTCTGAGGACTTATGGAGGTCTCAGAGTTTCAGTTAAGCCTAAACATTCCTTGGCTACCCTTATCTGCCGTGAAGTAAACTTCATCCCTATACTTAGTTGTAAAGACTCCCTTTCTAGTGAAGGTTCCAAACTCTTTGTAATTTAACATAGACGTAGAGACAAGATTTTTACTCAGCTGAGGAATGTTGAGTACATCTGAGAATATAAGTATAGAAGTCTTACCCTCCACTTAGACTTTCAGATCTACTGACCCCATTAGATCTGTCGTAACCAATCTCCCATCCCCATACTCTATCTTTACAGTAGGGATCTTTCTTAGCTTAATGAGGAGTTCCTTATCACGGCACATATGCATGGATGCACCTGAGTCAATGATCCACCCTTCTTGTGGCGCTTCTCGAATTGCTCCAAGAGCACACTTCTGTCTTTGAGGGATCTCATTCTCCTCCAGACTCTCGTCAAGAAGAAGCTCCTCATCATCTTCCGAGGACTCGTCCTCGGTTTCTCTTGTCACTTTTGTGACCACAGGTGCCTTAGTGTTCCCTCCGGAAGAACTCCCTCCACGGTTCTCTTGGAGCCTCAGCTCCGACAGCTTGACACAATATGCTATGAAGTGTCCCGGCTTTTTGCAGAAAATGACAAAGACCCTTTGGGGGCCTCGGTCCTCCAGAGTGATCTCTTTCCCCTTTGTACGGTTTTTTTCGGGTCCTTCCCCCATCGGTCCCCTCTTGCTACTAGAGCTTGAATGCTCTTTCCTCCTCTCCTAATCTACATTGTGTTTTCCTGCACAAGTATCATCGAGACCACACTGTGTTCTATTTCCCTGAACTATCAGGCATTTCCTGTACTTTGTAAACTATGTTCTCAAACTCATCTCGTAGCTTCATAATAAGAGTGTTGACTTTCACTTTCATTGTACTTGTCCACCCAGCACTTTCCAACTCCAAATACAAACAAAAAAAATCATTACACTAATCTAACATCTTTCCTCTTTTGTAAGTGTAACTCACTAGCTTTTGCTCAGCCAAATGGAGCTCCTAAATGGTTCTAGCTCTATAGATCTCCACCAAACTCACCCACAACTCCTCGGCCTTGTAATTGTTAAAATGAGCGATGGCCAAAGCTTGAGTGAGGTGCCTCAGAATGAAGTTCTCGGCAGCCATGTTTACATCCTCCCACATTTGAATATTGTTCTCTGCGGTCTTCACGCTCGTGGCTCCCGATACTGTGGCAATAGGAGTGAGGGGTGTCTCCTTTCCTTTCCCCTTTTTAGACACACTGCTATCCCCATCATCTGCCTCCTCCGGTGAGGCAGCCGTTGCTGCATGGAACCTTACTCCTCCAAATCCTGGTGGAGTTTCAGAAGGTGGACGTTTCACTTGTCCACTGACGATACCCCAGTATCATTTTTCGCACAAAGCTCCCATCATCATGGCTTCCCAATAGATGAACCCATATCCATTAAAGGTGGGCACCCTAGAGGGTGGGCCCATAACGTGGAATTATGTGTCCTCCATTGGACTACAAAATTCAGGAAGCCTCTAGATAGCTATTAACTAACCCACTTCAAATGGCAACCACTGCTACCCAAGCAGACAAGCAAACAATCTGATTGCATCCTTGTACAGTGTGGACTCCCCTGAGTGCGTAGGAAAAATAATCTCTGAAAACGCCCAACCATGCGATAATTTATGAGCCAGCAAAAATGCCAATTTTATACAAAGCTCTCTTAGTGAGAGGTGACTGCCTACCAAATTTCGTTAGTCCTAAACCCCTCTCAAAGCCCCTATCTACTAAAGTACGAACTAATCATATGACGATAAAGTACAGAAAGGTATTATGGTCGATGTCCTTTCTGTACGACATGTGTAAGACAAAGCCACTAAGTGGAAGAGTGTCACTCTTCAACTCGTCCGTACATTCCTTGGAATTCCAGCGACCGAATGTCATCCTTCCACGCGGCGCCAAGTCATGCCACATCCATAAAAGCCAAAGTGACCATTCAGCGATCTCGGCGATGATATGTGTCGTCGGATTAAATTCGACATTAAATGTCAACCTTTGAAACAAATGTCTGATTCATTTGTTTCGTGCGAAATGACGTCCGCACTAAACTTTAACAAGTTATATGTTCCTTAGTTCAAATTCCAGTTAATTGATTTCGGTACCATACAGTAGTTTAAATACAAATCGAACCCTATATCTCCTAACGGACTTCTACGACAAAGTGGTTAGAGCTAACGGCTACGCCGCGCTCTACCGGTCGGAGGTTCGAGTCCTGCGAAACTCAACCTTTTGTTGAGAGTGACTTAAGTCACTCTTTAGTCCTCCCTGCTGAGCTAGGACAGCCATGGCTCAACCACCCTCTCTATCCCTCAGTGACTACAACAAGTATGGTGGGTAGAGAGAGAGTATGGTGGGTAGTGAGAGGAGGTGGAGGCAGGCTGTCTGCCTTTTTATTTTCCTTTTTGTACTAAACTATTTAGACCTAGAAAATACCACATATATCTAATAATTTCAACATGTTTGGGGATGAGAATGGTGTTATCTTCATTGCAATTTATGTGGATGATTTGCTAGTGTTAAGTTAATCTAGGGAAAGTATCAATAAGTTAAAGAAAGATCTTAGAAGCAGGTTTGATATGAAGGATCTACGAGAGGCAAGATATATCTTGGGGATACATATAGAAAGAGATATAGGAAAAAGGATTATCAGACTTACTCAGAAAGAAGGTAGTCAGGGTTTTTGTTTGCCAGGGCGGCAGTTAATTTTGCTAAAACACAAAGGGGTCAGGATTATCCTAGAGGCTTCTTGGAAGCTGTCCACTCTGAGGACTTATGGAGGTCTCAGAGTTTCAATGATCAGACGAGTCCTGAAGAAAGACAGTTTATGAAGTCTATTCCTTACAAACAGGTTGTAGGAAGTTTAATCTACTTCATGAATTGTACTAGGCCGGTCAAAGCGGCAGCAGTAGTTCTCAGTAGGAGTCTTAATGATCCTAGAAAGAGAGACTACGAGGCAGCAAAGACAGTCATGAGATATCAGGTGGACACAATGGAGTTATGATTACATTTGGGAGGGGAGCACACTGACATCACCACTTGGAGTGATGTCAGTTATGGAGATGCACCTATGAGAAGATGCACTTCTAGGTATATATTGTATGTGGTGGAAGGTGCTTGTTGTTGGAGTAACAAGCAACAAAAGGTGGTTGCTCTTTCCACAATGGAGCGTGGCACATGGCCTCTTGTTCTGCTGTGAAAGAATTGATGTGGGTAAAGTTTTTGCTGCAAGAACTGGGGTACATGAAGAAAGGGGTGCATGAAGTCTTCTGTGATAAGCAGGGTGCAATTACAATTGCAGCCAATCCAAAACATCATGTCAAAGCTAAACACATGGACATAAGGCTGAGTTTGTGAGGGAAAAAGTTGAAAACAAAATTGTGAATCTTGTGTATAAACCAGATGGAGAAATGATTGTAGATATGATGACCAAACTTGTGCCATCACCCAAATTAAAATATTGGAGAGAGGTGTGGACTAAAATAAAAGTTTAAACTAGACTAGAAAATGAGGGGAGTGTTGAAATTGCTAGATTTATGAAGTATTTTCTAGGTCTGAATAGGTTAGTGAAAAAAGAAAAGCGCAGGCACTCTGCCTCCACCTTTTCCCTCTATCCCCTATACTTGTTGTAGTCGTTAAAGGAAACAGAGGGTAGTGGAGCCATGGCTGCCTTGGCCCCTTAGGTAGGTCAGTAGAAGTGACATAAGTCACCTCTAACAAAAAGGTTGAGTCCGGCAAGACTCGAACCTCCAACAGGCAGAGCGAGACGTAGTCGTTAGCCTTAGTCGGTCTATCGTTGAAGTCCGTTAAAGTACATGGGGTATGATTAGTATTTAAATGTGTCAGGGTTCACTAATCCAGTTAAACAGAATTACGGACAAGTAAACATAGAAACAAATTGGAATATAGTGCAAACATGAAACCGCACGAAACAAATTTACCGGACTTTGATTTTCAACGGCTAGCATTCAAAGCCGATTTGGATCTGACGACACACATCATTCCTAGATCCCAGAATGGTCGCTTTGGCGGTTTTCACACGTGACATGACCTGGCGCCACTTGCAAGCTAACATTGGGAAGCGGGAAACCCGGGGAGCATGAGGCCAAGTCCGGAGGAGACAGGCGTCCACTCAATGGCCAAGTCGTACACAGACCGTACAGAAAGTATACCGGCCATAGTACCTTTCTCTACTTTACGGTTCGTTGATTGGTTCATACATTAGTGGATACACGTTGTGAGAGGGGTTTAGGACTTAGGAGATTGAGGAGGTAGCCGCCTCCCTCCGAATGAGTTTGTATATATTTTTGGCATCTTTGCCACTTCAGAACTAATCGCCTGGTTGGGAGTTTTCAGTGATTTCTCTTGCTGCGCACTCAAGGGAGTCCATACCGCACATGGGTGCAGTAAAACTGTTTTTCCCTCTATTTAGAGGTTGGGATCCTAGCTGAAGAAGGGTTTGTCAAAAACTATCTAGAGGCTTCCTAAATTTTGTAGTCTAATGGGGGACCCAAAATTGCAACTATTTAGTAGGGCACTATATTACAATTATGAACCCTATTAGGCGGGGTACCTCAAATAACGTTCAGAAACATTTAGAATGATTAATTCTATTTGGGAATTTGCCTAAAAAAATGGGGTACCCCAATTAGAGTTATTAAAGCTAATAGCGATTAATAGCTAATAGTGTACCTGTCGTGAAAGACGGGTTCCACCTGGAAATTCTGATATCCGATTCGTATAAATGAGATTGTGCGGTGGTACTCTGATGTAAATCTTAGCCGTCTGAAATCTCTGGAAAGATACCGAGTACTGTATATTTCACTTGTCAAGAAAAGATTCGCAAAAAGAGTTTAAAAGTTGAAACTAGATTTGGATTTGGTTATATGGTGTTGATTCTGTGGAAAAAATACGGCCGAATCTCCAAGGCAAAAAAGTTGGTTGGTTGACTGGATTTGGTAAGTTTGATTTGGTAAGTTTTTGTACCATGAGGTACTGTATTATTATGGATTTTTGGAAGCCATCGATACGGTCGGCCTTGGAGGCCAACTTTTTTTAAGGATGGCGGTACGATGGTGTAATGTACTGTAGCTAATTAAAGTACAATACATGTACAATTGTACTGTACCTGGATGATACAGATAAGTGCCACGATAGAAATCCAATGTCCTTTAACACATTGGGCAGTCTGTAAGGAAGACCAAAATTCACCAAAATCTACCAAAAAATATTTGTGTAAAGATATCTTGTAACGCTCCATGTCATAGATCAAAAAAAGGCGTTTTATGGTAGGCCTTTGGTAGGCGCAAGTTGTGTTATGGGCTTTTCATGTGATCTTCTTAGATCGCTACTTTGATCACTATATTGATCAGTGTCCGTCTGATAACGTTTAATTCTCTATCGAACGATGTGCAACTCAACCGTGTTACTATTTCTTTTCATTTTAGAACCAATACAATATGGGATTAAGGTCGTATTGTATGTTTTGCGTACAGTAGGCATATTGTATGGGCCTACTTTCACCTACTTTTGAAATATGCTCCATGTGCCTTGTCGCAATTATAGATTTTCGGCTTCAAACATTGTCGTACATATCTTATAATGAGGTACATTTCACCACCATTCGCTATTAGAGTAAATAACGCCAGTTGGTGCCTTTTAAAAAAAAAAAAAAAACCTAAAATACAATCTATAATTCTATTTTTTCCTTTACGCTTTTTAGGGTTATTTTTTTAATTAGCGTTAATAACAAAAGTACACCGCAATGTTTATAGTGTGGTGTAAAGATAGTTTTTTCCGTACCAGAATGTACTTTTTGAAATAAAAATGTACAAAAAATGATTTAATGTAATTGCGCAAGCATGTGAATGTGCACTGGGAAAAAAGACGCAAACTCGAATATTCAGATTTTGGCGTACAAATTGTCAGGTTTTGTACGGATACATATATTAAAAAGACATCAATACCGCAGGTATTTATTATTAAAAAAAACCCAAATTAGAGTTAGCGATTAATTAGTATATATGTTTTTTTTTTCCCAATTAGCGTCAATAACAATATTTTTTTTACGCTATTTATTTCTTTACTCTACTAGGGATTGGCCGTGTACTAAATTGTACGCTCGTATCATTTTCACATTAACGCTTACATTAAAATTAGGGAATTGATCATGGTTGTGACTATTTTGGTTGCGCACAGTCACTTACTTCACCTTGTCAAAGATTGTACATTTTAATACACATTGGTACAAATAAAGTATTGTAGTGGTATTACGGTGTGTGCCCATGTAATCAAAACTTTGAAATGTTACTTTGGATTTTAGCATGCAATTCTGAGACCTCTATATGTCCTCAGACTGGGCAGCTCACACGAAGCCCCTAGGATAACCTTGACCCCTTTGAATTAGTGCCACCCTTGAAGACGAAAAATCTGACCACCTTCACCTTTTTGAAGACAAGACTCCCCTGAGTCGATAGCAAAAAAAATCTCGGAATTTGCTCCCCTGAGCAATAAGTTATGGAGGGTCAAATTTGACCTTTTGTATAGGAGCTCTCTGGGAAAGAGGGATCTACCAACCAAATTTTCTAAGTCCTAAATCCATCTCTAAACCCTAGACTACTAGAGTACTGCACCAATCATATTACTGTGTCGTACAGAAAAGTACAGGTGCCGAAGTAAGTACTTTCTGTACTGCTATCGGACGGCATGGCCAAAATGTCAATGCCTGCCATATCCAGATTCGTTCCCGTATTCTCCAGAGATGTCGCTAGCCAATGTGGTTGTGCCACGTGTCACTTGACGTGGCGATGACCTAAAATCACCAAAGCGCCCATTCCGCGATCTTGACATCTATCGCGGCCGTTGGATCAAGATTGGCTTTTAATTCTAGCCGTCGAAAATAAATGCGTGGTATTTGTTTCGATGTCAAAACAAATGCGTGGTATTTGTTTCGTGGGGTACCGTAAACCGTACTATACAAAACTTTGTCTATCTCCTAAGAATTTGTTCGCGCCGTTAAATGAAATTGTCTACGTAAACATTTATTTATAATTTAGAAAACGCTATATACAACAGCACTGATCCTAGACTAATAGGATAAAGTTACCGGCTACAGGTGACTTGACGAACGGCACGCCGTTAAATGAAATTGTCTACGTAAACATTTATTTATAATTTAGAAAACGTTATATACCACAGCACTGATCCTAGACTAATACGATAAAGCTACCGGCTACAGGTGACTTGACAAACGGCAGGTATCAAGATCAAATCCTGGGTTCGTCAAGTTCCCTTTTGGTAAACCTACCAAACTACTACCTGTCTCTTTTTGGACAGCATAGGCAGCCATGGCTCTAGCTCCCTCTCTAACCTTCAGTAAGTGTGACATGTGTCGGAGTTGAAGAGAGGAGTTAGAGGCAGAGTGCCTCTGCTTCTATTATGCATTTCATTTTACATGTTTATACCTAGAAAATACTAAAAGAACCATTAATTTCTACATAGTGCGGATTTTACGGTGTATTTTCCAAATTGTTCCTATGTCAATCATTACTTGCGCTTTCATTATTTTAAATATATGACAGTTGTAGACGTTGACGTCTACAAAAAAGGCGACGGTTGTAGACGTAGATTTTTTGTGACATTGTAGTTGTTCAAGGTTTCGTGACATTCCGAAGTCATGCTACCTTGTGAAGTCATCAACACCTAAACTTTCCGCCATGGCTTCCCGGTTTATTTTTCTTACCTTTTATCATTCGATATGCCATCAAATTGAGACAAAAAATATAAAAAAAAGAAAAAAAATATCTTTCATTTTATACTATTATTATTGCTTTTCATTTAGAGATGAGAGAAAAAGAGCGGTCGAATGAGAAATATAGGGAGAGACGAGGACGTCTTAAACTTTTTTCAAATGACCCATGAATAAAAGTGGAGGTCCGAGACCCCAATGATTTTTTTTCCGTACATGCACGTGACGAGCAGTCAAAAAAATAGTGTGTACTCTCCCTGTTTCAAAAAATTTTGAAGTCATTTCACGCGTGCAATAGCGCCTCTTTTCGTCGATGGGATGTTACTTAGTTAAAATCAGATCGCGATTTGATTCTAGTATAATTGTGAAGATGAGCTGGCGTGACGTGGAAATGGGTCGCGATGATAATAACGCCAAATTGACGTACTGTCTAAGTTCAAAGATGACGCAAAATGTACTTTGGTCCTTGCCCATTTTTTGTACAACGTAAGATTTTCTCGTTGCAAGTCCCATTTTCTGTGAAAATGACGGGAAAAAACCCTTACTTTAACACATTGGCACACACCCTTAGACATTGGGGGGGTGGCCTATTAGGCGGGTGGCTAAGACCATCGAGAAAGATATTGCTCGGGCAATGTAAATCCCTCCCAGTTATTGATAAGGACAAAAAACTTACCACGCGTGTTGATTTTGGAAAGCTTTAAGTCTCAGTAAAAAAGTGTAACGGCTGAAATATAGTAAAATATAGCGTAAAGGACACGCGTCGTCATTTAAGGACAAAACACGTTTTTGAATGGCACCGACATCCACATACGCCTCTCACACATTGAACGGGACAAAGCAGTTGCGACGCAGACGGGACAAAGCAGTTGCGACGCAGATGGGACAAACCAGCTGCACTTATTTAGGATATTATTCAGTACGGGACGCACAGCTGCGATGAAGCTACGATGACGTTGAATATGATTCAGAACAGGGCAACGCAACCGCGGTTGATATGAATCAAGTCAATGGACGGTGATAAAAGATCCAAGTGATTTACGGGATGCCGCCAAAGAGGATAGACCATCCCGAAAATAGTAATTAAGCGCCGTCCACACCTGTATTGGTCTTTCACAATATTGCACAAGTGCAAAATTAGCTCTACCGTGATTAGGAGTACTTAGACCTTAGTGGCAATTTGGTTCTTCGACGTATCTCTCAAGAACGTTTGTATCGGAGGTACAACACTATGTAATATGACAACTAAGAGTAGAAACTCACTACGAGTATAAGACTTAGGACTTAAAACATTTGATATATCAGACTTCCAGACAGTGTAATTTGCAGACTTTTTTAGGGAAACTTATGAGTTGCATATCTTAGTGTATGCTGAATCAATTGGGACGAAAGTTTGGGAGTTGTCAGTCTTTGTGATATTCTATATTGTGGTATAGTTAGAAGTTGTTTGGATTATTGTGTCAGATTTAGTGAGCTGTGAAACTGTGAGACCTCCATAAGTCCTCAGAGTGGACAGCTTCCAAGAAGCCTCTAGGATAACCTTGACCCCTTTGTATTTCACCAAAAACAGCTGCCACTCTAGCAGACAATAACCTGAAAAACTTCACCCCTGTGAAGGCAAGACTCCCCTGAGTCGATAGGAAAAATAATCTCTGAATTTGCTCCACTGAGCAGTAAGTTATGGAGGGTCAAAGTTGACCTTTTGTACAAAAGCTCTCTGGGAGAGAGGGTCATATCTCCTAATTTTTCTAAGTCCTATCTCTCTCACAGACTCTATCTACTGATGTACGGAGCCAATCAGATTACAGTTCCGTACACAAAAGTACAGTTGCCGGTGTACTTTCTGTACGGACACTGTACAACATGGCCTAAATGTCGACACGTGGTAAGTCCGGATTCGCTCGCGTAATCCTCAAAGATGCCGCGATCCAATGTAATGCCGCCACGTGTCATCCGATGTGGTGATGATCACAAACCCCCGAAATCCTCTTCCGCGATCTCGGCGTTAATTCCGGTCGTCCGATGAAATTCACATTTAATCGTAGCCGTAATAAATACATGCGCGGTATTCGTTTCATTAAAAAAATAAATGCACGGTATTGGTTTCTTATCCGTACCGTAATCCGTACTTTTACGTTAATGGATCTATGTCTCCCGTAAACAGTTACAGTTAAATGAATTATCCTACTTGACAATGTTTAGTTAAATATCAAACCATATAGTATGTAACACTAGTTAAAGACTTAACGGCTAAGGCTACCGGCTACCGGTTGACTGCCGTCCGCTAGGTACTAGGATCAAATCCTATGGCCGGCACATATCTTTTAGTAATTAATCCCTAGACTAATAGAAATTTCGCGTAAACCTCTGGATAGCCTAGGTAGCCATGGCTCTAGCTCCTTCTCCAATTTCTCAATGACTACGACAAGTTTGAGAGTTGGAGAGAGAAGTTAGAGGTAGACTGCCTTGTCTTCTTTCTATATTTCTATTTAGACCTAGAAAATACTTTAAATGGACCATTAATTTCTACACTCCCCTTATTTTCTAGTCAATCTTTAATTTCAGACCACACTTCTCCTTGCAGAAAATTAGCTTAGGGGAAGGCACAGGTTTGGTCATCATATCTGCTACCATCTCACTATTTGGTCGGTACTCTAAACAGATTATTTTGTTTTCTACTTTCTCTCTAACAAAGCTGAGTCTGATGTCCATGTGTTTGGCTTTAAAATGATGTTTAGGATTGGCACAAATAGCGATTGCTGCCTGATTATCACAAAAAAAAATATGCACACCACTCTTAAGGTGACCAAGCTCACCAAGCACCAGAGCAAGAGGCCATATACTCAGCCTCCATGGTGGACTGAGCAATAACTTTTTGTTGTTTGCTACTCCAACAGCAAGCCCCATCACCCACATATAATACATATCTAGAAGTGCATCTCCTCATCGGAGCATCACCATAACTGGCATCACTCCAAATAGTGATGTCAATATTCTCCCACCCAAATGCAACCATAGATCCCTAGTTCCTATCAAATATCTAATGACTCTCTTAGCTGCCTCCCAATCCCTCTTGGTGGGAGCATTTAGACTTCTACTCAGCACTCCTACAACTGCAGCTATATCCGGCCGGGTACAATTCATAAAATAGATTAGACTTCCCACTACTTGCCTGTAAGGAATAATCTGCATGAACTTCTGTTCTTCAAGAGATAATTCCTCGTCTAAGACTATGACTCCTTCTTCCTCACTCCCCTCACTTCCCTTCTTCAATTCCATTGGAGTTGTACAACTATTAGCTTTATCCATTTGAAATTTTTCAAGCATGTTCCCTATTGCTTCCTTTTAAGTCAATCTTATAATTTTTCTTTTTCGGTCTCTCTCTACTTGAATTCCCAAAATATATTTTGCTTCCCCCATATCCTTCATTTCAAATCTCCCCTAAAGATCGGTTTTCAGTTTATTAATTTTTTCCATTGATTTACTTAAAACAAGCAAATCATCAACATAAATTGCAATAAATATAAAACCTTCCTCATCTTCAAAAACATAGATTGAGTGATCTGAGCTGATCCGGAAATATCCCAGACCGGTAAGAAACTCATCAAGCTTCTTATTCCACTGTCGAGGCGCCTGTTTCAAACCATAAAGAGATTTAATCAGCCGCCATACCTTACTCTCCTCTCCTTCCTCCACAAACCCTTCAGGTTGTCGCATGAAGATCTCTTCTTCCAATTCTCCATGCAAAAAAGCTATCTTGATGTCAATCTGGTGCACTTCCATGTCTTTCGCTGCTGCCAGGCTGAGAAGTATGTGGACGGAGGGAAATCTGACCACCGGGGCAAAGGTTTCCTCGTAGTCAATTCCCTCCTTTTGTGTAAATCCCTTTGCCACTAGTCGGGCCTTGTAGCGCTCGATTGTGTTATCTGGATTCAGTTTTAATTTGAAAACCCAATTACAACCGATTGGTTTTCGGTTAGGTGGACAATCCACCAGCTCCCAAGTAACGGCTGCCATAATTGAGGCCATCTCCTCATTGATGGCTGTCTTCCACCGATTTTTTTTTGGACAAGTCATCGCCTCTCTATAAGTTTGAGGTTCATCTTGATGAGATAGTTTAGTTACCTTGTTATTAATGTTGAAATTTATAGATTTCTAGAGTATTTTCTAGGTTTAAATATGTTTTTATAAAAGGAAAAAGAAAAGGACGGACAGCCTGCCTCCACCTCCGCTCTCTAGCCCCCATACTTGTTGTAGTCACTGAAGGAAAGAGAGAGAGGTTGATCCATGGCTGCCTTAGTTGAACAGACAGCTATTTTTAGTAGGTTACCAAAAATATATATGACGGACCAGAGATTTGATCCCGGGTACCTACGGTTCGTCAAATCGACCGGTAGCGGTCAGCTTTATCCTAATAGACTAGGACCAATGCTAAGTGCTATGGTATGTGATAGATATATATTTAGTTCGAAAGGATAAAGTTCATTTAACTAAAACTGTTAACGGCGTACATATATACAGTTTTATAAAGTACGTCCTACGACGCTAATTCAAAACGGATACCACGCATTTTATTTCTACATCGGAACAAATATCGCGCAAGTATTTATTCCGGCCAAGATTACGTTTCGCATATAATCCAACGGCGCACATCATGGCCGAAATCCCGGAGTGGTCACTTTGGCATTTAGTGACGTGGCATCACCTGGCGCCACGTGGAGAGACATCATTCGGTCGCGGGAATTCCGAGGAACGTACGGATGAGTGGAAAGTATACACGCGTCCACTTATGGCCTTGTCGTACAGAGGCCGTACAGAAAGTACATCGGCAGTAGTACTCTCTAGTACTATACAGTTTTGTGATTGGTTCGTACAGGCAGTAGATAGGAGCTGTGAGAGGGAATTAGGAAAAACTAGGACTTAGGAAAATTTAGGTAGATAGTCCTCTCTCTCAGAGAGTTTGTATAAATTGGCATCTTTGCCACCCTATAACTTATCGCCTGGTTGGCCTTTTTCAGTGATTCTTTTTTCTACGGACTCAGGGGAGTCCATACTACACAGGGGTGCAGTCAAATTGTCAGTTTGCCTTCTTGGGCAGCAGTGGTTGTGGCTTAAAGTGGGTTAGTTAAATACTATCTAGAGGCTTCCTGTATTCTGTGGTCCAATGGAGGACACAGAATTGCAATTAACCTGTTTTTCTTGCAGTCTTTTGCTACTTCTCCTTCCCCCCTCATAATCTGAGGTCGGAATAGATGGTTCTCGTGGATTCTTTAGAACAAACTCGGCTTCTCCCCTATCCCTTGATTCTGAATCAATTTCCACCACGTCTTCCGCTTCCGATAGAGTTGTCACTGGAGTTTCAACAGCCGAGTCCTTTTCGGTTTGATTTGTACCTGCAAGAATGTCATCTTCTCTAAAACCTGGATAGTTAGGAAGCTCAAAGTCATCGAAATTTTCTGACTCGAATCTGATTTTTACTGACTTTGTATATTTGAAGGGATCCACAGACTTTCCTTCATCCATAACTACTAGATGCTTTACTAAGATTATATCTTCCCTTTTTAGATCATAAACTCTATATCCTTTAACATCCTCATCATATCCTAATAAGTATCTCGGTTTTCCTTTAGGATCTAGCTTCAAATTAGACCGATCAGTATCTAGACTGAATACTTGACTGCCGAAAACCTTTAAGTGAGATATGTCTGGTTTCCGGCCTGTCCATCTGTCATAAGGTGTTTGATCTTTTATAGCTGAAGTAAGAACTTTATTTTTGAGGTAATTAGCACAGTTCATTGCTTCTGCCCAAAACCTTTTTCCTATCTTCTTATCTCACAACATACTTCTAGCATTATCACTTAGTGTTATGTTTAACCTTTCATCTACCCCATTCTGTTCCGGGTTTTCTGGAACTGTCTTTTGGTGTTGGATCCCATCTTCCCTCATAAAATCCTCAAACTGGTTAGAAGTATACTCTCCACCATTCTCACTCCTTATTCTTTTGATTGGAGTTTCATGGAGTTTTACGCTCCATGTTTTATATTGTCTAAATCAATCCTGAGATTCGGACTTGTTTTTCAAAAAATACACTCGCGAATACCGAGACCAATCATCAGTGATAGTCATCATAAATCTCTCCCCCCCCGGTGAGGGCACTTTAGCCGGTCCCCAAATATCTGTGTGTACTAGATCTAGAATATTTTCTCCCTTATAGGTTGCTGTTTTAGGAAAGGGTAATATGTGTGTTTTACCTTGAGCACATCCACTACAATCACTTATATTATCATTCTCAGTTAACTTAATCCCTTCCAACACTCCCATCTTTTTCATTTCTCTTAACTTGTCTAGATTCACATGCCTAAGCCTCTTATGCCACATCATATTATCATGAACACAGCATAATAAAGTTTCTTCTTTTCATTACTTAAAACCATCCTAAACAATCCATGGCTACCTTTCTCAGCAATGAAATAGACATCCTCCTCAAATCTAGCAGTAAAGACTCCTTCCCTAGTGCTAGTAAAAAAACCCTTATCATCTATTACGGATGTAGAGATGAGGTTTTTGTTCAGCTCCGAAATAAACAATACATCGGAGAAAGTTACTATGGATGTCTTTCCTTCTACTAACACTTTCAAATCTACCGATCCTACAAGAGTAGTGGTGACTATCCTCCCATCCGCGTACTCTATCTCTACGGTGTGAATCTTTCTTATCTTAGTGAACAGGTGCCTATCCTTACTCATGTGCATGGAGGCACCTGAATCTACAATCTAGCCTGCTTCACCTTTCAATCCACTGTAAGCACATTTCTGCCTTCGTGGAATTTCGACCTCGTTTTTTGCCCCCAACTCCTCATCTAAAAAAAGCTCATCGTCCTCGTCCTCCGATTCTGCCTCATGCACTTGTGTCACAAGGGTCTTTTCTTTCCCCTCGGGGTACCACCGGTCTGCCCTTCCTTTAATCGAAGCTCGGTTAGTTTAGTGCACTCTGCCATATAGTGCCCAGGTTTCTTACAAAAATGACATAAACCATTGGGAGCCCTTGGTCCAAATTGGTCGGTCTGATTTTTTCTGCTCCCTCCCCCCATAGTTTCCGACCGGTTTCCGAGAATCCTTGTTTCTCCAATCGATCGCAATTGCCAAGGCTTGGCCACTCTTTTCTCCCCTTCGGATCTCAATCGTATTCTCCAGAACGAGAATCATCCCTACCACAAAGTTCCATATCCACCTTGAGTCCGGCAAGTCCTGCACACGGTTGACTATGTTCTCGAACTCATCGGGTAACTTCATCAGTAAACAGTTAACCTTTTCTTTTTCGTTTAAATCTTTTCGCGCACTCTTTAGCTCCATGAAGAGTGTACATTGCAAATATCCAACATCTTCCCCCCTTTGTATACATACTCCTTAACTTTTTGATCAACCAACTGTTGTTGCTGAATCGTACCACTTCGGTACATCTCTATGAGAGCCATCCAAAGATCGGATGCCCTTTCTACCTGCAAATGAGGACATGCAAGTCCTTGAGTGAGATGGCGTAGGATGGAGTGCTTTGCCGCCATATTGTTGAAGTCCCAGGTTTAAGTATCATTCTCCTCGTTCCTCGGAATAGGTGACATGAATGCCGAACCAGTTGCTATTGGTGTGGTCGCCTCCTTCTCCTTTCCTTTGTCCACCACCTCTCCTTCATTTGTTTCCTCCGTTGAAGGTGGATCCTCTTTTCTGGTGAATCTGCTTCCTCCAAACCATGGAGGAAATCTAAGACTTGATGGACGCCCCAACCGTCCACTCAATATCCCCCAAAACCTTTTTTCGCATAGAGCTCCTATCATCATACTTTCCCAGTATATGAAGCCAGTTCCATTAAAGATTGGTACCTTAGAGGGTGGGCCCATAACCTGAAACTCTGAGACCTCCATAAGTCCTCAGAACGGACAGCTTCCAAAAAGCCTTTAGGATAACCCTGACCCCTTTGTGTTTCAGCAAAAACAACTGCCAACCTAGTAGACAATAACACTGGCCAACTTCACCCATGTGAAGGCAAGACTCTCGTGAGTCGATAGGAAAAAGAATCTCTGAATCTGCTCCCCTGAGCTGTAAGTTATGGAGGGTCAAAGTTGACCTTTTGTACAGAAGCTCTCTGGGAGAGAGGGTCATATCTCCTAATTTTTCTAAGTCTTATCTCTCTCACTGACTCTATCTACTGATGTACGGAGCCAATCAGATTACAGTTTCGTACACAAATGTACAACTGCCGGTGTACTTTATGTACGGCCATTGTACGACATGGCCTAAATGTTGACACGTGGTATGTCCGGATTCGCTCCCGTAATCCTCGGAGATGCCGCGATCCAATGTAATTCCGCCACGTGTCATCTCATGTGGCGATGATCACAAACCGTCGAAATCCTCTTCCGCGATCTCGGGTTAATTCTGGCTATCCGATTAAATTCACATTTAATCATAGCCGTAATAAATACATGCGCGGTATTCGTTTCATTAAAAAAATAAATGCGCGGTATTGGTTTCTTATCCGTACCGTAATCCGTACTTTTACATTAATGGATCTATGTCTCCCGTAAACAGTTACAGTTAAATGAATTATCTTACTTGACAATGTTTAATTAAATATCAAACCATATAGTATATAACACTAGTTAAAGACTTAACGACTAAGGCTACCGGCTACCGGTTGACTGCCGTCCGGTAGGTACCAGGATCAAATCCTGTGGCCGGCACATACCTTTTAGTAAATAAACCCTTAGCTAATATATATTTCCCGTAAACCTCTGGATAGCCTAGGTAGCCATGGTTATAGCTCCCTCTCCAATTTCTCAATGACTGCGACAAGTTTGAGAGTTGGAGAGAGAAGTTAGAGGTAGATTGCCTCGGCTTCTTTCTATATTTCTATTAAGACCTAGAAAATACTTTAAATGGACCATTAATTTCTACAAGCTGTAGAAAAAAGTTGTTTGGTAAGTTCTTGATCAGCTTTTGTGAGTTTATTATGTCTACTTCTACTACTACTGTTGCTGCTTCCCCTGCTCCAATGGTCGTAGAACAACAGGTTATGGGCCTATCATGAAGAATTCCTATCTTCTCGAGAGAAAAATATGTTTATTTGGCGGATATGGTAGAAACAAACTTCTAAAATAATAGTCTTTTCGATATTTTAGATGGTTGACAGGCAGAATCGCATCCGTCTTCGTCGAAGAAAAAATTGCAAGTACATTTACACGGTTTCGATTCGTGAAACTCTGAGACCTCCATAAGTCCTCAGAGTGGACAGCTTCCAAGAAGCCTCTAGGATAATCCTGACCCCTTTGTGTTTAAGCAAAAATAACTGCCACCCTGGCAGACAAAAACTCTGACTAACTTCACCCCTGTGAAGACAAGACTCCCCTGAGTCGATAGCAAAAAGAATCTCTGAATTTGCTCCCCTGAGCAGTAAGTTATGGAGGGTCAAAGTTGACCTTTTGTACAGAAGCTCTCTAGGAGAGAGGGTCCTATCTTCTAATTTTTCTAAGTCCTATCTCTCTCACAGACTCTATCTACTGATGTACGGAACCAATCAGAATTGAGTTCCGTACGCAAAAGTACAGCTGCCGGTGTACTTTATGTACGGACATTGTACGACATGGCCAAAATGTCGACACATGTCAAATCCGGATTCGGTGCCATAAACTCCGGAGTTTCCACAATCCAACGGAATTTTGCCACGCGTCATCTGATGTGGCGATGGCCACAAACCGCCGAAATCTTCCTCCGCGATCTCGGCGCTAATCCCGGCCGTCCGATTAAATTCGGCTTTAATCGTAGCCGTAATAAATACATGCGCGGTATTTGTTTCATTTACAAAACAAATGCGCGGTACTGATTTATGTCCGTACCGTAAGTCGTACATTACATATTACTGGATCTATGTATCCCGTAATTAATTCTAGTTAAATGGTTTATCGCTTGTATACATATATAAATAATTATCAAACTATATGTTTGGTAACACTACCGCTAGATGAAACGGCTAAGGCTACCGGCTACATTGTGTCTGCCGGCCGGCAGGTACAAGGATCAAATCCTGCCGCCGGCACATACATTTTAATTAAATATATATAAACCCTAATATAAAATTCCCGTAAACCTCAGGATAGCCAAGGTAGCCATGGCTCTAGCTTCCTCTCCAATTTCTCAGTGACTGCGACAAGTTTGAGAGTTGGAGAGAGAAGTTAGAGATAGACTGCCTCGGCTTCTATATTTCTTTTCAGACCTAGAAAATACTAATAAAACCATTAGTTTCTACACTCCGCTTATTTTCTAGTCAATCTTTAATTTCAGACCACACTTCTCCCTGCAAAAAAATAGCTTAGGGGAAGGCACGGGTTTGGTCATCATATCTGCTACCATCTCACTATCTGGTCTGTACTCTAAACTGATTATTTTGTTTTCTACTTTCTCTCTAACAAAGCTGAGTCTGATGTCCATGTGTTTGGCTTTAAAATGGTGTTTAGGATTGGCAGAAATAGCGATTTCTGCCTGATTATCACAAAATATTTTCTGCACACCACTCTTAAGGTGACCAAGCTCACCAAGCAAAGATTTGACCCACATCAATTCTTTTACAGCAGAGCAAGAGGCCATATACTCAGCCTCCATGGTGGACTGAGCAATAACCTTTTGCTGTTTGCTACTCCAACAGCAAGCCCCATCACCCACATATAATACATATCCAGAAGTACATCTCCTCATCGGAGCATCACCATAACTGGCATCACTCCAAGTAGTGATGTCAGTATTCTCCCCACCCAAATGCAACCATAGATCTCTAGTTCCTACCAAGTATCTAAGGACTCTCTTAGCTGCCTCCCAATCCTTCTTAGTGGGAGCATTTAGACTTCTACTCAGCACTCCTACAGCTGCAGCTAAATCCGGCCGGGTACAATTCATAAAATAGATTAGACTTCCCACTACTTGCCTGTAAGGAATAGTCTGCATGAACTTCTGTTCATCAGGAGATAATTCCTCGTCTAAGACTATGACTCCTTCTTCCTCACTCCCCTCACTTCCCTTCTTCAATTCCATTGGAGTTGTGCAACTATTAGCTTTATCCATTTGAAATTTTTCAAGCATGTTTCCTATTGCTTCCTTTTGAGTCAATCTTATAATTTTTCTTTTTCGGTCTCTCTCTACTTGAATTCCCAAAATATATTTTGCTTCCCCCATATCCTTCATTTCAAATCTCCCCTTAAGATTGGTTTTCAGTTTATTAATTTTTTCCATTGATTTACTTAAAACAAGCAAATCATCAACATAAATTGCAATAAATATAAAACCTTCCTCATCTTCGAAAACATAGATTGAGTGATCTGAGCTCATCCGAATATATCCCAGACCGGTAAGAAACTCATCAAGCTTCTTATTCCACAGTCGGGGCGCCTGTTTCAAACCATAAAGAGATTTAATCAGCCGGCATACCTTACTCTCCTCTCCTTCTTCCACAAACCCTTCGGGTTGTCGCATGAAGATCTCCTCTTCTAATTCTCCATGCAAAAAGGCTGTTTTGATGTCCATCTGGTGCACTTCCATGTCTTCCGCCGCTGCTAAACTGAGAAGTATGCGGACGGAGGGAAATCCGACCACCGGGGCAAAGGTTTCCTCGTAGTCAATTCCCTCCTTTTGTGTAAATCCCTTTGCCACTAGTCGGGCCTTGTAGCGCTCGATTGTGTTATCTGGGTTCAGTTTCAGTTTGAAAACCCACTTACAACCGATTGGTTTTCGGTTAGGTGGACAGTCCACCAGCTCCCAAGTATCGGCTGCCATGATTGAAGCCATCTCCTCATTGATGGCTGTCTTCCACCGGTTTCTTTCTGGACAAGTCATCGCCTCTCGATAAGTTTGAGGTTCATCTTGATGAGATAGTTTAGTTACCTTGTTATTAACCTGTTTTTCTTGCAGTCTTTTGCTACTTCTCCTCCCTCCCTCAAAATCTGAGGCCGGAATAGATGGTTCTCGTGGATTCTTTCGAACAAACTCGGCTTCTCCCCTATCCCTTGATTCCGAATCAATTTCCACCACGTCTTCCGCTTCGAGTAGAGTTGTCACTGGAGTTTCCACAGCCGAGTCCTTTTCGGTCTGATTTGTTCCTGCAAGAATGTCATCGTCTCTAAAACCTGGATAGTTAGGAAGCTCAAAGTCATCAGAATTTTCTGACTCAAATCTGATTTTTACTGACTTTGTATATTTGAAGGGATCCACAGACTTTCCTTCATCCATAACTACTAGATGCTTTACTAAGATTATATCTTCTCTTTTTAGATCATAAACTCTATATCCTTTAACATCCTCATCATATCCTAATAAGTATCCCGGTTTTCCTTTAGGATCTAGCTTCCAATTGGACCGATCAGTATCTAGACTGAATACTTGATTGCCGAAAACCTTTAAATGAGATAAGTCTGGTTTCCGGCCTGTCCATCTCTCATAAGGTGTTTGATCTTTTATAGCTGAAGTAAGAACTCTATTTTTGAGGTAATTAGCACAGTTCATTGCTTCTGCCCAAAACCTTTTTCCTATCTTCTTATCCGACAACATACTTCTAGCACTATCACTTAGTGTTCTATTTAACCTTTCAGCTACCCCATTCTGTTCAGGATTTTCTGGCACTGTCTTTTGGTGTTGAACCCCATCTTCCCTCAAAAAATCCTCAAACTGGTTAGAAGTATACTCTCCACCATTGTCACTCCTTACTCTATTGATTGGAGTTTCATGGAGTTTTTCGCTCCATGCTTTATATTGTCTAAAACAGTCCTCAGCTTCTGACTTGTTTTTCAAAAAATATACTCGGGAATACCGAGACCAATCATCAGTTATAGTCATCATAAATCTCTTCCCCCCCGGTGAGGGCACTCTAGCCGGTCCCCAAATATCTGTGTGTACTAGATCTAGAAGTTTTTCTCCCTTATAGGTGGTTGTTTTTGGAAAGGGTAATCTGTGTGCTTTACCTTGAGCACACCCACTACAATCACTTATATCATCACTCTCACTGAACTGAATCCCTTCCACCACTCCCATCTTTTTCATCTCTCTTAACTTATCTAGATTCACATGCCCAAGCCTCTTATGCCACATCATAATATCATGAACACAAGCATAATAAAGTTTCTTCGTTTCATTACTTAAGATCAGATTAAACATCCCATGGCTACCTTTCTCAGCAATGAAATAGACATCCTCCTCAAAACTAGCAGTAAAGACTCCTTCCCTAGTGCTAGTGAAAAAACCCTTATCATCTAATACTGATGTAGAGATAAGGTTTTTGTTCAGCTCCGAAATAAACAATACATCGGAGAATGTTAATATGGATGTCTTTCCTTCAACTAACACTTTCAGATCTACCGATCCTACAAGAGTAGTGGTGACTATCCTCCCATCCCCGTACTCTATCTCTACGGTGGGAATCTTTCTTATCTTAGTGAACAGGTGTCTATCCTTACACATGTGCATTGAGGCACCTGAATCTATAATCCAGCCTGCTTCACCTTTCAATCCACCGTAAGCACATTTCTGCCTTCGTGGAATTTCAACCTCAGTTTTCGCCTCCAACTCCTCATCCAAAAGGAGCTCATCGTCCTCGTCCTCGGATTCCGCCTCAAGTACCTGTGTGACAAGGGCCTTTTTCTTTCCTCTCGGGGTACCACCGGTCTGCCCCTCCTTTAACCGAAGCTCGGTTAGCTTGGTGCACTCTGCCATATAGTGCCCAGGTTTCTTACAAAAATGACATAAACCTTTGGGAGCCCTTGGTTCGAACTCGCCAACCTGTTTTTCCCGCTCCCTACCCCCATAGTTTCTGACTGGTTTCCGGGAATCCTTGTTCCTCCAATCGGTCTCTGTTGCCAAGGCTTGGCCACTCTTTCCTCCCCTTCGGATCTCAATCGTATTCTCTCGAACGAGAATCATCCCTACCACTGAGTTCCATATCCACCTTGAGTCCGGCAAGTCCTGCACACGGTTGACTATGTTCTCGAACTCATCAGGTAACTTCATTAGTAAACAGTTAACTTTTTCTTTTTCACTAAAAACTTTACCCGCACTCTCTAGCTCCATGAAGAGTGTAGCAAGCTCATTGCAAAAATCCAACATATTTCCCCCTTTGTATACATACTCCTTAACTTTCTGATCAGCCAACTGTTGTTGCTGAATCGTACCACTTCCGTACATCTCTATGAGAGCCATCCAAAGATCGGATGCCCTCTCTACCTGCAAATGAGGACATGCAAGTCCTTGAATGAGATGGCGTAGGATGAAGTGCTTTGCCGCCATATTGTTGAAGTCCCAGGTTTCAGTATCATTCTCCTCGTTCCTCGGAATAGGTGACATGAATGCTAAACCAGTTGCTATTGGTGTGGTCGCCTCCTTCTCCTTTCCTTTGTCCACCACCTCTCCTTCCTTTGTTTCCTCCGTTGAAGGTGAATCCTCTTTCCTGGTGAATCTGCTTCCTTTAAACCCTGGAGGAATTCCAAGACTTGATGGACGCCCCAATCGTCCACTCACTATCCCCCAAAACCTTTTTTCGCATAGAGCTCCTATCATCATACTTTCCCAGTATATGAAGCCAGTTCCATTAAATATTGGCACCCTAGAGGGTGGGCCCATAACCTGAAACTCTGAGACCTCCATAAGTCCTCAGAGTGGACAGCTTCCAAGAAGCCTCTAGGATAATCCTGACCCCTTTATGTTTAAGCAAAAATAACTGCCACCCTGGCAGACAAAAACTCTGACCAACTTCACCCCTGTGAAGACAAGACTCCCCTGAGTCGATAGCAAAAAGAATCTCTGAATTTGCTCCCCTGAGCAGTAAGTTATGGAGGGTCAAAGTTGACCTTTTGTACAGAAGCTCTCTGGGAGAGGGGGTCCTATCTTCTAATTTTTCTAAGTCCTATCTCTCTCACAGACTCTATCTACTGATGTACGGAACCAATCAGAATTGAGTTCCGTACGCAAAAGTACAGCTGCCGGTGTACTTTATATACGGACATTGTACGACATGGCCAAAATGTCGACACATGTCAAATCCGGATTCGGTGCCATAATCTCCGGAGATTCCACAATCCAACGGAATTTCGCCACGCGTCATCCGATGTGGCGATGGCCACAAACCGCCAAAATCTTCCTCCGCGATCTCGGCGCTAATCCCGGCCGTCCGATTAAATTCGGCTTTAATCGTAGCCGTAATAAATACATGCGCGGTATTTGTTTCATTTACGAAACAAATGCGCGGTACTGATTTATGTCCGTACCGTAAGTCGTACATTACATATTACTGGATCTATGTATCCCGTAATTAATTCTAGTTAAATGGTTTATCGCTTGTATACATATATAAATAATTATCAAACTATATGTTAGGTAACACTACCGCTAGATGAAACGGCTAAGGCTACCGGCTACATTGTGTCTGCCGGCCGGCAGGTACAAGGATCAAATCCTGCCGCCGGCACATACATTTTAATTAAATATATATAAACCCTAATATAAAATTCCCGTAAACCTCAGGATAGCCAAGGTAGCCATGGCTCTAGCTTCCTCTCCAATTTCTCAGTGACTGCGACAAGTTTGAGAGTTGGAGAGAGAAGTTAGAGATAGACTGCCTCGACTTCTATATTTCTTTTCAGACCTAGAAAATACTAATAAAACCATTAGTTTCTACAATTCGCGTCTGTGCATGAATTGTTTCACATGCGCCTTTTCGTGAGATTGGTATGAATTAGCCGATGTGTCAAATAATATGTACTTATCAAACCTCATAGGTGTATCTTTTGGTCAACGCCTTAATGGTTAAGACATACTGTAATTTTGTGACCTTCATTGGTACACAGAATGTCATGCTTATATGAAGCCTCTAGGATATGGCAATGGATAAGTACCACCTTGGTACGCAAAAATTCTAACCGACTACACCCATGTGTAGCGTGGACTCGCTTGAGGCTGTAGCAAGAAGAATCACCGAAATTGCTCACCTGAGCATTAAGTTATGAATGTTCAAAGACAACATATTTATACATGTGGCCTCTGGGAGAGAGGGCTTTTTATAAAGAATTGAAGTCCTAAGAACCTACTAATAACTCTTCTAGACCAATCAAAATATCGTACGCTAAATAATATGCATACAAAGTACAGTAGCCGCCGTACTTTATGTACGAAAATATTAGGCACCACTCTTGGTCTGCCACGTGTCAAATAAGTCGTCACCATTCTATCCTTTTCTTCTTCGGCATCCTATAGGATGGTGCCACGTTTCATCTTCCTCCACTTTGGCAAAGTGCTCCCAGAAATACCTTTCCGGCATGCCGGCACTCACGCGTGTCGTTCGTTCGTAATTCGCTGATTAATGTCGGCCGTTCGATCTGACGGCACGCTAAATATTTTTGACCGTTGAAATTCCGTCTTACTTTGCAAACCGCTAATCGCGAAACGACATTTGATTTTGTTTCGTTCATTTCAGGCGGTATAGTATTTCGTGCGGTACTGTATGTTTCCATGTTTCATTTCGTTCCGTAAGCCGCTAAATGGAATGTGTCGCTGCGTCACTCTTCAAATACTTATCGAAAAGAATGTGGTTATCGATTCATCAAGACCTACCGGATAAGGCGGGGCTATGCCGTACGTGTGTCATCCGGAGATCACAGGATCAAATCTTGTTCCTGGTAGTTTATCTTTTGCAGGAGCTTGCAGGGGCTGTGTCTTCTGCTTATCTTTTGAGGCTGTCATGGCTGCATGCTAGTTCTTAAGGACTACGACAAGTATGACAACAGTAGAATGCCCATAGACTGACTAAGAAGATAGATTATAAAATACCCTTTTCCAACACTCCCCTTATTTTCTAGTCTATCTTTTCTTTCAGTCTACACTTCTCGCTACAGAATATCAATTTGGGAGAGGGAACCAGCTTAGTCAGCATATCTGCTTCCATCTCTCCATCCGGTCTTTATTCCAAACTAATTATTTTATCCTCAACCTTCTCTCTAACAAAGCTCAAACAAATATCCATATGCTTTGCTTTAAAGTGATGCTTAGGGTTTGCCGCAATTGCAATCGCAGCTTGATCGTCACAAAATATCATTTGCACTCCATTCTTATTACATCCCTGTTCTTGAAGCAAAGATTTCACCCACATTAATTCTTTCACAGCCAAACAAGAGGCCATATACTAAGCCTCCATGGTGGATTGAGCAATCACCTTTTGTTGCTTGATGCTCCAACAGCAAGCCCCATTCCCAACATAAAACACATACCCACAAGTACACCTCCTCATCGGAGCATCCCCATAACTGGCATCACTCCAAGTGGTGATGTCAGTATTATCCCCTTCCAAATGCAACCACAAATCTCTTGTTCCTATCAATTATTGCATGACCCTTTTGGCTGCTTCCCAATCTTTCTTCCTACGATCATTCAGACTCCTACTTAGTACCCCGTCTGCTATATCAAGACGAGTATATTTCATGAAATAGATCAAACTACCGAAAACTTGTCTGTACGGAATAGTTTGCATGAACTTGCTTTTCTCAAGTCCTAACTCATTATCTAAGATCATGACTCCCTTTTCTGAGCTCCCCTCATTTCCCTTTTTAAGTCCATTGGAGTCGTACAACTCTTTGTTTTATCCATTTGAAATTTTTTAAGCATATTCCCTATTGCTTCCTTTTGAGTTAGTCTAATTGTTTTCTTCGCTCTATCCTTTCCATCTGAATTCCCAAAATGTACTTTGCCTCTCCCTAGTCCTTCATTTCAAATCTACTATTTAGATCCTTTTTTAATCTATTATTTTCTCCATTGATTTACTCAAAACAAGCAAATCATCCACATAGATAGCACTGAAAATTATGCCTTCCTCATCCTCAAATATATAGATGGAATGATCCGAACTGATTTGGATACATCCTAAACTTGTTAGAAACTCGTCCAGCTTCTTGTTCCATTGGCGTTGAGCTTGCTTTAGTCTGTAAAGGGATTTTATCAATCTGCACACTTTACTTTCTTCTCCTTTCTCCACAAATCTCTCTGGTCGTCGCATGGAAATCTCTTCTTCTAATTCTCCGTGTAAAAAAGCGGTTTTGATGTCCATATAGTGCACTTCCATGTCTTCGGATGCCACTAGACTAAGTAGAATTTGGACGGAGGGAAATCTAACAACCGGAACGAAGGTCTCCTCATAATCGATTCCCTCCTTCTATGTGAACCCCTTTGCCACTAATCTGGCCTTGTATTGCTCGATAGTGTTATCCGGATTGAGTTTAAACTTAGATACCCATTTGCATCATATCGGTTTTCTGTCCGAAGGACAATCCACCAACTCCCATGTGTTTGCTTCCATAATGGAAGCCATCTCAACATTAATGGTTGTCACCCATCTACTAGTTTCCGGACTATTAATTGCCTCCGAGTAAGTCCGGGGTTCGCTCAAATGTGACAGCTTAGTTACCTTGTTGTTTACTTCTCTCTCTTCAAGCCTCTTGATGCTTCTCCTTCCTCCTTCAAACTTTGATGTTGGGATAGAGGGTAATCTCGGATTTCTCCAAACAACTTCATCTTCTCCCCTATCCCTAGAGTCCATCTCCGGAAGTTCATCGTCTATTTTCGGTCTCTCCTTGTTTTCTTCCTCGGTTTGGCCCCGAAAGTTGTGACTCCAAGAGAGGGTCACTCTTGGTCAGATTTTTCTCTTCCTCTGCAAGGTTAGGCTGAACCGGAGTTTGGTTAGAAGAATCTGAATCTAACTCATTTTCGGATCCAATTCTAATTCTAACTGGTTTAGTGTATTTAAAGGGATCTATGGACTTTCGTTCATCCATGACTACCAAGTGTCTTACTAGAATTATGTCTTCTCTTCCGAGATCATAAATACAATATCCCTTTACATTTTCATCATATCCAAGTAGGTATCCCAGCTTTCCCCTTGCATCTAACTTCTAATCAGATTTTTCTGTGTTTAGACTAAACACTTGACTTCCGAACACCTTTAAATGTAAAATATTAGGTTTTCTCCCGGTCCATCTTTCATAAGGTATTTGTCCTTTTACCGCCGAGGTAAGGACTCTATTTTTTAGATAGTTAGCACAATTCATAGCTTCTGCCCTAAAACATTTTCTTATTTTTTTATTCGACAACATATTACGTGCACTATCACTTAATGTCTGATTTAGTCTCTCGGCTACACCATTTTGTTATGGGTTCCTTCGAACAGTTTTTTGGTGTTGAACCCCTTCCTCTTTCAAGAAATCCTCAAACTCATTAGAAGTGTTTTCCCCCTATTATCACTCCTCACTCTCTTTATAGGTGTCTCATGAAGCTTTTCACTCCATGCTTTTTACTGTTTAAAATAAACCGCAGCCTCATATTTGTTTTTCAAGAAATATACTCTAGAGTATCTAGACCAATCATCATTGATATTAAGCATAAATCTTTTTCCTCCAACTGATAGCACTTTGGCCAGTCCCCATATATCAGTATGAACTAGATCTAAGACCTTTTCACCCTTATATGTTGTGGTTTTTGGCAAAGGCAATCTGTGGGCTTTACCTTGAGCACATCCACTACAATCATCGAACGTCTCATTATCTCCAAAATGTATTCCCTCAACTACACCCGTTTTATTCATTTCTTTCAATCTATCTAGATGCACATATCCCTATCTTTTATGCCACATCATCAAATCACTTACACCTGTATAGTAAACTCTTGTCTTTCCGTTACTCAAATTCAGCCTAAACATTCCTTGGCTACTCTTTTCAATTGTGAAAGACAGTTCATTCTCATGTCTAGCAATAAAGACTCCTTTTTTAGTTCTAGTCTCAAAACCCTTATCATCTAAGGCCGACGTAGAGATAAGATTCTTGTTCAACCCTGGAATAAAAATAACATCAGAGAAAGTGACTATAGATGTCTTTCCATCAACTAAGACTCTCAAATCCAAATATCCCACTAAGTTAGTGGTTACATTCTCCCATCCCCATAGTCTATCTCTACACTAGGGATTTTTCTCATTTTGGTAAACAATGGTTTTTCTCTACACATATGCACAGAGGCTCCTCAATCAATAATCCATCCTATTCAAGAGCTTCTCTTACTCCTCCGAAAGCACACTTTTAGCTCCTTGGAATCTCCGGCTCACCTTTCACCTCCAGCTCCTCGTTGAGAAGAAGTTCTCAATCGTCTTCATCGGAATCCTCTCCCATGACTTGTGTTGCCACAAATGCCTTCTTTTTCCTTGCTGCTGGATTCCGATCTGTTCCTCCTTCAATCTCAGCTTTGTCAGTTAAGTACACTCTGCCATGTAGTGTCCCGGCTTCTTACAAAAGTGACAAAGCCTCTTTGGAGGCCTCGATCCAGATCTATAACGGAGCTTTCTTGGATTATGCTCCTACTATCGACAATTTGTCGAAGATTTCGCAAAATATGCTGCACCGCTCACGGACCTCCTCGAGAATGACGTGCCCTATGAGTGGAAAACAGCACAATGGTCGACCTTTGACACGCTAAAAGAGCGGTTGGTTATCGCCCTTGTGTTAGATGTTCCCGATCTTGAGTTACCTTGGACGATAATTACTAACGCCAATGATACGGCAGTTGGAGCGATTCTTATGCAAGATCATGGAAAAAGCCTACAACCTATTGCATATGACAGTCGGAAGTTAAAGGCAGCGGAGCTCAATTGGGCCACGCATGAGAAAGAGACAATTGCTATTATTAATGCTCTTGAAGTCTGGAAGTGCTACGGTCAAGGGAAGCGGATCACTGTAATCAAAGATCACCACGAGTTACAGTATCTCCAAACGCAACCCATATTATCGAAGAAACAGGTCAAGTGGATGACCTTTCCTCAGACTTTCGGACTTGAGTTAACTATCAAATACAAACTGGGTAAGACAAACCCAGCAGATGCCTTCTCGAGAAGACCTGGTGTTGCTGCGTCAGTGGCGAAGCAAGTATCGCAACCATTGCATCAAGAAATCGGGTATGCTGGAAGAAATGACACCGCAGCAGCGGATAAAACGCAGGAGTAGAAAGTCAGCGCAGTAACAGGCACGTTGTAAGTGGACGAGCAGTGGTTGAATACGATTAAGGCCGCATACGACGACGATGATATAATTAAGGAATTGGCCAAACGGAAGACCTTGATTCGAACCGCCAACGACATGTGGCGATACAGACCGAGTTAGACAACCCGACTATATCTTCCGACAAACCCGGAGTTACGTCACACAATACTTAAATTGAGTCACGACTAGCCGCTCAGTGGTTATTTCGGACGAGATAAAACAACTGTACGTGTCACTGAGGTGTATTATTGGCCGAACATGACTCGAGACATTGCAGAATATGTCAAAACGTGTGACTCGTGTAACTTGAACAAATCAGAGGCGGGTAGTCAAGGACTTTTACAACCTCTTCCGATACCGTCAGTGCCCTGGAAAGCGATTTTAATGGACATTATTGTTGCACTTCCAACGACACCAGAAGGATATGACTCTATATTCGTCCTCGTGGATTACCTTACAAAAATGGCCCATTTCTTACCTATGACAACCACAGCTACAGCTCGGAACGTGGCAAATCTATTCTTTCGAGAGATTTTCCGGCATCATGGGCTTCCAAAAAAGATCGTAAGTAATCGTGATAGAAAATTTGTCAGTCACTTTTGGATGAATATGTCCGAGTTGTGTGGAACGCAGCTTACCATGTCCACAACGTACCACCCTCAGACAGACGGTCAGACGCAAAGAGTGAACAGAACGTTGGAGGAGGCTTTAAGGGCTTATGTATCAATCCACCAAACAAACTGGGTAAACCATTTGACAGCGATTGAGGTAGCATACAACAGTGCTGTGCACTCATCCGCTAATGCTACGCCTTTCTCTCTCAATGGGCGACAACCTACCCTTCCCCATAATTTATTGGCCATCCAATGCCGTACACCGACCGCTATGGACTTTGCGCAGACGTTGAAAGTGAATCTAGATAAGGCGGCGAAAGCCCTCCAACAAGCAAAAGATCGCCAAAAGTCACAAGCCGACGCTCATCGGAAGGACATCGACTTTCATGTGGGAGACAGGGTTCGCCAAAACATGGCAAACATGTCATTACTAAGTGCGCTTTCAAGGAAATTAGCGCCACGGTTCACGCGACCATTCACCATCCTTTCCAAAGTGAGTGACGTAACTTACAAACTTGATATTCCAAAGGAATGGCAGATTCACAAGGTGTTTCATGTTTCACTACTCAAACCGTTTCGCGATCCTTACTCAGTTTATCCTCATCTCCGCCAATCTACACCGCTACCGCCAGTCCAAGGTACCGCGGATGAATACGAGGTGAAGGAAATTCTACAATCGCGTTGCCGCCAAAATTCCGACTCCACGCAATATTTAGTGCGGTGGAAAGGTTATGGAATGGAGGACGATTTTTGGGTAGACGAAAAGGATCTTCATTCCCCCGATTTGTTGCGCCAGTTTCTGCAGAGTGCGAACACTCAGCATAATCTGAGGGGCAGTCGCACTAAGCGCAACAACGGAACGAATCGCATATTCGCAACAGTCGCTGTCATCTTGGGAACGCGGCGAGGAAACGCAGCGGCGAAGGTAACGAACCAAAGCACTATGATTCCGCAACCACCAAAGTGTGCTGCAATAATGACGCCGTGAGAGGATCGTAGCGCCACCGCTGCGTTGACAAAAAAGCGCAACGGCGTAGTTGTAAATCACAAACTTGGTGAGGTCCAACTCCTGGTATCATCGCAGCAGCGCAATTTACGAAACGTTGGACACTGCGATAACTTCGCACGCTGCCACGCCTGGAAGAGTCCAATCACGGAACCCTCAACCCTCTTAGCTAAAGCGGCCATTAGTTCTCACGACCAACCTAATTTAAGCAGCTTGGAGAGCATCTCGCTCCGCACCGCCAGCTTACCCTCACTTTTCTAGTTGCCTGAACTATCTCGTACAACCGCATCCATAGCGTCGTCGTCCTCTCCGCCACCAAAAAAGAGGAGACTCGTACGAGTGGGGCAAGAGGATACACCTCCCCAGGATAGATTGTTTGTCGCGGCAGAGGTCATGGTAGAGGCGGACAGGAGAAGGGGAATGGTGAAAGAACCAGAACATAGAGAGACTGCTAGTAGTGCAGAAGGACCGACGGAAACCACTGGAGGGGAGGGATCGGAGAATTCACAGAACCCCGAATATAACCCATTTAACAGGGGGACCGAGAAGATGAAGAAGATCACGAGCTCTCACACGTTGAGGAACCGGAGCGGGAACCGACACCTCCACGGATAGCGGAACGTGCCTCTGATCTGGAGGTGATGAGGGATCCGAATAAGGAGAGTACGACCGACGAGCAGTCTTCAGAGAGCTCCGAAAAGAAGGCTGAGGCGCAGTATCCAAGTGGGAATGATGTGTTCATCCTCCAACGAGAGGAAGGGGAAACGGAAGGGGAAAGTGAAAAAGAAGAAAAAATGCATGACTATCTTTTTCCACTACCTTCCGACCCAAGATTTCTCGATCTCGCCTTCAACTTCGCCAAACGCTATAACTCGGATCTTTCCGAGTGGCTAGCAGCGTGGCGCACAGGAAGATCTGGAGGACCTATCAATATCCCTGCCAGTGTGCAATCACACCGGGCATGGAATTTCATGAGGACAAAGGACCTGGGAACAATCATAAGGGTTATGTGTAGTTAAACCTTCATGCACTACCATTCGTAGAGGTGGTCGAGGACCACTATCTGAAACTCTGAGACCTCCATAAGTCCTTAGAGTGGACAACTTCCAAGAAGCCTCTAGGATAACACTGACCCCTTTGTGTTTCAGCAAAAACAACTACAACCCTGGCAAACAATAACTCTGACCAACTTCATCCCTGTGAAAGCAATACTCCCCTGAGTCGATAGCAAAAAGAATCTCTGAATTTGCTCCCCTGAGCAGTAAGTTATGGAGGGTCAAAGTTGACCTTTTGTACAGAAGCTCTCTGGGAGAGAGGGTCCTATCTCCTAATTTTTCTAAGTCCTATCTCTCTCACAGACTCTATCTACTGATGTACGGAGCCAATCAGAATGCAGCTCCGTACACAAAAGTACAGCTGCCGATGTACTTTTTGTACGAACATTCTACGATATGGCCTAAATGTCGACACGTGGTATGTCGAGATTTGTTCCCGTAATCCTCGGAGATGCCGCGATCCAATGTTATTCCGCCACGTGTCGTCTGATGTGGCGACGTCCATAAACCGCCGAAATCCTCTTCCGCGATCTCGGCGTTAATTCTGGCCGTCCGATTAAATTCATATTTAATCGTAGCCGTAATAAATGCATGTGCGATATTCTTTTCTATAAAGAAACAAATGCGCGGTATTGGTTTCTTATCCGTACCGCTATCCGTACTTTTACAATTACTGGATCTATGTATCCCGTAATTCATTTCAGTTAAATGGTTTATCGCTTTTATACATATCTAAATAATTATCAAACTATATGCTAGGTATCACCACCGCTAGATTAAACGGCTAAGGCTACCGGCTATTCCGTGTCTGCCGGCCGGCAGGTTCAAGGATCAAATCCTGCCGCCGGCACATACATTTTAATTAAATAAATAAACCCTAATATAAAATTCCCGTAAACCTCAGGATAGCCAAGGTAGCCATGGCTCTAGCTTCCTCTCCAATTTCTCAGTGACTGCGACAAGTTTGAGAGTTGGAGAGAGAAGTTAGAGATAGACTGCCTCGACTTCTATATTTCTTTTCAGACCTAGAAAATACTCATAAAACCATTAGTTTCTACACAAAAGTACAACTGCCGGTGTACTTTCTGTACAAACATCGTACGACATGGCCTAAATGTCGACACGTGGTAAGTCCGGATTCGTTCCCGTAATCCTCGGAGATGCCGCGATCCAATGTTATTCCGCCACGTGTCATCCGATGTGGCGATGTCCATAACCCGCCGAAATCCTCTTCCACGATCTCGGCGTTAATTTCGGCCGTCCGATTAAATTCATATTTAATTGTAGCCGTAATAAATGCATGTGCGATATTCTTTTCTATAAATAAACAAATGCGCGGTATTGGTTTCTTATCCGTACCGCTATCCGTACTTTTACAATTATGGATCTATGTCTCCCGTAATCAGTTATAGTTAAATGAATTTTCCTACGCAATAACATTTAAATAAATATCATACCCTATATTACGTAACATTTAATGAAGACTTAACGGCTCAGGCTACCGTCTACTGGCTGCCTGCCGGCTGGTAGGTACAAGGATCAAATCCAGTAGCCGGCACCATATCTATTTAGTAATAAAACCCCTTACTAATATATAATCCCGTAAACTTCTGGTTAGCCTATGTAGCCATGGCTCTAGCTCCCTCTCCAATTTCTCAGTGACTGCGACAAGTTTCAGAGTTGGAGAGAGAAGCTAGAGGTAGACTGCCTCGGCTTCTTTCTATATTTCTATTTAGACGTAGAAAATACTTTAAATGGATCATTAATTTCTACATATCAGTACAGGGTGGACGTTCCAAGATTACTCCACCATTACAATCCATGGGATATCTGCCTACACGACATCATTTCGCGGGCAAAAGACACAACAGATGTGCGAACACTCAAGTTAGCCCGGAAAAAATGCCCTGTAGCGAGCCGGAGCTACTGGAAAGCATGTTTCCTTTAAATTGAAGAAAATACCTCGGTGGGAACCATCGAACGAGGCGGCAGCAAAGGCTCCACAAATCACAGCACCAAAAGGTCCCCAAAATCCAGCCCAAGAAGCATCTGTACCTGAGGCCGCTCCTCCACAGCCAGTGGAGCCAGCGGCTGCACCAACAGAAGAAGGGGACCAACTACGGGAGCGAATCCTCGAAGACGCTTGGCAGCGGCGGATCACCAGATCACACTCTTGGAGACTCGATGTGCGCAACTCCAAAACCAATTGGATATCCTGCGCTAAGAATTTGAGGAGTAACTAGAGGAAACCTACGAAATGCTTCGTCAGTTTCGGTCGTCCAGAGTAAGTACCATTCAGCGGGACGCTGAATCCTTAGTGGGAGGCACTTTAATGAACTTTGTACAGTATAGGCTGTTGTTGCGGTTCAGAGCACCGCAACTGCGATGCAGACGAGCGCATCGTAGCAACATAGCAACGCAGCGTAGCAGTATAGCAATGTAGCGTAGCAACATAGCGACGCAGCGTAGCAGTATAGCAACGGCGCAGAATGTAGATTTGACTACATGGTTCTAGAAGATAGTTGGATAGATCGTGGTTGACCAAGAAGGTCCACGTGTACATAAAGATAGTACCTAGTTGACTAGCAGCTGATTAGTTTAAATAGTCCATTAGACCTAGTCAACAGCAGACTCTTGAATATACCTTTACAGCGAGCTTTCAACCTTGTAATCTCTTCCTGATTAATAAAGCTCAATCCTTTCTATGAATGTTGTGTACCTCACTGCCGCTACGAGGGGATTCTTGTGGATTATTCCGCTGTGCACTTTGAGTGAGGTGTCATTATCTTGTCCTTTTTAAACCTAGTAGCTTTTCAATTTTAATCCATAGTTTTTCCTGCGATAAATCAACTTAGGGGAAGGCACTCGTTTTGTCATCATGTGCGCAATCATTTCTTTATCAGTTTTATGAACCTGTTTAATGATTTTATTTTCAACCTTCTCTTTGATTAAGCTTAGTCTAATATCCATATGCTTAGCTTTGAAGTGATGTTTCGTATTAGCTGCAATAGAGATAGAAGCTTTATTATCACAAAAAACATTCTGAGTTCCATACTTCAAGAACCCAAGTTTTTTAAAAAGAGATTTCACCCACATTAATTCTTTGGTGGCTGCAGAGGAAGCAATGTACTCAGCCTCCCTAGTGGACTGAGCGACTACTTTCTATTGTTTGCTACTCCAACAGCATGCACCGGATCCAATTTGCAACACATATCGAGTTGTACACTGCCTTAAAGGCACATCCCATAACTGGCATCACTCCAAGCAGTGATGTCAATGTGCTCCCCTCCGAAACGCAACCACAATTCCCTTGTTCCCACCAAATATCTCATCACCCTTTTGGCTGCTTCCGAGTTTCTCTTCCTGGGCTCATTTAGACTCCTACTGAGGACTCCTACACCTGCAGCTATGTCTGGAAGAATAGAGCTCATAAAGTTAATTAAACTGCCAACAATCTGCCGATATGGAATTCTTTCTATAAACCTCTTTTCTTCCTTATCTATCTCATCATTAAATATCAATATTCCTCCCTCTTCACTCCCCTTTGATATTTTCTTTATATCCATGCGAGTAGTACATCCATTTGCTTTGTCCATCTGAAACTTTTCTAGCATATTACCGATAGCTTTCTTTTGGTCTTATAATTTTGTTCCTTCTATCCCTCTCCATTTGAATCCCCAAAATGTGTTTTGCTTCACCAAAGTCTTTCATGTCAAATTGGCTTCTTAGATTCTATTTTAGTTTGTTAATCTTATCTAAGGAATTGCTTAAGAGTAACAAATCATTCACATAAATAGCAATAAATATCACTTTATTCTCATCCTTAAATAGATATATAGAGTGATCTGAACTAATTCTGATATACCCTAAACCGATCAGAAATTCATCTTGTTTTATGTTTCATTGTCGCGGGGCCTGCTTAAGGCAATATTTTGCATACCTTGCTTTTTTCTCCACTTTCCACGAAACCTCCGGCTGCTTCATGTAGATTTTTTCTTCTAACTCTCCGTGTAGGAAGGCGGTCTTTATATTCATCGGGTGTATTTCCATATCCTCTGCTGCGGCTAGACTCAAGAGGATTCTGATAGAAGCAAATTTAACTATATGTGCGAAGGTTTCGTCATAGTCTATTCCTTCTTTCAGAGTATAACCCTTCGAAACCAATCTAGCTTTATATCTTTCAATGGTATTATCTAGGTTTAGTTTAAGCTTAAAAACCCAGTTACACCCAATTGGTTTTCGGTCGGGGGGACAATCTACCAACTCCCATGTATTGGCTTCCATGATGGAGGCCATTTCTTCATTTATAGCCGTGATCCATCGGCTACTTTTTGGGGTATTTTTCGCCTCTAAGTATGTCTGAGGTTCATCCAGATACGATAGCTTTGTGAGTTCGTTGTTTGTTTGTCATTCTTGAAGTTGTTTACTACTTCTTCTTCCTCCTTCAAAATCTGACGTCGGTATGGAAAGCATCATCGCGTTCCGTTTGGGAATATCTTCAGCTACCCTATCTTCTAATTCCGGTGCCTCATCAAGCTCCTCATGGGTTTCCACGTTATATTGTGGCGTTACCTCGGTTGTTGTGCTTTCCTCCTTCTCGTTCGGTAGATCTGCAGATTTTTCTTTTTCCCCCTCTTTTTATTCATTTCCAAAGTCAAGGTCAGAAAACTGATCCGGTTCAAATTTGATTTTTACTTTTTTATTATATTTGAATGGATCAATGGACGTTACTTCATTCATCACCACTGTGTTTTACCAAAATGATATCTCTATTTTTCAAGTGATACACTCGGTATCCTTTTGTGCTCTCATCATATCTTACAAGATATCGAGGTTTCCCTCTCCCTTCTAGTTTCCATTTAGTATTATCAGAATCCAAACTTTATACTTGACTTCCGATTACTCTCAAACTAGGCAAATATGGTTTTCTTCTTGTCCACCTCTCATACAGATTTCCTCCTTATTTGCTGAAATTATGACTTTATTTTTCATGTAATTAGCATAATTCATTGACTCGGCCCAAAATTGCAATCATATCCTCTTATCAGTTAGCATAATTCTAGACATATCCTTTAAAGTTATTTTAACTCTTTCTGCTACTCCATTTTTTTCCGGATTGTAGGGAACAATTTTCTCATGATGAATTTCTTATTTTTTAAGAAATTGTTCAAATTCCCTTGAGGTGTATTCTCTCCCATTGTCACTTCTTGTCTCTTTTATTAAGGTTTCATGTAGTTTCTCACTCCATACTTTGTATTCTTTGAAACATCTCAATACCTTTAACTTATGTTTGAGGAAGTATACCTTAGTGTATCTAGACCAATCATTTGTGATGGTTAACATCCATCTCTTCCCTCCATGTGAAGTATACCTAGCAGTTCCACAAACATCAGTATGAATTAGATCAAATACTTTCTCTATCCTAAAAGTGGTTGCCTGTGGGAATGGAAGTGTATGAATCTTCCCTTGGGCACATCCAATGCAATCATCTGAGGTCTTATCATCCTCAAAGGTAATACCATCCACTATTCCCTTTTCATCATCTATCTAGATGCACATGCCCCAACCTTTTGTGCCAAAGCATCATATCACTTGCACACGAGTAAAGAATATTTTTTTCATAACACTATACAATTTTGAACATTCTTTGACTACCCTTCTCAGCTATTAAATATACCTCATTATCAAAACTGGTTGTGAAAATTCCTTTCTTAGTTCCTATTTCAAACTTCTTTTCATCCATGACAGCTAGAGGGACTAGATTTTTGCTAAGCTGTGGAATGTAAAGAACATTTGAGTGTTAGAATTGAGGCTTTTCCATTAACTAAAACCTTAAGTCAACAGATCCTACAAGACTAGTGGTTTATACTCTAACATCTCCGTACTCTATCTCAACTGTTGGGATCTTCCTCAGTTTAGAAAACCACCTCTTATCCTTGCACATATGCATTGAGGCTTCTGAGTCTATGATCCACCCATCCACGGGTGGATCCCTCTTTCCTCCGAAAGCACACACTTTTGTCTTTGTGGAATGTCGACATGCTTCTCAATGGTTTTCGGATTGATAAGAAGCTCCTCAAGCTCTTCTTCCGGTTCGGTGGCATCCTCTTCTTCCTCATCATGAACTTCAATCAAGAAGGCCTTTTTTTTTCCACCATCCTTTGAGGTTGCTTTTCCATCTTTCAATTGGAGATCTTGAAGTTTGACAGAATCTACCATATAGTTTCCTAGTTTCTTACAGAAATGACATAATCCTCCTCGAGGAGTTCCTCTACCCTGACGATCAAATATGCCACCTCGTTTTTCTCTTCCTCCAAAGTTTCAATACGGATCTTTCCCTTTCTCGTCATCACGCTTGCGCCAATCAAATCCAGCAGCTAATGTTTTAAAACTTGGACTCCCTCTCCTAAGTTCTATGGTGCTTTCTTTTACTAAAATCATTCCCACTGTATCATCCCAGTTCCAATTACTGTCTCTTATATCATCATGAAGGTGTTTACTCTTTGTCTCTCAAACCATGTAATACTTGCACTCTAGCTCTCCAAATAATGCTCTTAGATCATTGCAATAATTGTTCATGCTTCCACCCTTATAAGTATAGGCAGCAATCTTATTTTCTGTCAACTATTGCTGCTACAAAGATCCACTCTTGTTTTTGTTAACTAGTGATATCAAAATCTGAGATGAAGATCTGACATGCAAAAAGGGAATAGTAATACCCTTCATTAGACTTTTGAGAATTAATAGTTTATCAACCTTGTCTTTATAGTTCCATTTTTCATATTATGACGGCTAAGTTTGACCCAGTGTCACCGTTGTTGGTGGTGCTGCTACCGGTATCCTCTTTGCCAATGGTGTCACTTGAGGTGCAACTCCTCCCTTTTCTCCTTCCATTACAATCTCCTCCCCTTCCTCCTCATCGTCATCCGTGATGGTGGTCGTTGTTCTAGCTGCGGAGGTGGTGAAGATGCCAGCGAAGCGCGTTCCTCCAAACCCAGGTGGAGGTGGGCAGCGGAGGATTTGTCCAGACACTATGCCCCATAGATGCTTCTTAAAAAGTTCCCCCTCCATCATCATTTCCCAATAAAGAGAGTCTGATCCATCAAATATGGGCACCCTAGAGGGTGGGCCCATAACCTGAAATTTTGTGGTCTCCATTGACCCACAGAATGGGCAGCCTATGTAAAGTCGCTAGGATAATATTTGGCACTTTCACTTTCCCACTTAATAAGTGCCACCCAAGCACAAAAATATTCTAACCACCCTCACCCGTGTGAGGACCGAACTCCCCTCAGCCGAACGCAAAAAAAATCACTGAATTCGCTCCCATGGGCTGTAAGTTAAGGCTGGTCAAAGATGACCTTTATAGTTACAAGCTCTCTTAAAGAGAGGTACCTAAATTTCACTCAGTCCTTGTCTGTCTACTCACGTCTTCCTACTACTAAACCCTAGTCCAATAGGACTGATGTATAGTACAAAAAGGTATAGTGGTCGATGTAATTATTGTACAGCTATTGTACGACATGGCCTTGAAGGTGACGCTTGTCAAATTAGAAGCCACGGTTTCTCCTCCCATATTCCCCCATATCCAATAATGTAGGGCCACGTGGCATCGCGTGACGCTTTCTCCAAAGGCCGCCAAAAAGCTCATTCCGGGTGGCGGCTGCAACGACGCTGATCCGATCAATTAAATTTACACGGTTCGGATTCGCGTCTGTGCATGAATTGTTTCACATGCACCTCTCCGTCAAATTGGTCGATATTAGCCGGTAGGTTAAAAATATATATATACCTAGAAAACCTCATTAGTGTATCGTTTCGTTGACGCCTTAATGGTTAAGGTACGTATTGAGTCCGCCAGTCGCAAGTTCAAACCTTGTCTAGTACACCATTTTGGGGAAAATGCTCCCTTCTTCAATCTACCACCTTCTGAATAAGGCGATTAGCCATGGCGTGTCTTTGATCCTCTCTCTCTCTCTCTTTAGAGTAACTAAAATAGAGAAGTGGACTATTAATTACATCTTTTCAACAATATCTACAAAATTTAACAAACGTTCACACTATAAGCACTACCATTTATTCCGTCGAACAAGCTGAGCCACGCGTCACGTGAGAATACTTCGTCTATGACATTAAAACCAAAAAAAACTGTACAATCATATTGTCGTTTGGCGCCGCATTCCAAATTTATTTTTAGTAAGCTATAATACGTGAAATGAAAAGCATACGCGGAGAGAAGAAAAATATCTTACAATCATCATTGAACGAGTATGTAGATTAACTCTCTGCACGTAATTTCGTACGCTCGTGATGTAGATTATCTCTCCCCCAAAATGTTATTCCATTTTCAAATATTGATGTTTTTAAACGGTACGAATATGACAGTCCGTACACCACACTATTTAAAAGGGCACTAAATTACAGTTATGAACCGTATTGAGCGGGGTACCTCAAATAACGTTTAGAAACATTTAGCGTACTTTATTCTATTTGAGAATTTGCCGAAAAAAAAGAGGTACCCCAATTAGCGTCATGTACGCTAATAGCGATTCGCGGTGTAGTATTCAAAATTAATTCGTGTGAATGAACAATTAGTGTTATTAACCCTATTTAATGTTTAATGGCCTAATGCCAACAAAACAATAACGCTAATTTATACATCTAACACTAATTTCTATACACGTTCCTAGAGTGTAGCCGCTATAGGTTGTGTTCGCTATAGTCGACGTTTGAACATGCGAGAACAAGTTGGCGTTATGCTTTCTCGTCTTTATTACTGTAATCAAATTTGAGGGTGTTTTCTCATCACATCACCACTCATTTCCTCGTCTCGACATCGTTATTAAACACTTTTTTTTGTAGGTTTGTACTTCAAAACATAAAAAAAATAGTATGGACTGACACATTTTATACACTACACTATTTCAAAATTGCCCAAATTATAGTCATTGACATTAATTACACCGTACATATATTAGCATAAAGACAAAAATATATTTATTTATTATATTTTGGGTTCGTGGGTCAGAGTTTTGGGAGAGTCAAATTAATGTTAATGACAGTAATAGTAATTCACTGTGTAATTTTGTTCCCAAACGAACAATTTCGATTATTTCTTTTTTTGTTCTCATTATTTGTTCTTTGTCTTTTATCGTTTTATCTTTCCATTGATGTCATATTGTTTTTTTGTTATTTGTCCTCTTTGTCGTTTAGTTTTTACTTCCAAACTTATGTTGCATCGTTTTTATTATTAACTTATTATTTTCCCATGTATTTTTTTTATATATGTATCGTTTTTTATCAAGACAATAACATATTTTTTTTGTTTTTTTTTTGTTAAACGAAATTGTGTTTGTACACGCATGTTTTGTTACATATTATAAAGTGTGTTTTGTTTATTTGTTTTGGTGTATATGGATGAAAGTTTATTTGCCAATATATAATTAAAAAGTTTAATCTAATTCCGTAACTTGTTTGTTGAAGTGGAATATATCCCCTTTAATGTTTGTTAAAACTAATGTTTATTTTAATTTTCTTTACAAATTATTTATTATAATTATCATTCAACATTCGATATTTTTTTATGTTTTCTTATGGTTACCTTCAATTTTGTATGTACGCACTAATTGTAGATGTAAATGGTTTGCGTTTTGTTTGTTTAATAATGGCATTTCGTCTTTTTGGAAATGAAAAATTTCAGATGTATTATGTTTACACAACAAATTAAATTTTTAGAGTGTAATTGTGAAACATGTTTTATACGATGTAAAACAAAAAAAGACAAAAAAAACGATTAATGTCCATTGCTTAAAGTTAAGTTTTCAATCGTTCGTTTCGAGGTATGTGTGAAGAAAAGAAAAACAACGTATAACTAATTATTAGATTTTGTATGGTTTTTTTCGAATTCATTTTTACATTACTAGTGTTGCTTAAACTTATTACAAAATTACGTATGTAATGAATATACATATATATGTGAGTTTGCGTTAATTTATATCATATATAGTGTATATTATATAACAATATATTATATTGTATCATTTATATTATATCCTATTATATAACGTTATATTATCTTGTATTATACTATATATTAAATGTTGCATAAACTTAATGATATGTTAATTTAAATCGACTATATAGACTAATAAACAAACTGCTTAAAATCATAGAACCGGTAATGAGAATTAGAGGGTCTAAATGGTGAACTGTTATTAAATTTAAATCGTAAAATTGAAGCGTTTTAAAAAAATTGAAGCAATTTAACATCGGTCGTCGCTGAACAACCTATTTATCTGGTTGCGTCCTCCCGCGACATGTAGTACATCGCCAGCTAAGACATGTATACTTGGCCCGGGGGCGTCATCGCATGCCAATTCGAAAGGTGTCGAACCGGCATCCGCCTGAGTCTCCGCGAGGTTATCTTGCGGCCGGCGTTACTCTGATCGACCCTCCGCGAGTCTCCTCGTCTCGACCTGTACACCGCGAATCGTAATTAGAGTAAATTACTCTAATTCGGTCGCTCAAAAATTCGACTCTATGACATCAAATAGAGTAGACGATTCTATTTTTTTTATTATTCTAATTCATGTAAGGTTTAATTAGCGTAAAAAATTGTAATATAGGTTTGTTTTAAATAGTGTGGAGTACAGACGACGTTCGACCGTGCAAAATTGTACTTTTTTAAGTAATAAGGTACAAATAATGATTTAATAGAAGCGCGCTCGCACGTGAAATCGCACGAAACAAAAAATCAATCACATCGAAAAAAGTCGTTCGCATAAGGGTGCGTGTCTGTGTGCTTAAGTAAGGGTTTTTTTCTGTCGTTTTCTTGTAAAACTTAGAGCCGTACCGCGTAAGTTTCATTCGTACAATAAAATAGAAAAAAAGAGAAGTACATTTTGCGTCATCATCGAATTTAAAATGTACTACATGTTGTCGTCTTGTGTTTTTCGACCCACTTCAACGACAAAAAACGTCATCTTCAACCTTATCTTTAAAATACAGGGCTGATGTGTTTTAAAATTAGGTGTTTTCTATAAACAAATAGGAACAGGTATTCGCACGTGTAATGTTTTGTTCAAAAACTTCAAACGAATTCAAGCGACGTGGAAGTGTACACGATTCGCTATGTTTTGTCCGTTTTTGTCTAATACGACAAAGAGAAGTACACAGTTTGTTTTGTTTTGTCAGTTTCCATCCGGTACGGATTTTTTTTTTGCAGGGGTCTCTAAGGTTCCTATGCCATTTCACGTCGAGCCGACAATAGACGCAAAGGCAAAACGCATCTTCTTCAACCGTAAAACGGCACAGGCTGGAGGGCGGTAGGTCTACAATGTCACGAAAAGTCACGCGACGTCACAAGCAGTTACGAAAAATAACGTGCGTCATCATAGATTGTAGACATTGACAGTCGTCACGGGCTTTATCGACGTATACAATCGTCACGCCCTTAAGTGACAATTTCGTTTGGTACACATAGGGACACCCGGAATCCGGGTCCGCCGGATCTGCGCTAAAAAACAAAAAAAAAATCTCTAAGTTTGAAGTACATAGAGACGCACCCTAACTCTCGTCCGTCGACAACATCGTCGTCAGTGTGAACATTAACTGACATTCAGCGAGACAACTAGTACTAACGTCACAATGACGTCAAAACTATACGGACTGACAAATTTTGTACATCTACGTAATTTAGTGTTCATAATTTCAGCGCGGATAATTATTGCCGACATAACCCAATATAGAGTACTTAAATAAATTAGAGTAAACTTCCTCTGTGAAGAGTTTTATCACATGAATTAGAGTTCATTACTCTAATTGTTTTTTTTTTTTGTTTACTCTAATTTTTTCATTACTCTAATTACGATCCGCGGTGTACCAGTCGTTTGCCGTCCGCGCGAAGCAGTATACCGTTGAGTTTAAATTTGACGGTCAATTAGTTCAACACTTCAACAGCTTGACTTTCAAAATATTCTTACAACTGGTTAAAGTTCTGTCGCGCTTGCGAACGTCCACCGTCATAATAAAATCAGCAATTCACGCGGCCGGCAAAGGTTTACCGTAACAAAACTGCAACAACCACATGTAAATAAAATCGTTGCGCACAGTCACTTTCTCACTTTACCTGAGCTCCACTGTGAGAGCAGATGTTGGCTTTTAACTAAAGGTAACATTCCATTAGGCGGTCCTAGTAATTGTATGGACAAGTCTACTAACAGCGTTTACCGGAAGTCCACTCCATTTTGTCGTGCCAGTGAATAACATTCCTCAATTATGATTGGCGCCATAAAAGTCAGAGTCAAAATTCTGAAAATCTTAAAAAAATATGCAAACGGAAAGTCATAACGAAATATTTGTACGACTTCATGTAGTTAATGATTCGTACGTAAAGTTTACGACCAAATTTTTATTCTGAAAATGGGAATCAAAATTTCAAAATGGAAAGGCAAAAAAACGCGGCAAACTTTGAAGGTCGCGACAACTTTAATGTCGATGGATGGTAGACGGGGCGTGCGATGAGACGTGCATCCAGCGTGGTATGAGGCACATGGCATGTACGATGTGTAGGCCTGTGATAGCTTGTGGCGCAAAGTTGAAATTTAATCGCGACAGCATGTGCTCCCACAGTGGAGCTCACGTAAATTCAGAAAGTGATTGTGCGCAGTTTTTGTTACTGTAAACCTTCGTCGACCGTGTGAATTGTTAATTTTATTATGACGCTCGATGTTCGCAAGCCCGACAAAACTTTAACCCGTTGTTACAATCTTTTAAAAGTCAAAGTTGTTCAACTAATTAACCGTCAAATTTAAACTCAACGTTACTTTACTTTTACTAATGTGTACTTAAAACATACAATCTTTGACAAGCTAACGTAAGTGACTGTACGCAACCAAAATAGTCAATGCCATGATAAATTCCTTAATATCAACGCTTTACATTATTTACGATTTTTAAAAACTGAAAACAAGCCTACGTGGTACCATCCAAAATATAACATATGCGCTTCAAAAATCTTGACGATTTTTAATGCCTTCGTAACAAGCTTACGGGTACCACCAATCTCATTAAATGTGTTCCATAGCTATACCTTGAACCGTTATTGATGTTAACAAATTCCTAATGTCAAGAAATAAATAGTGCTAGTAACGTTATTTTGGGTTCAAAGGCCTAAAGCCACAAAACATTAACGTTAATTTACACATCTAACACTAATTTGTAGTGCTATGTAACGACAATATATTTATCGCAATAACACCGATACTGATAGTTATCGGTTATCGAGCGGTCAGGGGTCCCGATATATCGCTCCGAGACCAACAATTTCTTTGTCGGCGATAAGTGGACAAAATAGAGTATGCCATATAATAATACTTTATAATATACTATATAATATTTTTCACTGTATATTGCATGCATGCCATGTGTAACTATTTGTTTTGTACTTTGTGTAACGAAATAACTACGATTCGGTACCCCTAAACAAACCGTATTGTTGTACTTTACGAACCGTACAATTGTCGCTGATAGCTATCGGTATCGATGTTATCGCGAAAAAAAAATGATGTTATCGGCTTTTTATCGGCGATAACACCACCTTCGATATATTGTACCAATTTATCGATTATCCGCAAGCCATAAAAAGGTACATATCGATCAACGACAAAATCTTACCGATACACGATACTAGTAATTTGGATACACATTCCCACAATGTAGGTGCCATACTGTGTCTCCGCCGTTCTTTGTTGTTTTCCATTGTCTTTAATGTTAGGAATAAAATTTAAGTGCGGTTCTTAATGTCGAAGCCATTCACATTCACGTGTCCACGCTGTTATCTAAAACTTTTAATGTACAAGAATAACGAGTAATAAGGATTCACGGTGTAGTATACTTGCACGACCTCGGGCTTAAGTTAATGTAAACGTCTCCGTACATATATTGGCACCTCTTGATGGAAAGGGGGGCTAAAGATGAGTTTGTATCAATGAAAAAGTGGGGTCGTTTTTGAGGATCCCATGCTTTAATGTACCATGCCATGCTATCGTTTATGGGACCACGATTCTTACTTTTGGGTCTTTATTCGCGAAGCAATCACTCCACTCTGTAGATAACGTCCACTATACAGTGAATCGTTATTAGCGTTAATAAATAACTAGTGTAAAAAAAAAATAGTGTTATTAACTCTAGTTTAGGTTCATGGCTTTTCGCCAAAAAAAAAAATTACTCTAATTTATTCATTAACACTAATTTGGTCACACTTTTTCTCATAGTGTAGCCGGTATAGCATGTGTTCACATTTAACACGTGAGAACAATTTATTTTGATTTCCTCCCGTCTTTATCACTCAAAATAAAATTTGAGTGCACTTTTTCATGTCGACGCACTCACTTCCGAGTGTCGACGCCCTTATCTGACACTCTTTTTGTAATATTTGTACCCGGTAACGAGCAATTTTAGTACGGACTGACACATTTTGTATACTACACTATTTGAAACTGTCTACACTAGAGTTATTAAGCTAATTATAAAGTTATTATATTAACGTAAAAAAAAACGTAGAGTTATTAATTATATTTTAGGTTCGAGGGTCAAAATTTGTGGGCGCCGAATTAGCGTTATTAACTCGAATATCGATTCAAGGTGTACAATCCTCGCCATTTACAGACCGCGTAGAATCGTCACGCCTGGATAATATCGCGACGGCTGGATGATGTAGGTTCGTGCTACGACAAACAACCAGTTAAGCCTCACACGTGCCTAGGGCCCATATGCCTTCGGACAAGGTGGACGCGAATTCAGCAAATCCAATAGAAAATATATGCCTGAAAATACCCTGTCACGCTTCGAAAAGACAAGACTGGAAAAGGAAGCCGTTCAAAATAGAAAGGGTTTTCGTTTCGAAAAGACAAGACTGAAAAAACAACCGTTCAAAAAGACAAGGGCGTCTGCGAAGAGAAGCGATTCTTGTCGTACAATCACATAGTACGCATTGTCCGTACAATGGCATACTACGTAATTACAGATGTACCATTCAGGCTGTACGGTTTAGAAAATCTTTGAGGATTCTCAATATCAAAACTTTAGCCCGCGTGCTTCCACTCAGAATAAGACACGTATGCGCAAGCTTCCACTTGATAACAACTCGTCCTAGAAACAACTGCCACGTAGTCGGTTGCCAGTACAGGCTGCCGTACAATTGTTGACACTCCTGATGGAAACCCCGTCTAAAGCCAATAAAAGCGGTACATGAAAACTAAAGCCATTAGGACCACAGAAATTAAAAATAAAATAGATTTAATACAATTACAAATTAGAAGCGAACCAGACCAAAATAAAATTTGTCGCGTTTCGTCTTGTCACGACGAGTCAAATTTTGGCTGGTGAAACCAACCAACGACGTTCTTCCAATTTATTTTTGCCCAAGCCGTCGGCAATTTTGTCCGTATGCTTTACGCCGTACACAAATGGTTGGTTGACAACTCCGGAACCCTTAAGAGCGAGATTTGCGCGGCCGTACCAAAATCGACCGAATCTAGGGTGTTGTCGGCGACAGTCCCAAAGCAGAGAAACGCCAAAGTGACGAGCGTGACACATTACTGTACCGTACAGTGGCTGGCAAAATAATGCACTGTAGCAAACAGTGACATTACGTACAATAACTGCCCATGCGGACTTTTGTAATTTTGCACGTGTAACTGGGGGTATTTTGTCGTATCGTTATGTCTAACAGCGGCAACCGTCAAGTCTAAACAAACTGCTTGTAGAGCTATTTTTTCGGGCGATAATTTGTCGTTTCTTGTCAAGGGGATCAAATATAGGACAAATAAAAAAGTGCACGCCGAGTCAACAATAATGTTTTTTATGAAGCAAAATTGCCATCTATTTGTCGTTTCTTGTGTGGACAACGTTCCAGCTCAAAAGGAAATTGGTAAATTGCTCGTCGAAGAAACACGTGACAAATAATTGTCTTTTTCTGTAAAAGTACGGTGCGTCCCCAAAAACTCCGAGGACCCAGAATCACCAGTAATTGTATCGTAGGGGACAAATTTTTTTCCAGCAATACGGTAAAGGACATTGAAATAAAAAGCCGGCAAAGCCGAATAGGTTGTCGTTTATTTCGCTAAGAACTATGGTTTTATACCCGTGCTGTATCCGTTCGAGCGAAAATATATTCATAAAATGCAGCGATTGTATCCGTTTTAAGACCCGTGCCACCCGGCGCGTATAGACGAAATTTGTAGTTCTGATCTTTAGTGTGGCACGGTCTCAGGCTTCAGTGTCTAGGGTAGTTTGAACTTTGTAGTGTAAGAACACAAGGATCGACTCACTTCACAAATAAAAGTCCATAATGCACAGCGGAAGCTTACTAAAAACTCAATCAAATCACAACAAAATAATCGGCCAAATATGTATTAAATTAAGCCGAATGCTTTTCAATACAATCTCTCTCAGGGTGCGTCTCCATGTACTGAAACTTAGAGAATTTACTTTGTTTTTAGCGCAGATCCGGCGGACCCGGATTTCGGGTGTCCCTATGTGTACCAAACGAAGTTGTCACTTAAGGGCGTGACAATTGTATACGTCGACAATGCCCGTGACGGCTGTCGATAGTGTACAATCTATGATGACGCACGTTATTTTTTGTAACTGCTTGTGACGTCGCATGACTTTTCGTGACATTGTAGACGTACCGCCATCCAGCCTGTGCCGTTTCACGGTTGAAGAAGATGCAATTTGCCTTTGCGTCTCTTGTCCGCTCGACGTGAAATGGCATCGGATCTTGAGACCCCTGGCGAAATAAAATCCGTACTAGGCACGAAAGGACAAAACCAAACAAATTGTGTACTTTGCTTTGTCGTACCTGAACGCAAACTGACAAAACATAGCGGATCGTGCACTTTTCGTCGTCGTTTGAATTCTTTTGAAATTTATTGAAATTTTTTTACACGTGCGACTACGTGTTTCTATTTGTTTTTCGAAAATTCTTTGTTTTAAAACACATCTTCCCTGTGTTTTAAATAAAAGTTTGAAGATGACGTTTTTTGGCGTGGCTGTCGGTCGAATCACACAATACAGCAGCATGTTGTACATCTTAAATTCGACGATGACGCAAAATGTACTTCTCATTTTCTCTATTTTTTTGTACAGTTGAAACTTACGCGGTACGGCTCTAAGTTTTACAGGAAAACGACAGAAAAACACCATTACTTAGGCACATGGAGACGCACCCTCACTCTCATTTCTAACTTTCATTAAACTTATTCTCACTCACACTCACACTTAATACATTCTTCCCTGATATCTTTCCTAACTCTACTCACTCACTAAATACTCTCTACCATAATAAAGAACAAGTATAATTAAAAACAATACAATGCAAACAGTCCCTAAACATATGGACCTGGTGCACTCTGAGTGCGCCTACCATATCCTACAGCATCAAGCTACCTCTACTCTAACAAATATGCTATCTGTAAACTGAAACAAGATGTGGCAAATATGATCTCTGTAAACTGAAACAAGATGTGACAAACATGCTCTCTGTAAACTGAAACAAGATGCGGCAGGATCGTTGTAGGATGGTAGCACGATCGGTTATACAAAGGTATTGCCCATTCGTCGTGCTCATATAATATTTCACGGACGCCAAATCGCGCTTTACAAACCATCATTTATGTGAAATCGTCCCAAACTCGTACAAAGAAATAATAATTTCACCAAACCGTCAAAAAAGTACCACACGAAACGAAACATCATCTTCGCAGTGAAATAAATCAAACATTTGAATGGCGCGATTTCGGCCAACGCCGATTCGCCTAATATCCTAACATGTAGAATTTGTATGGTTTAGGTTTTGTTGTACTTCCTTTATTTGTTTTTAGGATTTTAAACAAATTTTGGTTATGCTTTTAGTCTTTTAGGGTTTTGGTCTTTTACCTTTGTTGGTCATCAAATCTTTTTAGTGACAATCATGTTTTGTCCTTTGATGGTATTACAATCATGTTTTTTAAAATAAAAACTTTGTATGTGTTTTTGGACCACCTAAATAGATAACATTGACCAACATCATATAACATCAGACTGAACACCGTTGTCTTGCTCACTTATTAATTTTCCCTACCAATGTATGATTTCGTTGAGTATTTAAATTTTGATACGACAATGTTCGATATGAGGATTCTATCGATTTTATGCCATCCTAACGTAATTGTTTTTTGACAACCATCAAACACATTTAACACTAAAAATTTCAACTTCCACACTTTTGTGGGAACTTGTTCCTTCTAACAAACAATCTCTGTCTTTGTGCATGTGCTGCTTGTTGAGATTTGAAATCTTTAGATCAGTAAATTGAGCTATGAGAGGAGACTGAGGACTTCAATTTTTTTTGTCTAGATCATATGTAATACTTACCTTTGATAGTGTGACAGTAGCAAACATACAGTAGAGTGTATTGTACTTCTGTAGGGACACGCGTCGACAGTTGAAGATGATGCACTTCTGTAGGGACACGCGTCAATAGTTGAAGATGATGCAGGTATTCCAGAGTGGCGACCGACACCCACATACGCATGTCACAAATCATACCGGCGAGTTCAGCGAATCGGACGGACGAAGACTAATTCGAACATCCGGGAGAGAATTGTGAGAGATCGAAAGTAGGTCGTTGATACGAACCAATTCGACAGACGCAATTAAAGTGGGGACCATAATGACTAAGTGTGCCGTACGTATTCAAGATGTTCGTACCACTGATCAACATTTATCTGGACTTTTGTGATTAATGCTGACTAAGCATCGGCAACATTAATTGGACGCACGTTATTTGTAAATATATGAAGAAAAAAATGGTTGTCGTTTAGTGCATTAGAAATTAGTGTTACACTGTTCATCTAGAGGAAAGTAGTAATTAGGGTGTTGGAAGTACTTATAGTACGGTGACATATAGGTAGGATACTTTGTCGTATGTTAGTATGGTAAAATACTACAGTTACCTAAATTAGTATAGACTTGTAGATACCCACTGTGAGTATATAACTCAGGACTTAGCCAAATTTATATTATCTAGTTTTTGGAATATGATAATATGTAGACAATTTTTGGGAAACAATGACACTTTATATCTTATGGTTTACTGGATCATTTGAGCTGCAATTTTGGGAATTGTTAGTACACTGTGTTTTGTATTATTGTGCTCAGTTGAAGGCGAATTGGCCTTGTGAGTCATATTCTGTCTAAGCTAAAAGCTGGTTGTTGAAGTAGGTTCTTGATAGTTTCTGCTATTATTATGTCTACTTCCACTACTACTGCAGGTATTCCGAAGTGGCGACCGACACCCACATACGCGTGTCACAAATCATACCGGCGAGTTAACTGAATCAGACAGACGAAGACTATCTCAACATCCAAGAGAAAATTGTGAGAGATCGAAAGTAGGTCGTCGATACGAACCAATTCGACTGACGCGATTAAAATGGGGACCACAATTACTAAGTGTGCCGTACGCATTCAGGATGTTTGTACCACTAATCAACATTTATTTGGACTTTTGTGATTAATGTTGACTAAGCATCGACAACATTAATTGTAAGGATGTTATTTGTAAATATATGAAAAAAAAAATGGTTGGCGTTTAGTGCATTAGAAATTAATGTTACACTATTCATTTAGAGGAAAGTAGTAATTAGGGTGTTGGAAGTACTTACGGTACAGTGACATACATGTAGGATACTTGTCATATTCTTGTATGGTACTGTAGTGCAGTTACCTAAATTAGTATAGACCTGTAGATACTCACTGTGAGTATATAATTTAGGACTTAGCCAAATTTGTATTATCCAGTATTTGGAATATGATAATTTGTGGACAGTCTTTGGGAAACGTTGACACTTCATATCTTATGGTTTACTGGATCATTTGAGCTTCAATTTTGGGAATTGTTAGTATACTGTGTTTTGTATTATTGTGCTGAGTTTGAGGCAAATTGGCCTTGTGAGTCATATTCTGTCTAAGCTAAAAGTTGGCTGTTGAAGTAGGTCTTTGATAGTTTTTGCTATTATTATGTCTACTTCCACTACTACAGTTGGATCACCTCCTGCAGATGTCGTTGTAGAACAACAGGTTATGGGCCTTTCATAAAGAATTCCTATCTTCAATGGCAAAAAGTATGCGTAATGGGCGATAATGGTTGAATCTTGGTTTGAAACTGCTCACTTTTTGGGGGTCTTGGATGGCTCCCTTACTGAAATAAATTCGAGTAGGACGAAAAAGAATTCAATGGCAAAGAACAATCTCATTCTTTGTATTCAAAAAATCTGGTAATGTCTTGCCTAAAAATGAAAAAGGCGAGAGAGATTTTGACATCACTAAAAACTACTTTTGAGAAAGCGAATGTCCGAAAAGAGCTCCTGGTGGCTGCAAAAATTGGGGGTACAATTACTCGGGGGGGACTATGGTCGAGTATTGTGACAATTTTTGTGCACTTATTGATGCACACTTCTCTGATGGTGGCTCATTTCCTAAGTTTCAACAGGCAGCTTTGCTTATTAGAGGTCTTCCTAGTAGCATGATAGGTGTCTTTGCTCAGTTAAAAAGTCATGATAAGGCTAGTTGGTCATTTCAATTAGCATATAATCTTATATTGGAAGAAGAGTCTAATTATAAATTCATTGAAAGAGAAGGAAAAATTGAAGTGATTGCAACACATTTTGACAAAAGAAATCAGTTTAATCAGAATAGGAATCAGTTTAATCAGAGGCTAAATATACAATCATCTACTACTTGTTTTTATTTCTTTGAGAAGGGACATGGATACAGGTACTGTCCTAAAATGAAAAAGGCAAATGAAACAGGTTTATATAGGCTAAGGTGGCAGCAAAGCCAATATCACAGAGGCTTTTTTTAGAATCCTACTCGTGGAAATGCTATTTTTTCAGCTTATGCAACTGATGCAGATGAGTCTCTGAGCTTCAATGACCAATAGGAGGCGGATTTATTTTCTATGGCGGCAGCCATGGAGGGTCCAAAGGATGCAGGATGGATCATGGACACGGGAGAATTGGCCCATATGTGCTAGAACAAGGCAACTTTTACAAATTTGCAGCAAACATCTCTAAAGAGTATCTACTATGCTTGTGGCACGAGTGTTCAAACTTCAACTCAGAGTGATGTATCTTTGATGGTAGATGTGGGCGGAAAGTCAGTAGAAATAACTATCCACAATGTTTTGTATGTTCCATACTTTAAGAAGATTTCTTTTCTACTTCGTTAGTGGAGAGCAAAGGCTTTGAGGTCATTTTGAAAGGTGGTAGACAGGTTGTTAGCAATAAAGGGAAAGTAGCAGTAACAAGAACTAGGAATGCTAGCAAAATGTACCGGATGGACATGGTTGAATATAAAGAAAGTGATATTCTCTACTCTAGTGTCATATTTGATAATGAGTTGTGGCATAAAAGATTAGGACATATGAATTATGATAGTCTAAAGAAAATGGTGAATTCGGGAAAAGTTGACGAAGTTTCTCTCACATCTCATCCTATAAAATCATATAATGGTTATTCACTTAGAAATATCCACAAATTGGCATTTCCACAATAAACATACCACAAATCAGAAAGGGTTCTGGAACTAATACATTATGATGTTCTCAGTCCTTCACAAGTGGCTTCAGCTGGAGGGGTCCACTATATGGTTACATTTATAGATGACTACTCGAGAAACACCAATGTTTACTTCATAAAGCATAAGAGTGAAGTGTTTACTCACTTCAAACACTGCAAAGTGTGGGCGGAAAAGCTTAATGGAGTTCCAATCCTGGCCTTGAGATCGGACAATGGAGGGCAGTATACATCAAGTGAATTCGAACAGTTCCTCCTTGAAGAAGGTATCAGTCACAATCTATCAATTCCTTATAAACCGGAACAAAATGGTGATTATGAGAGATTAAATAGGACAGTTACAGAAAGTGCTTGGTCTATGCTTGCAGATAAAGGGTTAGATTTGAAAGTATGGGCTAAGCACTCAACTGCGCTGTTTATATTAAGAACAAAATTGCATCTAGATGTGTTAGCACTACACCTTATGAGCTTTGGACAAGATAACAACTTGATGTTAGTCACTTTAATATCTTTGGCAGCAAGTGTTTATTCTATATACTTCACAAGATAGACGGAAAATGGATGCTAAAGGCTTACCGGGTATTTTTATAGGGTATGATGATAATTCAAAAGGGTATAAAGTTTTTGAATTTGAAAAACCAAAAGTGATTATCTCTAGGAATATCTTGATTAAAGATGAACAAGATTCGGTTGACTTATTTAAAGTGGTAGACAAACCGGCAAAAGACACGTAAGAATATGTTATGTTTCACCATTCACATCGAGTTTACTTTCCACCAGCAAGTGAAACATCTCTCCCTTTAGCTCCCCTCGTGCCTTCACAAGATGCTTCACTACAATTTCCAACTCGGGCGGAAAGACTTGTTACACAGTCAGTACCATCTCAAGTCATGTTTCACACAAGGTAGAAAAATCAAAGGCTGCCGACGATTTTAGCCTCAGAATTTCCGGGGGGAAGGAGATCTAGCAGCCGTCTGCAAACAAGTTCTCACTTTGCTTTTTTGGCAGCTATATAGGAGCCTGCTTTTTTGGCAGCTATATAGGAGCCTGTATTAATTCAGGAAGCCTTTTCATCAGGTGAGAGAAATTACTGGATCGAGGCGGCAAACGATGAAATGGAGTCTATTATAGAGGCACAAAGATGGGAGTTGGTGGATCTTCCTCCGGGTAGAAAAGCCATTGGCAAAAAATGGGTATTCAAAGTGAAGCAGAACCCGGACAACACCATTGAAAGGTATACGGCCAGACTAGTGGCCAAAGGGTACAATCAAAAACAAGGTATTGACTTTGAAGAAACCTTCTCTCCAGTTGTTAGATTTCCTACTCTTAGAATTCTACCAAGTCTAGCGACTATAGAGAATATGGATAAACATCAAATGGATGTTAAAACTGCTTTCTTGCATGGAGAGTTAGAAGAAACCATTTATATGAAGAAACCTGAAATGTATGTAGAAAAGGGAAAGGAAGAATTAGTGTGTAAGTTGATGAAATCTCTATATAGGCTGAAACAAGCCCCAAGGCAATGGAATCTGAAGTTAGATGAGTTTTTGAGTGGGCTAGGTTTAAAGAGAATTAGCTCAAAACATTTTGTATATGTTTTAGAAGGGGAGGATGAGGAACTGTACATTGCTCTATATGTGGATGACTTATTACTTATAAGTAAATCAATGAATGAGATAAACCGCATCAAAGCAGCTTTAAGGTATAGGTTTGAGATGAAAGACCTTGGTGAGGCTAAGTATATTTTAGGCATACAGGTAGAAAGAGATAAAAACAAAAGGCTGAGTCAACGAGATAGAAACAAAAGGCTGATTATGTTGACTCAGAAAGAAACAATAGTTAATATGCTGGAAAAATTTGAAATGAAAGATGTAAAAGGATATGTAACTCCCATGGAATTTAAGCATAAATTGGAAGGAAGTGATTCAAATTCGGGTATAATGGTTAGTGAGAGTCTAGAGACAAGGGAGGAAGAGTTTATGGCCTCAAAACCATATAGACAAGTAGTTGGAAGTCTTATGTATTTTATAAACTGTACGAGACCTGATGTTGCAGCAGCTGTGGTAGTCTTGAGTAGAAGTTTGCAGAATCCTAAAAAGGCAAACTGGGAAGCAACAAAAAAGGTGGTGAGATATCTTGCTGGTACTCGAAATCTTAAGCTTGTACTCGCAAACGGAGAACAAGTGAAAATACATACGCGGAGCGACGCTAGTTATGGGGACATGCCGAACCGGAAATCTACAACCGGTTTTGTTCTTAAGATTGGAGATGGAACTTGCTGCTGGAGCATCAAATTATAAAAGGTTACAGCTCAATCCACAATAAATTCACAATATATGGCAGCAGCTTCTGCCCTGAAGGAGCTCCTATGGTCAAGTTTATTTTACATGAGCAGCTTCTACCCTGAAGGAGCTCCTATGGTCAAGTTTATTTTAGATGAACTTGAGTATATGCAAACAGGTCCTCAGGCTATCTTGTGTGACAACCAGGCAACCATTGCAATTGCCTCTAACCCCAACTATAATTTTAAAAGCAAACACATGGATGTTATAATTCACTTTGTTAGAGAAAAATTTCTTGCAAAAGTCATTAACTTTTGTTATTTACCGGATGAGAAAATGGTGGTTGACATGTTAACTAAAGCCATTCATGCTCCTAAGTTGTAGTTTTGCAGAGAGGCTATTAGACTAAGTGAGTAACTCAGTCTAAAGATTTAGGGGAGAGTTGAAATTTGAAATCTTTAGTTCAGTATATAGAGCTATGATAGGAGACTGAGGACTTATAATATTTTCTGTCTAGGTCAAATGTAATACCTACCTTTAATAGTGTGATACTTACTTTTGATAGTGTGATAATATCAAATAGACATTATAGTGTACTGTACTTCTACAAGGACATGCGTCGATAGTTGAAGATGATCAAGTATTTCGGAGTGGCGATCGACACCCACATACGCGTGTCACAAATCATACGGGCGAGTTCAGTGAATCGGACGGACGAAAACTAAGCCGAATATCCGGGAGAGAATTGTGAGAGATCGAAAGTAGGTCGTCGATACGAACCAATTCGACGGACGCGATTAAAACGGGGACCACAATGACTAAGTGCGCCGTACGTATTCAGGATGCTCGTTCCATTGATCAACATTTATCTGGACTTTTGTGATTAATGCTTACTAGGCATCGGCAACATTAATTGTACGGACGTTATTTGTAAATATCTGAAAAAAAAATGGTTGGCGTTTAGTGCATTAGAAATTAGTGTTACACTGTTCATTTAGCGGCAGGTAGTAATTAGGGTTTTGGAAGTAATTATGTTATAGTGACATACAGGTAGGATACTTTGTCGTAAGGTAGTATGGTACTGTAGTACCATTACCTAAATTAGTATAGACCTGTAGATACCCAATGTGATTATATAATTTAGTACTTAGCCAAATTTGTATTATCCGGTTTTGGGAATATGATAATATTTGGACAGTTTTTGGGAAACTTTTAGACTTCATATCTTATGGTTTAGTGGATCATTTGAGCTGATATTTTTGGAATTGTTAGTATATTGTGTTTTGTATTATTGTAATGAGTTTGAGACAAATTGGCTTTCTGAGTCATATTCTGTGTAAGCCGTGTAAGCCGAAAGTTGTCTGTTGAAGTAGGTCCTTGATAGCCGAAAGTTGTCTGTTGAAGTAGGTCCTTGATAGTTCCTGCTATTATTATGTCTACTTCCACTACTACTGCTGGATCACCTCTTCTAACTATGGTTGTAGAACATTACTGCTGTGGTGAAACATTAAAACATTATGTTCACTTTTCATGTAGGTGTTTTTTCTTATATAAGAAAATTAGTACATAATTACTTTACCAAACGGTATGTTGTATGCTTAATATATCCCTACTAAATGAATTTCCGTCGGTAAAGCATATTCCCCTTTGTCGATTCATGTTGCCCCTAAATGTATGTAAGGATAGTTAGATTTCCATCATATAAACGTTTTTCAGCTGAGTTTTTACCTGCTTAATAATCGCAAAAACCTCGAAGATTGTTAAGTATCAATTTTGGTGCCTTTTGGTGTCGCTATATTACTTATTTTTGTTTTCTACGATTTAAATGTTATAATTGTTTATAAAATGCAAGAATGTTTAACAAAGAAATGAACCGTGTGTTACAATGCGATCCTAATTATAGTCACTTAAATTTGTATTTGGTGTCTATTTTTTTGGGAGGATGGTAGCTGAAATGCATAAAGTGAAATGGTCGTCTTGCAATGTCTCCATTTTTTTTTCCTTTAACGACAAAATTTTAGGGTGTCTGTGGAAAACTATTTTGTTGTACGAATAATGCAAGTCATCAAATTCACATTGGGAGGCATTTGCTCCTAACGTGTTTATTTTTAATTTGTCTTTTAGCTTGAATACCTTTACTTGAATACTTTGAATACTCGAGGGCTTGAATAGCTTTATAATGGGGGTTTGAAGGAAACATTTGAAAAACGTCTCGTCTGACTATATAGCGTACTTCGGTGCCAACAGTTGCAATTGCTTCTCACACAAAATCATGAGCGATATTAAGTTTACGTGCACGTGAGCAACTAAATAATTGAATCCCGTTAGGATCAAAAGGTTGGTTGTAAACACAATGTGGGCTCCTTAAAAGCGGTGGATGAGGTAAATACAAATGTGGGCTGCAACCAAAAGTTAACTATTTGAGGCGTCAAACTGCAGCCAGTTTTTGGGGTAAAATTGTTATATAATTTGCAATTTTTGTAGTTGGTCATTTTAGATCTGACGGACCAATTGAAGCTTTACCCAAATCCTTGTGGAGGAATGATGCTGTAGCATTGAATACGTCGTCAATGCCACGGATTCCGTACAAATCGAACGAAAGTACATGACGCTGAGACTTACGTACTCTTAACGTCAAACAGGTCGACGCCAAAAATCTTGCGTGCTCGGTGCACTTCAATATTGAACGCCTCCTGTTACTATACAGTTGAATTTCGTTCGCACGAAATAAAAAACTGCCCGTACAATAAAGCTCGCATGTTATACCTATAATTAAAACTTGAGGCAAGCGCTGCGAATAACGACAAAAATAAATACAAATTGATTCACTTGTGGACAAAGCCCAAAGAAATGCGGTTTGACCGCCCTTTCCAGCCTTTTCCGTACAGAATCTACTCTGACCGCGTCTGTCCAAACAACCGACGGTGAGGAATTTGCTAGGAAGCATACATTTTTGTCTTACACTAATGTATACGTCATTAAATGACGATATCATTTGTCCATTTGTGATTTGGCCCATCTGAACTCATTTTGGCGGAACCTTCAAAAGATTCTTCTATTCGCGAGAAACTTGCTTCTTCTGCCATTCTGATTCTTTCGGTCTTCACTCGGGTGTCGCCACGCGGCATCTCCAGGAGACATCTACCAGTCAGCGCGATTCGTCTCATGCGACAAAACTGACCTACAATCGGTCAAAAATCATACATAAAAAATTCCGCATTTTAAAACGTATTATACGAAAAATGCTGTAAAGTACGTGGCCTATTCCTGGGAATCTTAGCGCCGTACGCCTATTTTAGACCTTTTCATAGTAGGCCTAAAAATGCGCATTTCTGACCTATGGACTGAACCGAGTCTGCCAATGCGGATCCGACATCCTGTTTGAGTAGATTGCCGAGTCGTCTCTTAACTCTCGATAATGATGACCGCACGTGTCGTACAGTACAGTATTGTACAGACAGCGTACGGTAAGAGTGCATTCTGCCATACGAAAGTACGGTGCAAGAAAAAGCCACGAAATTACTCCTTTGAATTAATTAGCCCAAGGAAAATAAGGAAATCGTCGCCATGAACGACAGACCATCACATATAAAATGGATATATCCACCTGATTTCGTACGGATCTCGGGGAATTAAATCCATTTTAAATGTTTTTAGCCTGGCACAAAATTCCACTAAATCAACTCTAAAAATAAGCATATTTTACAGATCCGTTCCAAATTAGCAATTACCGTCCTGTTCCGCTCCAAATTTTTGTACTTTCATCTGCTGCGGATAGCAATCCAACCAATCATAATTCTTATGTAAAATGCCCGGAAAACTTCACCGTCGGTCCGCTCAAAAAATACGATTTCGTGAAATCCGATTGGCTCCTCGCCGCGGGTTGTCCGCCTCGGTCGGCTCGTTAAACACTGGAACCCTACTCCAAATTTCGTACGGTACGGTAATGTACTGCACCATATTTAAAGTTCGATTTACAGAATCTTGTAAGCATCCTACAGTCTTTACACTTCTGCCGCCAACTTTTGGCATTTCGTACAGCTATACTTTTCGTACATTAATGTAGTACTATCATACGTTTATGTCATAGTACGACTGTACTTGTATGGCTGTAGCTGTACGGCTGAACCGTGCTGCTCTCCGTACTCCAGAATTTCCTCTTCTCTGTCTTTCCTATTCCTTCCGTGCACTCGATCCCTCTTCTTTCTTTTAGAGCTTTCACAGGGTGTAAAGGAAATTGCCCTTACGTACAACTTGCCACGTGGACTCCTATTTTTTTTTGTATTTTTTGTATTTTTGACCAATCCTTATCCAAAGGTTGCGTTTGGATGATTTAGGGTTTGGGAAGGGAAACCCTAATTGTATAAAGGGACTGGTTTCGCACTCCTTTTTTTGTATGGCTGCTGTCGAGAGAAACTATTTAGGGTTTGGAAGTGAAATTGATGACCTGGATAAGCTCCAATTGCTGTTGAGGATGGCACGTGAGAACTCTGTGGGTGAAATTGGACCGCTTTACGACCCACCGCAGAAAAAACCTTGCAGGTGGCTTTTTTTTTTTTTTTTTAACTGGAAAAATTGAGAATTTGAAATGTGGTTTTTTTTTTTTCTGCAAAGAAATCTTAAACCGGGTAATTAATATTTTGCAAGATTTTTTTTTTTGAATTAGATTTAAAAACTGAATTTGTGAGTGGGAATTGGTAAAAGGAAAGGTGGGAAATCTGAAAAGATCTTAAAGGATATTAATTGCGAAAACTCAAATTTTTTAATGGAAGTTTTTTTTTTTTTTTTTTTTGGTTCCAAAAAATAATTTCCTCCCAAAAATTCCACAGCCTGTATTTTGTCTCTCTCTCTCCCTCTGCCTCTCCCTCTCCCTCTCCCTCTGCCTCTCCCTCTCCCTCTCCCTCTGCCTCTCCCTCTCCCTCTCCCTCTGCCTCTCCCTCTCCCTCTCCCTCTCCCTCTCCCTCTCCCTCCCTCTCCCTCTCCCTCTCCCTCTCCCTCTCCCTCTCCCTCTCCCTCTCCCTCTCCCTCTCCCTCTCCCTCTCCCTCTCCCTCTCCCTCTCCCTCTCCCTCTCCCTCTCCCTCTCCCACTCCCTCTCCCACTCCCACTCCCTCTCCCTCTCCCTCTCCCTCTCCCTCTCCCTCTCCCTCTCCCTCGCCCTCTCCCTCTCCCTCTCCCTCTCCCTCTCCCTCTCCCTCTCTCCCTCTCCCTCTCCCTCTCCCTCTCCCTCTCCCTCTCCCTCTCCCTCTCCCTCTCCCTCTCCCTCTCAATCTCTCTTCTATCCCTCTTCCTCTCCCTCCCTCTCCCCTCCTCTCCTCTCCTCTCCTCTCCCTCTCCCTCTCCCTCTCCCTCTCCCTCTCCTCTCCCTCTCCTCTCCCTCTCCCTTCAAATTTGCTATTCAAAATTCCTTGCAGGTCTGCTTTTGGTTTATGTTTTTCCCCGCCGCCAGCTGTCGCTCCTTCGGAGTTCCGATTCGATTCGTCTTTTTGTGGGAATCGGACGGCTGCGATGCCTCCGCTTTTGGGTTTCTCGTCTTTTTCAGAAAGAGGTTCCCACCAGATAGGTGCCAGCCTGGAGGTCCAAAACCACCAGAAGCTTCTTGCCAGCTGTCTTCTCCGCGATCCTTTGGCTGGGTTAGGTTTGGTGGGAGGCGAGAGGGAGAGGGAAAGAGAAAGGGAGAGGGAGCAGGAGACGGAGAGGGAGATGGTAAGAGCTAGGGAGATGGAAAGACAGAGAGAGAGGGAGATTGAACGAGAGAGGGAGAGGGAGAGGGAGAGGGTTGTAGCTGGAGTATCTACGGACTTTGATTATTATTCTCTCCAAAAAAGTCAGAGTCTTCCCGATTCCCGATTACTGTCCACTTCACAACAGAAACGGAACTATGGAGCAGAGAGCATGGAACTGAAACAGAAAAGGACGCAGGAACTGAGATATGGAACTGAAAGCATGGAAAAGATGATCTCTTCGTTCTCTACGGCAGTGGAAGACTTGACAAGCTGGCCAATGTGGGTTGTCGAGGCTCCGGAAAAAAACGACGATGATGGTACTCTTTCGGCTGTTGTGAGAGGGAGTGTACGGTCCTCTCCCAGAGGGGGAGGGGGAGGTGGAGGAAGAGGAGGAGGAGGCGGAGGAGGAGGAGGAGGAGGAGGAGTTGCTGGGGGATGGGGACAGGGACAGGGACAGGGACAGGGACAGGTACAGGTACAGACACACGGACAGGTACAGGGACAGGGTGCTGGAGTTGGAGAAAAAGGGGTAGGAATGGGAGTAGGGATAGGTGTAGGGGTAGGGGTAGGTGTGGAGCCAAGAGGCGAGGGAGGAGGTGGAGTAGCGTCTTTTTTGGCTTCAGTTCCGGCTTCCGTCGCAGGGCTGACGTCAGCATCCACAGCGCTGATGTCAGCACCGACAGAATGGGACGTGGATGTGGAAATGGTTGTGCAAGACGTGAGGGTGGAGGATGTACTTTCAGAGTTAGCGGTACAAGAAAGGAGAGGAGAGGAAGCTCTTCAAATGCGATTTTTGAATGCTTTGCAACAAAGTTCGTCTCTCCCGTCGAGTTGGGACAATATGATCGGTTCTCTCCATCACCAACAGTCGAAACGTTCGTGGTGTAATATGAATGAGTCTAACGATAATAGTACACCTAATAATAATGGAAACAGTACTGATAATAGTACTAATGATTACAATAGTAACAGTAATAATATGAATATGAACATGAATGTGAATGCTTTCTCAAATCCTCCTCTCCCACAAACTAATTCTTTCGACCAAACATTTTCAAATACTTTCGGTCAGAATGATACCGGACAAAGAGCAACTTTATCTCCGCCCCCTTTAAATTCCTCGCCACAAACTAATTCTTTTGAACAAGCGTTTTTGAGTACTTTACGGCATAATGACGCGGAAAAAAGAACAAATTTATCTCCTTCCTCTTCAAATTCCTTACCACAATCTACTTCTTTTAACCCAACTTTTTCGAATACTTTCAGACAGAATGATGCGGAACAAAGAGCAGTTTCACCTCTTTCCCCTTTAAATTCCTTACCACAAACTAATCCTTTTAACCAAACTTTTTCGAATACTTTCAGACAGAATGATACGGAACAAACGCCAGTTTTACCTCCTTCCCCTTTAAATTCTTTAGAGGCTATTCTCTCAACAATTTCTCATCAACAACAAAATCAAAGCGGATCTTCACAGTGGAATAATTTTCAAAATTCGGTCTCGGAGCTTCCTGACCAAAGTAGTAAATTGATGGAACAAATGTCTCCAAATTTGGGGAAAATGGAGGGAAACTGGACAGGTGTCCGTGTGGAAAGTGTGACTGAGTCACACCACGTTTTGTCGAGTTTAAAGTCGTCGGTTTCTTCTGATATTCGTTCCTGTGGGTCGGAAGGAGAGGGATATGTTTCCGAAGGAGGGGCAGAGGTGGCAATAATGCCTATTTTGGGAGTTAATGGGAAGGGACTACCGGAACATGTTTTGAGAGAGCTTCTTCTTTCGTTGGCGGGAGCTACGGCTACCAATGACCAGGTGGGAAGAGAGAGGATATTTTTATTTTCATTTTTTTGCTTTTTTTTTTTTTTTGAGGAATGGAGCGTATTTATCAATGGAAGAGAAGGTAATGATTTGTTGAAAGGTGATTGCTTGACAATTTAGGCGAGAATTTCACTTTGCTTCGATTGGTTTTGTGGTGATGGTTAGAAAAGGCAAAGCTCTATTTTTTCATTCGATTGGCATTTTGTAAGGAGAAATTTGCTGATTTCAGTTGCATTTGATAAAATCTGCATCATTTTTTTTTGGATTCTTTTCTTCTTGGAAGATGCGAGTGGATTCTTTACATGCGGTTTAAGTGTGTTTTGTATCCACAAGTTAGTTTCTCATTTGATACCATTTTTTTTTTAGAACTTTGGGTTCTTCATTAAATTGCGTAGTTTTTGAGGTTGTTTGTTGTCTTGCTAGGTTTGTTTATATTGTTTTCATGTCATCTCGTTGTATTCATATAGCATTTTTGGGACTTGGAATGTTGGCTAATTTTGATTTTTCATCTATTGAATTCGGAATCGTTGTGGATAAAATCGTGTCTAAACTTGAGCCCACACTATCACTATGGATATTATCTTCTTTCTTTCTTGTAGCTTGTTCGTTAATGACATGATTTTTTTGGTTGTATTTGTTGTTGATTCTCTTGTGGATATAGGTTCAAATTCGACATAATCTTTCTTTATTGCGAACACATGCCAATCCATCGGGATCCGCCTCTCAACGCATTTGTTATTATTTCATGGACGCACTTTTGGCTCGCGCCGCCGGGTCGGGAGCCGCACGTCTTGATATGCCACTATTGGCTTCGGAACATGTATGAGATTCGACATTTTCCCCAACCTTCGGAGGCTCTTTCAAAACTAGGTGGTTTTGAATCTTGGGATGTTTTGTGGTTTTGAATTTGAGACGTTTGTGGGTTCGAACGTTGGGACGTTTGTGTGTTTGAATTGTGGGATGTTGGTTTGTGGTTTTGAATCTTGGGTTGAAGACGGTCGGAATGTTCGAGTGTGGTTAAGATGGTATATGGTTAACATGGTTGGTGTCCGTATTGTTTAGTTTATTTAGGTTTAGTTTTATGTGGATGTAAATTTAATACTCTATTTGCCGACGGTTTGGTCAAAATGTTTTCATTTTAATAGTTTCCATTGAACCATGGATGCCAAGGGTTTAGAGGTTAAAAATTAGGAGTTAGATTTAGAGGATGCTAATAGAGAAAGCGATATTGAAAAGGTATAGATAAGCGCGTACTGTTTCCAGGAAGTTTCTTGATGGAAAGGTTTGGATTTGTTCCCGTCGATTTCATTAGTTTTCCTCCTCTACCTCATATTCCGGAATTCCGTGCAAGGTACATGTTCTGTTGCCTTTTCTTTTGTTTTTTTTGTGTTTCTGCCCGAACTTTATTCCAGCGTGTGAGGGCCTCGAAACATAGGCGAAGAGATTTTAATTCTGGGTCGATTCTCCTTTTGTTTTGGTTGCATCGCGTGTCCGTCGTGCCTTGCCGTACAACGCGACAGATTGCAAAAAAACAGGTAAAAATGTCGGTGGAAACGTGTGGAACATACCGACAATTGTGTCCATTCAAACAGGACACGTGGACCATTGTACAGGTTCCGAAATCTCCGTGAAAATTATTGTTTTCTTTATGTCGGCGCTGACAACTATTTTTCTTGGTTGCTTGGTCGTACGGCATGTACGATCCGATCTTTTTCTGGTTTCACAATCCGTGCTGTCAGCTTCGGAACTCGATGTTTTGTCGTTTCGATTCTTTCGTTATCGCGCGCACGGCTTGAAAAGGACGGTTCCCTGAGCCAGTTTCGGTCTTTATGTCTCTTTCCGTACTATCTTTATGTCTTTTTCCGTACTATCTTTATATCTCTTTCCGTACTATCTTTATATCTCTTTCCGTACTATCTTTATATCTCTTTTCGTACTATCTTTATGTCTCTTTCCGTACTATCTTTATGTCTCTTTCCGTACTATCTTTATGTCGTGGAAGACTAAACTGTCGTTGGTTTCGAAGTCCCCAAGTGGACGCGCTAGCTTTTCGTTCGAGTTATGTCGTACTTTTTAACAACTGATTGTAGTACAGTACTGTACTTTCTGGTGTTTTTTAAACACGCTGATTGGAAGGCGCATTTATTAACCTTGTCCAATGTGTTGTGTTGTCGTTTTGGACAAAAGCGTGTACTTAGATTTGATTTTGTATTTTATGTATTCTATTCGTTCACATCAAACTGGCTTAGCGGTATATCTGGTGGTACGGATGTACTCTACTTTTGTGAAAGTACGTCCTAAATGAATTTGGAGCCGTACCAATTTTATTGTACTTGTGCAGTTAACTTTTATGCTGAAAGCTGGAATCTTTAACTTACCCTGTACGGCAAATTTTTTTCCAGTATTGAAATACGGTACACCGTGAATCGTTATTAGTGTCAAAGTTTAAATAGCGTAATAAAAATTAGTGTTATTGATTCTAATTTAGTGCGAGAGACGTGGCAGATTATGGTCCACGTCCTAAAATAGCGTTGCTAATTTATTTTCGAAAATCATGTATACTAATTGCGGAAAAAAATTAAAATTTTAATAACCCAAATTAGTGACTTTGACACTAATAACAATTCGCGGTGTACTGTATTCGTTCGGCGACTGTCACCTAATTGTCGATTTGTCTATTTCCTGGACTAGTAATTACCGTACCGTATCGTACCGAAATGAGTACGGTCTATGCTGTTACGGGCTTTTTTCTTGGCTGCTTATGGCGAGCTATTACACCGCGAATCGCTATTAGTGTTAATGTTTATTTTGCCACTTAATACATCTTTTCTCCGTACACACTTGTCGGATTGTAGATCTGACGGTGGCGATTGAAAGGTAAGATTCTCAGCTTCCGATTGGCGGTCACAAATTGAAAATCGGACAAAAGTGTACGGAGAAAATATGTTTTAAGTTGCGAAAAAAATTATTAACACTAATAGCGATACACGGTGTAGCTTTTCTCAGTCCTGTACTTTATGAGCTGTCTAGGGTTTCGAGGGAGCGAACCAGGAATCCTGGAACCCGCTGTACGGAAAAAAATATTAGTGCGCCGTACGGCTATAAACCATGGATTTTGATGTGCAAAATAGTTTGCGCGTATAGAACGCGTACTCTACGTTTTTCTGTATAATACGCACAAAACCCGTATGGTACGGATTTTGTAAAAAGATAGGTTAAAATTTAGGTTTGAAATGCACATCAATTGTATGGAGAATTAAATGCCGAATTAAGTGTGTAATTTTTTTTCCAAAAATAACTTAATTTTTGGGAGTAAAATACGTAGATGGTTATTATTGCAGTCAACACCTAGTTGTTCAAATCGCGCGATTTTTTCATTTTTTCCAGTTTCTACGTATTGTACGTGACTTTTGAAAAAATCGCAAAAAAACGTCAACTGTAAACTGAACGGACAATTTACGGAAAACGTACAGACAAATTACGGTAACTGTACGGTTTTTTACAGAAATTGTACGGAAGTTGACGAAAAAATACGATGCACGTATCGGTACTTTCTGTTCTGTAAACTGAACAGAATGTTCACGAATATGTACGGAATTTTATCGTACATCTACGGACAATTTCAAAAAGAGACGTTGCATCGTCACACTATTTGCGCGCCGTAAGTTCAAAATGTGTACAAACGTCTTCTTCAAATTTTTGAAAAGAAGCCCCCATGAAAACTTGAACAGTTGAAAGCGAATCTTGAAGGAAGACGCCATTACTGACGCCACGGCGGTAGACAGTGAAACTGCCGTTGAAACCGTTGACGATATTATTCTGACATAAAGGAGGCGTTGCCCTAAATTTGAACCTGGTCCTACAGATTATTACTGTACCCTCAGAGAGCGTCAACCGTAACCACAGTTGATGTAGATGTTCCGATACACACAGAAGGTGTGATAATTATTTAAATAATTAAAATTTTCTAGCGCTCATTTAACTGAAAGCGTACAAACTGCGGTACATGTTGAATTCAATTTTTGTAACATGTACGGATTTGTACGTACAAAAATTCATTAACGATTTTTACGAGTTTTTCAAATCGACCTCACCAGTTTCTACGCATTGTACGCGCGTTCGAATCGTGTGTAAAATGCGTTTTGAACAACTATGAGTCAACATTAATAAATACTTTGTCTTATACATGCCTCAGGTTCTGTACGGACAAATTGAAATGCATGACGCTGAGATTTGCTACTCTGACGTCAGACAAATTGAAATGCATGACGCTGAGATTTGCTACTCTGACGTCAGACAGGGTAGACGCCAAAAATCTGGTGTGTTCGGTGCACTTATTACTTGTACACGTATCGTATGTGTACTTTACCGTATGGTATTTCTGCCAAAAAGCTTCACATATTATAAAGTTCGCACATAAAACCTATGGCGATAAACACTTTTGAATGCATAAAGTTTTAATTTCCGTGAACTAGCATATTTTCAAAAGTTTTGTAGATGGCCGTTTAGTTTAGGCTCGCACGTGTGTGAAATTGAATGGAAAGCGTCTTGTTTTTTTGACCTAAAATAATAATATTCGGTGTTTCTCAGCATCACTTAATGCAGAAGTTTTATTGATTCAGACACGTAATATTTTTGGACCACCGAATCGGTTCGTGCATTGTCAAATATTCGCAGGAAATATTTTTTTTGGAGTATTTTTGGATAATGTGCAGTGGTAAACTACGACACGAATCTTTAGTTTTGTTAAGAAATATATAGCGTGTAGTGTGTTTTAATGCTAATTTGGTTTTTGTACGGGTTACGTGGACGATTTTCATCTGCTGAGCAAATTAGCATGAAGAACAAAATAATTAATATTTTTAACACTTTTATGTTCGGGGGCGAAGAAAACTTGGCACGGAATTAGTGTTATTAATGCTATTAGCGATTCAAAGTGTACATCGGTTACGTGGTTACAGAAATGCAAACCTTTGAAGAGAATCTTATGATATGCCGTTGTTTTGCGTATCTCTCTTGTGGCTTTAAACTGGCGCGGATATATGAGACAGCCGAAAACCACAAAAGTTACCTAAAACCTAAACATAGATCGAAATGTTCGAACTCAAAAATGTTGTACAATTGTGCAGTTTTAGAACAATTGAAATGAAATGTACGGAAGTGAAATGAGAGGAAGTTACGATGACATCATACGAGAGCGATGACGTTCGATAATTCTGAACTGTTCGAGCATTTCGTGTTGCAATCCACTAATAATGGTTGTTAGAACAGATTCTTTGTCGTAGTATATGAGCAGTAGGGTAAACTTTTTTTTTTTTCATGTTTCTATTTCTGCCTTTTGTCTTTTTTGTTCTTTCCTGGAAGTTTGTGGAGAGATGACATTTAAACACTTGTTTTTTTTTTCCTGTTTGGAGGAAAATTTTGGAGCAAATAACTTGAAATTTTTTAAAATGTCCTTTCCAGTATGTTATTCTGGTGAATGCAACCACTACTTTTTCATTTTCTCTCTTTCCCTCTTTCTGGGATTTTCTTTTTCTCTCTTCGTTTTGTCTTTTTTTTTTTATGCCTGAGATGTGACGTCAAAAATCAATTGTTTTTACAAAGCTTATTTTTCAAGAGCAAACCCATTTGCTGAAAAATTCCCAAGCCATAAAAATCCATTTTCATATAAACTTCAATGGTTAAAAAAACTTATTAAAACCTGATTAGACACCATGTAGAATGCCATGCCTTTAAAAAACTCAAAAAACATTCGAAAAATCTTCAAAAGCCCTTAGAAAAACCGTTAAAACGCGGTTCTGCCTAAAAATGACCCAATTTAACTGATCCTTTTCCCGCTCTCTCGTCGTTTTCCATGTGCCAGAATCTCAAAGAATCTCTCGGAGAATTTGTTTCGAAAACCCCAATTAACGTTTTTTGCCAAACGGCGACCCATTGTGCGATCCTAGAGGCCGTTTCCGGAGCCGAAGAAATTCACATCATCGATCTCGGAATAAGACAAATTGGACAATGGCACACATTTCTTCAAGTTTTAGCTTCTCAATTTCGTCCTTTTCCCCGAGTCCGAATTACTGGTGTCCAAATTCCGAAAGACGACAGGAATTCCGAAAATGATTTTTCTAAAAAATCAGTCAGGGGACTTATTGACCTCGCGGCTCAGATCGGTATTCCTTTCGAATTCCAGTTGGTTGAATCGAGATTGGAGAAAATCCAGCCGTCGGTTTTGAATATACGAGCTAAAGAAGTCGTGGCCGTTTGTTGTTCTATGAGACTACAAAATTTGTGCGATTCGTCGGTCGTAAGATCGAATCCGCGAGATACGGCTTTGCAGGTAATCTCTCTCTCTCTCACACTCTCTCTCTCTCTCCCCCTCTTTCTTTTTTTTCTATTTCCTTATTCTGTTTCTATTTTTTTTTTTTTCAGTTAACATGTGACGTAATTTATCAAAAATGTAAGCTAACGGATATTTGTTGGAAATGTAGTTTATCGGAATTGTGTACAAAAAATTAACGCACAAACTCGGCTTTGATGTGTCTTTTTCTTTCTTTGTGTTCTTCTTTTCTGATAGAATGTTGTAGTTTTGGAAATTGCATGCTTATCCCTCTCCATCTCCCTCTCCCTCTCCCTTTCTCCCTTTCTCCCTCTCCCATTTCTCACATTTTCTCTCTCCATCTCTCTCTCTCCCCCCCTTTCCGCAGCAAATCCGGTCCCTGCGTCCGCGGATTTTTGTCTTATCCGAACTCGATGTCGACCACAACGGCCAGTTTTTTATGGCCAGATTTCGAGAAACTCTCAATTTTCATCCACAAGGGAATGGGGAGGAAGAGAACGTGACGCGTCCAATAGAGATCGCTGGAAGGCGAACACACTGTCTGAAACTCGGGGGATAACAGTAGCTAGAACGGGGGTGTCCCCAGCCAAGAAACGAAACGTAAATAAGGTATTCATACAGAATCTGACAAAACGTACAGTTTATCGTCACTATGACGTTTGCACTACGCTGTTTGTTAAAACCCAGTTACATGATAACTGCCTGTATTAAATCATTAATTGTACTTTTTTACATATAAAAGTACAATTTTGCACGGTAGGACGTCGTCCGTACTCCACACTATTCAAAACGAACCTATATTAGAATAAAAACGCTAATTAAACCTTACCTTAAATAGCATAATGAAAAAATTAGAATCATTTACTCTATTTGATGTGATAGAGTCGAACTTTCGAGCGACCGAATTAGAGTAATTTACTCTAATTACTATTCGCGGTGTACTGTAATATTATAGGGTTTTTTTCGGCAAGGATTTTCGGCAATAAAAAAAAAAAAAAAATAACTGCGTCCAATCTTAGGAAGAGCCAATTTTGATGGTTAAAACGTTCATACTGAAATTAAGAGTTTTATGATTTTGGAGGTATCGGTTTAAACCCAACAGAGTTGATGCGGTAATCCAACCAATTGATACGAAGAGTCTTTTGCTCTAAATAAATTAGTAAAAGTCTTTAACTGCTTAACAACGACCAGAAAATCGTATCGAAGCGAGCAATCAGTATGAAACTACGGACTTTCAATGGCGATATGCTACTATCCAATCGACGTCTTAAATTGATGGAACGTTCTAATTCCTGCGCCTTGCCACGTGGTTTGATGACTCAGTGAAATTGAGACAATCTGGACCGTCTATATTACTTGACCGCGAATAATATTACACGTGAATGTCTGGCCGCTTTTCTCGTGGCCTTGTTCACATCTGCCGCGTCGGTTTTTTTTTTTAACCATCATGGCGTCAGAGCTAATTTAATTGCCACGTGGCACACTCTGTAGAATTTAAACACATGTACATATGAAAGTTATAAACGAATACATTCAAATGTACCAGCGTCTTTGCCAGAACTGAAACTAATGTACTTATTCTAAATTAATCAAATTTGGCGCGGAAGGTTTTTCCCGCCCAAATAAACCTTCACCAATCTGAACGCTGTCGACCATAAAAACCGACAAAATTTCAAACCAATTATAAAACCTCCCCTATTCTCTATTCTTCCTGCAATGCTTTCCACCATCTCTCTCTTCCCTCACTCTCTCTCCCTCACACACACACACTCCCAATTCTCTCCCTTCCCTCTCTTCTCTCTCTTCTTCCACTAAGAAATCCCAGTCCTCTGGGACACGTGTCACCACCAGAAAGCTCAATTTGCGAACCCGAGCCATGGGAGGCCCTGAGGCTCAAACCAACGGACACGTGGCAGGTGTACAGAATGGTACGAGTAAAGAAGAGCCTCGTTTAGGAAGCCATGGAAAGCCCCTTTATACGACAGCCGCCGGGCATCCGGTCTCAGATGACGACAACAGGTTAGAGAATTGTAGCATTGCTGACGTCACTAACTGCTGTCGGTTACTCGTGGGAATGGGATAATTCTTGTGTTGGAGACATGGGATTTTGTAATCATTTCATTCTCTCTCTCTCTCTGTCTCTCTCATTTGCTCTCTCACTACTTTCTTCTTCCTCCTTTCCTATCCCTCTCCTTCTCTCTCCTTCCTCTCCTTTTCTCTCTCCTCCTCTTTGCCATGGCTCTCCTCTTATCTTTAATATTTTTTCTCCGATGTCTCTTTCCTTTTCCCCCATGCCCTTACCCTCAAAACCTCTCTCTCTCTCTCTCTCTCTCTCTCTCTCTCTCTCTCTCTCTCTCTCTCTCTCTCTCTCTCTCTCTCTCTCTCTCTCTCTCTCTTTCTCTCTCTTTCTCTCTCTCTCACACACACACACATACAACTTCGCTTGTCATAATGGTAAAAGTCAATTCTAAATATGAAATCAAGACATTTTATTTTACTCTTTTTCCTACTTTTCCTCTCTCTTCTTTCCTGACATTCTGCTACGTGGCATTCTCTCATTGGCAGTCTCACCATTGGGGAGAGTGGCACTTTGACCATGGAGGACTTCCACTTCTTTGACAAGGAGGCGCATTTCAACCGAGAGAGGATTCCAGAGAGAGTGGTACACGCCAAAGGAATGGGAGCTTTTGGATATTTTGAAGTTACCCAGTAAGAGAATTTAAACTTTTTTTTTTGTATTTTGTTATATTTTAAGTTTTTTTTTTCTGGTTTCTCCTATTCTCCAACATCCCTTCCCTCTACCCTTTCCCTCCACCCTCTCCCTCCACCCTCTTACTCTCTCTCTCTCCTCTTCCTGTCCCCCTCTAAACTCCATCCCCCCCTTTTTTTGTCTCATCCACGCAGTGATGTCACGGACATCTGCAAGGCTGCTTTTCTTTCGGAAGTTGGGAAAAAGACAAGAGTTTTTTCGCGTTTTTCAACAGTTGCCGGAGAAAGCGGATTCGCCGATACAGCCCGAGATCCTCGCGGATTCTCTTTAAAATTTTATACTGAAGAGGGAAATTGGGATATGGTGGGAAATAATACACCCGTGTTTTTTGTGAGGGATCCTCTCAAATTCCCAGATCTAATCCACTCCCAAAAAAGAGACCCAAAAACCCATTTAAAAAACCCAACAGCTTTTTGGGATTTTCTCAGTCTCGTACCGGAATCCGTACATCAAGTACTTATCACTTTTTCCCCTCGAGGAGTTCCCGACGGAATCCGACACATGAATGGATATGGATCTCATACTTTTAAATGGGTAAATAAGGAGGGGAAACCCCATTGGGTTAAATTTCACTTCAAAAGTGACCAAGGAATTAAAAATTTGACTCACGAAAAAGCGGTAGAAATTGCCGGAATTGACCCCGATTATGCGACGAGGGATTTGGGTGAAAATATCAATGAAGGAAATTTTCCTTCTTGGACATTTTTTGTCCAAGTGATGCCTTTAGAGGATGCTGGAAAACAAGAATTTGACCCATTTGATCTTACCAAGGTAAATAATAATCGAATCATTTGTTTTTCAAAGACTATTTTTTGTTGTTTTTCTATTATTTTCATCATCGTTGTTTTCTCGTCAGCGATGAATGAGAAAAGTTGTTCAAATCCCACTTATCCACTCCGTTCCATCATTAACCTCTCTCTCCTCCTTTTTCAATTTTACGCTTTTAGGTGTGGTCTCACAAGGACTATCCTCTCCGACAAGTGGGAAAGGTTGTTTTGAATGAGAATCCTGAAAACTATTTCGCGGAAGTCGAGCAAGCGGCGTTTTCCCCGGCCCACATGCCGCCCGGAATCGAGGCTTCTCCGGACCGAGTCTTGCAAGCTCGCCTCTTTACTTATGACGACGCGGCGAGGTACCGAGTGGGATCTAATTATTTACAGGTATTTGCATTGGTATTTATATCGGTATTTACATTGGTATTTGGATTTTGTGATATGGAGTGGTGTTTTAGTTATTTAGAGGCATTTAAATTTTATAATATGGAGTGGGATTTAGTTAATTATAGGTGTTTAAATTATCTCAAAAATATATCTCGTTGACTGTTAAGTTAAGAATAGTTTCGCAAAAAAACAAAAAATTGGAGCTGGCTGTTGTTTTGGTTTTTTTTTTCGGTAAAACCAATGGCAGAGCTATCAAATTCAGTGGGATTGTTAAGAGAACTTTTATGGGAATTATTATTATTATTAAATAGTACAACAAATCGTCACTAAAAGAACATTACACATTAGCAATAGATTTTTTAGGAAAAGAGGTAACAGATAAACAAGGACAGATAATTTTTTCAACCAATTCAAAAGAGAAAAATAAAACCAGTAATTTAACTCATTTACTGAAGGTTGGGAAATATAGCCTTGACCTGAAAAATCGTCGTCATATTGATTGTTGTTTTTCAAATAAATTAGTATCTTAGATATTTTTTTATACAAAAGAATATGATCTTCACTGTAGGAATCTAATCCTAAATTCACAAATTATTTATTCAATTCTACGTTACACATTCTCCATAAATTGTTCTTTAATTTGAGATTCAATTTTTTTTCGTTTACTTTTTGCAGTTTTTAGTTTAGTTTTTAATAACTAATTTTTGCATATTATTATCGCAGGTTCCTGTGAACACATGCCCTTTTGCCAAAGTGAGTAACTATCAGAGAGATGGGCCTATGAATACGACAAAGAACGGAGGAAGTAAACCAAACTATTATCCCAACTCTTTCGATGACACGCCAAAACCGGATCCAACGCAGGAGGATGTGACACCTTACCAGTAAGTGAATCAAACCCTTCACCCCCATTCTACTGCCTCTTTTCCCTTCCTTCTTTTTTCCTTCTCCCTCTTCCGCCTCTTTCCTTACATCGAGTTTTAATTAGCAATGAGTTTGAATTTGTTCGATTCCGCCTTTAGTTGTTTTTCATATTTTTTTCTCATCTTTATTTATACAAAAAATTTCAATGAAAGCGTCAACTCTGTTCCTCTCTCCCTCTCCCTCTCCTTTTTTTTGTCCAGACATGCCGGTGGTCGGGTTGCCCGATATTCTCCCGATATTTGGCGAAAACAGGACGATTTCGCCCAACCGAGGAAGTTATGGCAGTTAATGTCAGAAGATGACAAAGATCAAACGGTCAAAAATTTGGCAGGACACTTGGGTCTTGCTGACGAAAAAGTACAGAAACGACAGCTGGCGGTTTTTGGAAAAGTGGACGAAAAATTGGCGCAAAGGATTGAGGAAACAATTGGAATGAAAAAGAAAAGCCCAGAGCCGAAAACAATGACCGCTTAAGAAAAGAAAGTTATTTTTCTCGAAAAAAATTCTCGAAAAAAAATGGATAACGTTTTCGATAAATTTTCGATAATTTTTAAATGTTTTCGACAAATCTTTGATAATGTTTTTTGAGAAATTTTCTCAGAATTTTTCAGGATTTTTATTGGAAATTTTTATTGATAAATTCTTGGATTAGTTTTGGGAGAAAATTTATGCAATTTTGTATCTTTTGTTGCATAGAAAAAGGTTTTAGGTTTTTAGAAGGTGAAATTTTATTTCCTGACAGATTTTATTTCGTCAGTGTATTTTAGTGTGCAATATATATCATATATTTGTTTATTGTAAAAAAGAAAGGATTTTCCCTTTGTACACTGTGATCATTGTTTCAAATAAAATGTTATGTCTTTCTTGTAATGAAATTTCATATGTTGAGAGAATTTGCTTTTACAGTTTGCAAAATTATTGACAATTTGACATGCATTTTTATTTTGTCAAATTTCTTCAATGTTTAATAAATAGACTATAAGGTGACAGACTTCTTCATACATTTAAATACATAACTATCAAATAGTTGAATGTATGTTTTTAAAAAACTTCTTCATATATGCAATAGAAACGTAGGTTAGAGCCATATAACAACTCAACTAGGATTTTCAATATGGTGTTTTTAGCAAAAAAATGATAAATGTTAGTACATGTTTATGAGGTTTAACCATAATTCTATTGCGCAAAAACGTAGCGAAACATTTCACTTGGTTACATTGTTTTACATGTGTAAGAAATAATTGTTCCTATGTTTTCTCACTTTCAAGCTATGTGTAATACTCGTTGTTTTTGGTATTTTTGATTTTGACAATAAACATGGTTTTATTTTATATATCTCGTAGCTTTCAGGGCATGTGGTTTAATGCAAGCACTTTTTGCCAACAATTTTTCTTACCTATTTGTTTTTACCTACACGGTATTTAAATTATAAGCTGTTTAATAATTTAGTGCAGGTATTACAGAGAGATTCTCAAACCTATGAGAAGCTGCCTATTTGTCTAATTTATGTCTTTTTTCTCAACTCATTTAGGTTGTTCATCGATCATGCTTAAAAAAATATAAAAAAAATAAAAATTGTCATTTCGGGTATCCACTACTCACATATCTTCATCGAGATTAACGTTTTACGAGACATTTTGTTTTATAATCCGCTTTGCAGGTGACGGCCCGTATTCAAATCTCAAATTTAGTATTGTCAATTTAGTAATTTATTTAGATTTATCTCAATATATCATTAAATTATTAAACGGCTCTAAATCTTTTCCTCTTTGGAGAGACATATGGCGGTAATCGTCTCAGAATTGAAAACCCTAAAAAACCTTCAAAACCCTAAAAATCCTAAAACCCCTAAAATACCCTAACATCCTTAACAAACTCTAAAAACCCTAATAAACCTAAAAACCCTAATAAACCTAAAAACCCTAATAAACCTAAAAACCCTAATAAACCTAAAAACCCTAAAAAATCCTAGCATCCCTAGCAATCTCTAAACACCCTAAAACCCCTAAAAGACCCTAACATCCCTAACAAACTCTAAAAACACTAAAAAACCCTAAAAATATGTTTGACACTACACCGCGAATCGTAATTAGAGTAAATTACTCTAATTCGGTCGCTCGAAATTTCCACTCTATCACATGAAATAGAGTGAACGACTCTAATTTTTTCATTATTCTATTTAAGGTAAAGTTTAATTAGCGTTTTTAATTCTAATATATGTTCTTTTTAAATTGTGTGGAGTACGGATGGCCTACGACCGTGCAAAATTGTACTTTATTAAGTAAAAAAGTACAAATAATGATTTGTTACAAGCCGTTATCATGTAACTGCGTTTTAACAAACAGCGTAGTGCAAACGTCATAGTGACGATAAACTGTACGTTTTGCCAAATTCTGGACGAATACCTTATTTACAGTAGAGTACATTAGCGTGCCAAATTAGAGTAAACTTCATAGTTGAAAAAGCTCTATCACATAAATTAGCGTTCATTTACTCTAGTTTTTTTTTTTAGTTTTTGTACTCTAATTTTTTCATTACTCTAATTACGATTCGCAGTGTACAGTAAAGAACGGTAATGTAAGGTACGGTACGGTATGCCGTGTATCGCTATAAGTGCTAATGTTTTTTTTTGCCACTTAAAGCATCTTTTCTCCATACAAGCTTGTCGGATTATGGATCTGACGGTTGAGATTGAAAGTCAAGATTCTCACCTTCCAATTGACTGTCAGAACACCGTGTATCGCTATTAGTGTTTATATTCTTTTTGCCACTTAAAATACCTTTTTCAGTTTTTCCCGTATACACTTGTTCGATTTTTACATGGAGACCGTCAATTGGAAGCTGAGAATCTTACATTTCAATCGCAACCGTCAGATCTATAATCCGACAAGTGTATACGATGTTTTAAGCGGCAAAAAACCATTAACACTAATAGCGATACACGGTGTACTGTACCGTACATTACACCATCGCTATTAGTAGTGTTTGGTATCGATACCCAACTCTAGCTATTACTTGTCAATGGTTCTTTTCTAACTTGAAACATTTTCAAAACACACACACACATTTTTAACATTTTTTCAAACATTTTTCTCCGTATACACTTGTCCGATTTTCGGTGGGAGAACACCAATAGGAAGGTGAAGATCTTGCCTTTCAATCGCAACCGTCGCATCGAAAATCTAAAGACTGTGTACGGAGAAAATAATGTTTTAAGTGTTTGAAGTGTTTATGTTTGAAAAAAAACATCAACACTAATATCGATACATGGTGTCGATGCCGTTACGTGACACTCTTTCTTTACGCCTGTACGAAATAGTGAGCAGTGTAAGTACGGAGTGACACATTTTGTACGCTACACCGTGAATCGATATTAGCCTTATGTATTCTATATCGGCACCCCAAAATTTTGACATTGATACCTTAAATAGAATAAATTACACTATTTAAGGACGTAGACCATAATCTGCCACGTCTCCTGGCACTATATTAGAATGAATGACGCTAATTTTTTCTTTACTCCAATAATTTCTATAGTCTAATAACGATTCAAGGTGTACTATACACTAGACTTATTACGTTATTGTGGAACGTATCAAAATTTTATCGTATTTTTCCCTTAGAATTAGATTTAGCAATTCAATATTTTTAAGAATTGAACTGCGATCTCTCAGAACAACTTATGACAAAAAAATGATGCCTTAAGTGGGGAAAAAATGTACTTATCTGAGGCGTGAAAATACGTGATTTAATGATGTTGTAAAACGTTTTTATAAGTGGCGAAAAAAACATCAACACTAATAGCGATACACGGTGTACTGCACTGTAGCGGTTCCTTTTGAAACATAAGGTGGGGTACTCCCTCCCTCCCTCCCTCCCCGCCGAACTGCTAAGTGACACGTGAGTGCTAGGTGGTCCACAAAGACACTACCCTTTCCCTCTCTCTTTCTCTCTTGCCCTCCCTCGCCAGCGAGCTATGGCGTCGCTCAAAAATTTACCTGGCAGCCTCCTACATCACTTATTACTTGTGACCTGAATTCTGCTTCTCTAGTTTCTTAACAATGGTGCTCTGCTTCAAGCTCGTGTGTACTTGACATCTCATTGGATCCTTTCCACAGAGGATACGATTGTTTTCGCACATTTTAGTCAAGGGATAGGCAAAGATGTAAAACATTTGATAACGAAAACATTGCACTGGAAAATGCACATGTTTTTGAGAAAAATAGTCAGGTATTAAATCCTCAAGTTTCTTTACTTTTCCATTCTTTTGTACTTTTGTGTTGAATACTTGAAGAGAGGATTATGACAAAATGACGTCATCATTTCTAACACAACCTTCCATGTCATATGCATAAGAAAATATAAAAGTTGAAAATTATAAAAACTTACAAGTTGATGAGATAATTGAAGACCACTTTGTTTTAAACAAAATTCCTCTTTTCAAACTGTTAAATGTTTAAATTGCTGACAAAAAGTCGGGTATTTTGGTATGTTATTTCTTTCTAAGGTCCTTAGCTTCACTAGCTTTTGTTGATTAGGTTTTTGTTCATTACCACATTTCTGATTGTTTTTTTTTTTTTGTATATCCATATGACCCATTTTTCCTCCACTGTGTTCTCATGGTTTCATATTATCAGATCGAACTTGTATATCACTATCACCTTCATTTTACTTTTATTCGACTTCTTAAACAATAGTATCATTTTTCTAAACATTACCAAGTATTAAATGTTAAAGAAAGATCTTAAAACCTGAAAAGCTTATACCAGTGACCACATGCCATTTAATGTAATTTACCAAACTATTTATTGAAATTTACCAAACAATTTGGGTAAATATGGGTCCCATCGTGTGAGCTTTTATGGGAGCTTTTGCAGGAATCTCAGTTGCAGAAAAGACAAAAACCGGAGGCTTCGGTAAAACAGCACGATTGTAGAACTTTTACATACATGGAAAAAAGAAAAGAAAAGAAAGAGGGACATGTAGACACGGCGAAAATATTATTGTAAATCGCTCTAATCATTAACAAACACTAATTTCTACCCAGTTTTTTCTGCCCCTCAAATATATAAGTGTTATTAAGCATAACAGTGTTGTTTGAGACAAAAATCAAAACCTCTACCCTCTACAATGACCCAAAAAACAAAAAAAATAAAGATACTTTTTAAAAATAATTTCCCACATCAAAAAGACTTAATAAAAAAAATAAAAATAAATAAAGAACATCAATTACAACCTCCCTCGAGTATTTAAATACCGATCACACATAGACAAACAAAACCAAAACAAAAGACTAGAGCTCAACAAAATCGAAAAAGTGCAAAATAAAAAAGTTGAAAAATGCGCAAAAGTGAAACCTCCATAACAACGAATCCTCAAGTCAACACTAATAATGGTAAGTATAATTTGTAACCATAGTCCTGAAAACATTTCTCGTGCTATAAGAGAAAGGACTCTCGCCCTTTGGCTTAAACCCTTGTAATCAAATAGAACCTCGACTAAAAAAAAAAGTACAAACTTTGCAAATATACAGCAAATCATAAAGCAAGCACAGGATCCATACTACCTGGCTCGCTATTAAACACGGGGTATTTAGGGGTTTTTTGGGTTTTTTAGGGTTTTTGAGGGTTTTCCAGAGGTTTACAAACTCAGACCAGTGAGATTTAGACTGGATTTGAGTGTATCATACACAATCCACTATACTATTCTCACTAACGAATATCTACTATACGTACACATACGAAAAGTTATTATCCGTACACATGTGGAAAGTCGCTATTCTTGTGCAGAAAGTCGTTATCCTTACAGACTTCAATAAGCCATATTAGTTTAACTACTGTACAAAAAAAAGGAGAAATCGAGATGGATATCCGTTATAAAAACAAAGAAACAGGATATCTGTATTAAACAGAACAACGCCCTTCAGGATTCGTCCATATCCATGTCATTTGAGAAGTAGAGGTCATCCTCACTAAAAACGTCATCCGAGGACTCGTCGAGAGAAAGTTTACTGCAAAAAGAATAGGAGAGAGTCAGACAAGTAGTTTTTTGTTTTAAGGACGAGGAAAAGCAAAAAATCCTGAAAGAAAAAGAGAAATCCTAAAAAAAGAGGAAAACTCTCAAAAGAGAAACTAGTTTTAACACGAGAAAAAAAATATCCTCTTGAATTCCCCAAAACACACGTACATACATAAATACAGCCATAGCTCACTAAACTTCAAAAAACTTCTATGAAGGATTAATTTTCTCCAAAAACTATCGTGGAAAGACAATCACAATACCTAAACTCATACATATATACGCTACTACTGCCTCTCACAAATAATTCATATTTGTTAAAAGATTCCTTTAGCTCTTTCTCAGTATTAGAAAAATAAAAAAAGAACTCCGATTAATAGCGTGGAAAGAAAATCAGCATATCTAAATTCATACACAGACACATACATATATAATGTCTTTTAGACCCTACTACTGCCTCTCACAAATATGGTGATAACCATATAAATATTCTCATTTGTTACAAGATTCCTTCGGCTTTTCTCAGTAAAAGAAAACGAAAAAAAGAAAGAAAATAAAAATAAAAAGTCAGTACATACCTTAAGCACCGACAACTGAAAAAAAGAATTCGTTTCAGTTTTTTGTTGTAGAAAAAGTAGTTAAAAGACCAACTGAAAAGTTTCACACCCAGAGTTAATCATTAAAGTGAAACGGCGATTAACTGGTAGGCACAGAAAACATCCTGAAACACACGAGTTAAACTAACTACAAAAAAAAAGATGATATAAAAAGAGAAATGATTTTAATAACAACCTACAATCACCAAAAAAAACTGTTATATGCAGGAAAAAAAATAAAAAAAATCGTAGAATCTATCAAATAAAAAATCGCATAAATGGATGTCGAATTAAATATGAACTAAAAATCATTCACATACTTCAAACTTTGGCAATTATTATGTTTGCAAAAACTATGTAAGCTTATGGATCAAAAAACTTACACACTCCCATTTTCTGTAAATGGACCTCCGTCAACATCTGGTTTGTAGCTATACACTTCACACTCCACTAGATCCATCACCTATGAAAATATATCAAATATCAACACTATTTACGGATAAGTTTTTTGAGATATCATCGCTTATTGACAAAAAAGTTTTTTGAGGATCATCACTATTTACAAAGAAGTTTTTTCGTTACACGATTATTATCAAATAAGGAAACAGAAAGTGTCTCTACAGGCACTCAAAAAACCAGAACTTTTTACTTTTTGTGCATAAAAAGCAATTGCTAAAGATGATTCCAGAAATCATTTGTAAACAAAAATTGTTACTCCTAAAACAACCTGTCCAGAAATAAGCATTACCTGAAAAGCAAAAAACTTATACAGTTTGTCTAGTTGTAAGATAAAATAACCTCAGAAAGGAGTTCTATCCACTTAAACCTTTGCAAGTACGATGTCTTATTCGATTTAGAATGCAGTTTTTGACAAAAAAGAAAGGCAAAAGAACTTAATGACAGATTGAAATAATGAAACAAAACAAAACCTCCGAGACAATTTTGCAAAAAAAAAGTAAATCGAGAGGTATACCTCATCAATTGCTGCCCATAAGACTTCGAACAAAGGAGAATCCTCTCCCCAGGCCTGTTTTCCTCCCATTTCAAAAACATTCGATCAGATAACTTTAACAGAAAAACAAATTAAAGAAAACACACGGATAGACCTCGAGCTGTAGTCATTACAGAAAAAATATGAGATTGAAAACAAGTTTGAAAATAAGATTAAATGAAATGAATAAGATTGAAAAGTGAAAAATAAGATCCAAAATAAGATCGAAAAAAAATATTGAAAATAAGACTCTAAATAAGACAGTAAATATCTCACCTTTGCAACTTCCACCAAAGCGTAGTCAATCTTCTGTTTGACTGCACTAAGTCGTCCTTCCTTTGTAAAATGATGAGCTCTTAAAGTACTGCCACCCACATTCCCCTTCTGACTATCCAGAGTCTTGCAAATTTTTGACAAAACCTAAATACAATTCTTAGGGACTCCAGCCTATTGGCGATACAGTATGTTGACCAAGATTTGTACCTTTTCGGTCCTAAATCTGTACCTTTCCGGTCCTAAATTTTTACCTTTTGGTCCTACATTTGTACCTTTTTGGGCCTACATTTGTACTCTTTTGGTCCTACATTTGTACCCTTTTGGTCCTACATTTGTACCTTTGTGGCACTTTTCTGCAGGAGTTTTTATCAAAAAGGTAAAAACTTGGTAACAAAAAGATACAAACATAGGTCAACATCCTGCGATTCCACCTAGTCCAGATAGGCTTATAATCATACAACCATGGAAATAATAATAAAAAAAAACACGTTCGAAACTTGCCGTTTCAAAGAAAAGTATACCAAAGTGGATGCAATAACCCAAACAATAACTAAGATAAAAAGAAAAGAAGTAACAAAGACAATTATCCCCACTGCAGAAAGATAACAATACTGTGTTAACAAACACACAACTATCTCGCAAAATTTCAGCTACAAACATAAAAATTTACCACTTCGAAACAACAAGCATAAATCTACACCATCAATTAAAACTGTGGCCTTCAATAAAGACCATCCTTCAGAAAAATTTGAAAAATTTGTGTCTTAGTTCTAAAACCTGGACCACCTTAAATCAATTAGTTCTCTTCTCTTCGGAGAGAAAAACCTCAAAAGCTTTCCCTATTCTATAACGCCCCTTAAAGCCCATTCTTAGAATATCCTCTGCAGTAAACAGTTGATCAACTGCTTAAAATGACAAACCCTAAGACAGTTTTAAGCTACCATTTATAATGACATTTCTTAAATGAGAAACTCCAAAGACATTTTTAAATTACCAATCATATGACATTTCTTCGTTTCTTCGCATATAATATTATATAAAACGATGGATAATAAAGACGTACAAAATCTTAAGTCCGGAGTCCAATGTCCAGAGTCTTAAGCCTATAAGACTTAACTTCAAAACTGCAGTTCCTGACATGAGAATTCATTTTGTAGGAAATGGAGAGATTTGAACTCTCAGCTCCGTTGGGAGCAACGGTTATATGCACCGCTTGTCAGCCTTCGACACCAATTCCCACAAGTATGACTAAAGGATGGGATTCAGTGGGATGCAGGGAGCCAAAAAATTGGTATTCCACTGCACTACCCTCCACCCCAGACTAGCCATGACCTGACCGCCTCTCTCTTTTCCCCTCCCCCCTCTCTCCCTCCCCCACTCTCGCTTCCCCCCTCCAGCTCCCCCGCTTCCTCGATCTCCCCCTCTGCGCCCCCTCTCTCTCTCCCTCCTCTCTCCCTCTTCCTCTCCCTTTGTCTCACTCTCCCCCTCCCTCTCCCCCTATCTCTCCCCGTCTCCCCCTCTCACTCCCCCACACCCTTACTAATAGATTGCCTGTGAAGATATTAGGTTGCTTTCTCTGACGAAGGTCCGAGTAATGGTCTTAAAAGCACAACTATTCCTGGCCCATTTACTATGGTTAACTGCACTATTTCACTATATTACTATTTCCATACTACTTCCCTATTTACTATTTCCCTAGACCTAATATCCTCCAACTTCCCTTACAATAAGACTTACTTTCACAAACTCGCTGAAAAAAATGAGTTTTTCCTCCTAATAAGCTTCAAATGTTTTTCACCTCCCACCTTCATTAGAGGTAATAACCCTAATTGGGTCGAGTCATAAAATTTCATCGACCCGAAATCATAAGAGGGTGTTAAAAACACTATTTAACGAAATGGCTCGTATTGGACAATGTAACAAACTAACATTTACTGTTTTCAATACTAATACAGCTTTTAATACTAATAAGTGTAAATCTAGTAATAAGTTAAGAAGTCTAATAGCAATGTAAAGTGTAGTTACACTGCCCATCGCTATTAGTGTCAAAGAATTTCCGGGCAATAAAAATACTACCATTTCTCACTAAATAATTGCCCAATTTTAATAGTGACATGAGAATAGAACGACAAGACCGTTACATCTCGATTGCTTCCGTAAAATAAAAGAATCAAAATGTTGAAAATAAGTTAAAGACGTTTGAGTGCCCGAAAAATGTCTAACACCAATTATAGTGCTGAGCAGTAACAATAGCAATTGTAATTGTAATTGTAATAATAATTATAGATTCAAACCACAATTTAAAAAGACGTACCTAAAGTCATAATCAGGGTACATGTGATTCAAGGTTAAAATCAAGTTGATTAATGTCCTTCGACTGCAAACGAGACAAAAAAATTACATTCCCTTGTAAGTATCACGGCCTTTAGTAAAATATCATACACAAACTTCTGAAAAAAAAAAGACTGAGCTTACTTTTGCAGGAAAAAAGCCTCAATTGTACGAAAACAAGCAGAGTGGGACTAAATGACAAAAATAATTGTAAAATATGTAAAGAGTATATAACAACCGAAAAAAGAAAAAGAAAAGGAAGAAGCTAACGCTAAAAGCAAAACACAAAAACAAAGCGAAAAAAAGTATAAAGCTAAGACTGACCTGCGACCGAAACTCCATTCCACCATTCCAACAGGCAATCACTAAAACGTTTTAAGCAGTTTTAATATTTTTAAGCAGTTTTAATATCTTCAAACAGCTTTAAACAGACATATTAACCTCTGATAATGTAAAGTTATGAACTGTTGGAAAAAAATATATCAGGATGAGAACTTCCCAACCTTGAAGATTTATTTTAACGGTTTAAATGAATAAACCTAATATTCTCTGAGAATACTAAGGTACCAAGTCTGTTTAAAAGCATATATTGCGCTGAAATATTCCCAACCTTCAAGATTAACTTTAAACTGTTTTAATAAACAACCCTTACAATCTTGGAAAATACTAAATCATAAAGACTTAAAAAACATATAATGAGCTGAAAAGTTCCCAACCTTGATTTTTTTTTTAACAGTTTGAATAAACAAACCTAACAATCTCTGAAAATACTAAGTTATAAAGACTGTTTGACAACATATAATACGAAGAAAAGTTCCCAACCTTGAAGATTACTATTAAACAGTTATAAATAGACAAACCTAATTATCTATGAAAATACCAAGTTAATTTTAAACAGTTTTAAATAAGCAACCCTGAAAATCTTTGAAAATGCTAAGTCATAAAGACTTCAAAAACATATAATGGGCTGAAAAGTTCCCAGCCTTGAATTTTTTAACAGTTTAAATAAACAAACCTAATAATCTCTGAAAACACTAAGTTATAAAGATTGTTTAAAGAAATATGATGGGAAAAAAGTTCCCAACCTTGAAGAATTGGAGAGGGGTCCAACAGGAGAGGTGGCCAAATCCTGAGGTGACATTGCTAAGGAATCTACCACCTGGTCAAAAACATATCCACTTTATTTGAGAATAAAAGTACAAATACGAACTGTCGAAAAAAACTACACAAAAAATAAGAAAGAGAAACAAAAATAAAGGTGACTTAGAAATCTACTGCCTGTATTCAGAAAGTATGAGGTTAGTTTGAGAATCGAAGCACGTAACTATATAAAATTACCGTAAAAACTGGAGAAAGTTTAAAGAAAAGACACAAGAAAAACAGGTGAGTACGGAATCTATGACCTGTTTTATAACGTATCAAGTTTGTTTAATAATTGCAGTACATAACTAGCAAAATTGCGGCAAAAAAAACTTAAAAAAAATGATAAAAATAGAAACAAAAGTAAAAATGGTTCAACTTGACATTGTTGAGGATTCTACCACCTAATCTTATATATAAATAATATATATATATATATATATACATATTATTATATATATGTAATGTATATATAGGATATGTATATATATATATATGTATATATATATATAATATATTATGATTGTATATTATATGTATATATAATATATACATATATATATATACATAATACATTATAATTGTATATTATATGCATATATATATTATATAATATATAATAATATATAATAAGATATATATATATATATATATATATATATATATAATAATAATAATAATAATAATAATAATAATAATAACGCAAGCAAAATATATATATTACGCTTTGAAAGAAACAGGGCGTAAACATACAAAAGTACTGGCAAAAACTAAAATAAATTAAGAAACCAACAGACAAAACATTGAAGTGACTTCATTTGACGTCCAAAAAAAGTGGCAAAGCTTAAAAAAAAGTTCAAACGACATGGTAATATAATGCAAAAAGATGGCATATCTTAAAGGAAAAGTACAATAACAAGATAAAACCGTCAGATAAAATAATAAAGTTCAAAATAAGGTAAAATAATGTACCTCTTGCTCCAAACTGCGGGACAGTTTTTTGTCAACACCAGCCAGTTTGCCTGCAGTATCCAAAAGGGACAGCTCAAGTCATAAAAACTACCCCTCTTCCTCTCTCTCTCTCTCTCCCTCGCTCTCTCTCTCTCAACTGAAGCTGACAACAATTTCAGAGAAAAGCTGAAGAAAAAAACCAGCAATTAAAACTAATTACAATGGCACAAAATAAACCGATGACAACTTCAGAAAATACTTCAGACATTCGAAGAAAATGAAAGTACACATCCTTGACTGAGCAACAAATTTTCTTTGCAAATCACAACCAAATGTGTATACACCAGAACAGCTAAAATAACAACAATATGTAAAAACCAACCAATCTAAAATAAGAACCATATATATATATATATATATATATATATAAATATAAATAAAAGTAAAAATCACAACCATATATATGTACCAACAAATCTAGAATCAGAACCATATACATACCTAAGAATCTAATCGCACCATATATATACACACCAAAAAACCAAAAATATCTAAAATTACAACAATATTATATTTGTTATACACCAAACAACCATACATACATGAATACGCCTCAAGAACTCCCTGTATGAGATAGTCTCCCAAATTTATGTTCCCTAAAAAAGTATTTATCCTGCCCATCAAAAAACCCCATTTAGGCCCAACTTCAAATTATTAAACAAAATAAAAAGACTAGACTACTTATGAAAACAAAGATTGTCCTAAAAAATGGCATGTAACACATTTAAGATGAATAATAAATGAAACAAGAGGCTATAATCGCTAAAACTTAATTGTAATAAACTGTTTTGGCATCCATAAATTTGAGAGGACACTAAAAAGCTTAATGGAGAGACTGTGGTAAATAATTTCGGTTGATTGTTTTAATAAACTTTAATCCACAATAAATTATGAAATAGATAAGAAAATAAACCCAAGAAACGCCAAAAGGTAGATTTAAATGGAAAATGCGCAGTCCAAACTAAATGTGGTTTCAGTTACCAGACTGGTCCAGCACTTAGAACATAAATAGAAGACAAAAAAGAAGATGAAAAGCTGAAAAGATGAAAAGATGAAAATATGAAAAAATGAAAAGATCAACAGATCAACAGATTAAGATTAAAAAATAAAAATAAATAAAAAGAGATAAAAAAGGGTAAAAAAGAGTAAAAACGTGCAAAAAAGGGTCGAACAAAGTTCATCAAATGCAGTACAACAGTCTCAGCTAAGAAGCAATACCTTGCCAAAGGAGTGTACTCAAGGAACTTCATATTTGCAAATTTTTTACAGACTGATGTAGAAAAAGGTCAACCAAATTTTGAATAAAAACCTGCAAGACAAGAGAAAAGGTAAACAGGTCAATCAAGGAGAACTTCAAAATAAAAATATATCCACTTTTGAGCAATTATATGCAATTTTTTACCATTTGACTCCATATCAACTTGATATAGCATGACCAAATAACGGATTCAGTTAATAAGTTAACAAAGTAAAGCAGTTGAAAAGTCTTGAGATGGAACAAAAAAGGTTGGTTCAACCGTATAAGGAGACAATACTTATTTTCCTCTGCACTAACACTCATACAGTATACAACTCAATATGGCATTTCTTCTTTTATTATCTTTTGAAAGCGTAGAGAAAGTCATAAGACAAAGAAGTTTATCATTTTTAAGCTAAAGAAAACGGTGTAAAAAGTAGTTAGAAAAAAAAGTAGAGAAAAAGTAGTTTGATAAGGCGATAAAAAAAGATAAAAGTGGATTAGTAAAAATATCAATAGAGAAGATCAGTCTCGATCAAACAGGATAAAACTCATCTGTCCTTCATTTTTCTCTTTAAAGGAAAAAAATGTTAACCCTAAAAAGAAATTGTTTGCAGAAACTTGCAAATAAATCAACTTGTAATAACATACAACAATAAATTGGAAAATTTTTAACTTAAGAAATTGTAATACAAAAAAGACGAAAAGTACACAAAACAGAATCCAAAAAACAAAGAAAATAAAAGGACAACAAACGAAAAAACAGCACAGGCGCAGTCTTAGAAATACAGTTTGCGTATCTTCTACTTTCCTTTCCATCCAGAATCAAAATCTGGTTAAATGCCAATAATTTTGGATTTTCCGTAAAAATATACATACTAAAAGCTTAAAACACCTGTATTTATCCAAATGCACGTACAGTAATCCAGTTATCATGTTTTTGGCAGAAAAAAAAAGAGATGAATGCAATCAAACGCAAGAAATCAACACATGGCAGGAAACAAAAAAAAAATGTTTTGTTCAAATCCATAGCACAAATAAACAGAAATTATAAAAAAAAAAAACAAAAAAACAGAAAAGTGATTTTTATTGCAAAATCCTTACAAAAATTAACATTAAAACACCATTTTCCCTGTTCACAACACAGAAACAAAACAAACAAATGAAAAGAGATAAAAAAACATTCCACAAATAACTCCAAAAAAGGTCAAAAGCCATATATAAACAAAAGTAACTTACTTTATTGCAAGTAGAAGGTTTGAATACAACCTAATATGATTTGCGAATTAAAAATAACTTACTGTATTGTAAAAAGGTTTGAATATAAACAAATATAATTCGCCAGAGGTCTCAGTATACAAATTTCTGTACAAGGACTCCTGCACAAAAGGCTTTCTCTCGATCCAAAGCAAATTTAACCTAACCCTAAAATTTCGAGACGCGTCACGTGTCACAGCCGAAGCATCAACAGTTTTTATTGTACCTTCTTGTCGCTCGCATTTTTTGCAAGTCGAATGTGGATCATTGTAGATTCCATACATGATTTAGTTTGGTTTCCCGTTTGGCTCGAGTACAGCTTTTTATTTCACCACGTGGGTGAATAAGTAAACTTTTTTTAGTGTGGATAATAGGATTGTCCTGCACTGTTCCAGTAAAAAATCATCTTTTTGGACTGCAAATCTTCGAAGTGCTATGGACTTTTGGAGAAAATTCTAAAATTGACAAATTCAGAAATCCGGCACAAAAAGAACAACCTGATTCGCTGAGAGATTCACTTGAATGATTTTGGAGGAGTTTTAGGACTGTACAGGACCTCCACGTATTCTGGCGAAAAATGTCAAAATGTCTTTTGTCAATGCACAGACTTTCATAGTTTTGTATATGCCTATCAGAATTTTTCATACAGAATGGTGGTTAAACTGTACTTTTTCTAAGATTCCCGCCCTGTTTTGATCCAGCAACAATGGATGACGGTCAGCTACGGAATCGATATGCATGCATGAGGTACGGTAACGGAACAAGGATTTGTACGGAATATGCCTTGAAGGCTTACAATCAGTCCGTACTTATCTACTGCGAACCGTATCGGATCTTCCGTGACGAAAACGGATGGTTCTCTGAGGACAGGATCCGCTGGAAAGTATATTCGACAGTACAGCTCGCTGTACGGTGCAGGCCCAAACAAAGCAACAGACATTTCACGTGGTTCCCATAATCAGAGGAGTTTGGATTTGGATAAACTGGATGTCCGGAAAAGATGATGATTGGATGAAAAAATAATGGAGACATTCCGTGGTACTTTTTTGACCATAGATCAAAAGTGCGGTTTAGTGCGCTTGTAATACATCCACTGAAGTACTAAAATAGGTTTTGTGCGAAAAAAGCCAATGTAATATGCACTGAAATTGCAAAAGTCAAAATATTGGCATGAAAGGCACATCAGAGAGAAAAACTGAAATTGATTGGCCGGTACGTTCGATTGTGATCTAAGGTTTTAAAGATACTGTAGATGTCCAATTCCGCAATTCGAATAGTACGCACGAAACGAACGCGTGAATATGGTTACGCACGATTCGCATTTAAGGATGTTGAAAAATTAATAAAATGTGTACCCGACTCTGGACTCGTACATTTCCGTACATTTCTTGAGTTTGACTTTTAGAATTTCAATTTTTCAACACCTCATACGCTAAAAAACAATAAAGTGAAAAAACCAGCGACGCGGCAACCTCGGCGCTGAACCAGCAGCGAGGGACCAGGCTGCTGAACAAGCGACCAGACTGCGTGACGCGGCATCAGCGCCGAACTATAGCGACCAGAGTGCTTCGTCGAGCGACCAGAGTGCTTCGTCGAGCGACCAGAGTGGTTCGTCGAGCGACCAGAGTGCTTCGTCGAGCGATGGCCCTGGTATAACAAGTCAACAATGAAAAACGATAAGTTCACATTGAAGCAAAAAAAATCCATCTTTTTATTATTTGAGGGACATGGTTTAGTTTTCACATTGAAGTTATCTTGACTCATTGTAGGCAGTAAATAGTAGTGTTGGCTATCGATGACCATTTGCCAATATTGGATATTTATTGAATTTCAGGTATTCGATATATCGATTATGAAAATATCGCGATATATCGCCGAAATATCGTAACGCCGATATATCGAAGCTTCATAAAAAAAATAAAGTATTCTTGCTAGTTGCTACTGCTGCTATTACTACTGTTGCCGCCAGCACTAGTGCTATTGCAGCTGGTAGTACTAGCTGCTGCAGCTGGCAGCACTAGTAACTGGCTAACAAAACTAAAAATGAAACCTTTCTTTAATACTTGGCCATGCCACCCCTTTTGTGCCCCTGGACTCAAATGGGTTACCATCTTGCTTTTTAATTTATCCTGCCACTTAAATTACTTGAAATGGATAAGCAGTAATGGCTACCAATCTGCCTGCAGATTGGTAGGTATTCCTGCCTGAAAGCCTGAAACGTAGTCTCTGCAATTCTTTTTTTTTCATAACTAAATTAGTGTAAACTTTTATGATGTGAAATCTCTACGTAGTAAATAATTAATAATATTAAATACGGAATTAGTACTTTTTTGTCGGTTACATTTTGCGGCGTCTATTTAAGTCACGGAACGAAAATTATGTCGTATGTAGCGTATCAAACAATTTGTCTTCATCGCTAAAATAACATATTATATTCAATATTAAATTTAAAAAATACTATATATCGCGATAATTTTTGTTGGTCCCGGTATGATATATCGAAGAGTTTGCTCGATTGATATTCGATATATCGAATATCGAAATTATCGCGATATGAAATTACCCAATACCCAACACTAGTAAATAGACATATCTCCTCTATCTCTCCCTACTCCAAATCTAGGTCAAACATGTCGTCATCAAATCTTCTTCCCTTAACTCCCCTTCCTCTTCCTCCCATGCCATCATGGCCTCTTCATAGCTAACATCCCTGGTATTGTGTAACAGCCCATCGAACTGGCCAATCATGTAAAAACCATAATAAACCTTCCCCACATTCGGGGCCCCTTTGTCACACTCCCTCATCAACCCCACCACATGCTTTGAAACTGTCACAGCCTCCGTCACTCTCATCCAAAACGCCGGGCTCAAAATGTGGCCATTGATCTTAGCCCCCTCAAACATGCATGTAACCTTACCTATCCATTACTTATAATTATCATCAAACATTAAGCTTCCCAAGCTATCATTCAACCGTAAAAACCTTTGGAGCATGACAAAATTTGTCGCAAACTTGGGCTCTCCACGTTTAAAAAGCCGAAGTGCAAAGATCTTGTTGAACAAGGCTGCACTAATGTTATGATTGGTGATGAATTTCAACACCTTTTTTGCCCCTGAGGCAGGTGTTGAAATAAATGGTAACTTGCCCTAATCCTTCAACATCAAGTCCATTACTGGGTAGAGCATGGGGTCCACATGATCAAATGGTATTTACTAAGGAGCAACATGGTTATTGCCTTGTTCACAACTTGCACCACATGCTTAACCCCTACTGTGAGAACTCCCTTCTCCAACACCTTACTAACATATCCGACATCATTGATTTGCCCACACATGTCTTCCGTCGTGAGAAACATGTCACCCTTGGGGGTGACAGCGAGAATGTTAACGAGAGGCGTGTAATCAAGTGTTGTCCACCCGTATGTGATCGAGGGTATTGGTGACTTCCATCTTCTCCATGGAGTTCGTCAAATCCTTATTTACGGTCGCCTTAATCTCTTACAATAGACAAGTTCTCATGGCATTATGGAAAGTTAACTTGTAAGACCCCCTTATTTTCTAGGTCTTCTTCACTGCTGCCTTAAAATAGGGGTCATCCTATAGTTGGAACGACAATCCATTGCCAAAGATAGCCTTGGCCCAGGCTACATCTTCCTCTTTCTTGTTATGCCTATGAAAAATATTTGTTATTTTCTTTTATGCACCTTGTAATTTATTGCTTTAGCTAGACCCACGACTTTTGGTGAGTTCATCCAAATCGGATATTACACCTTTCTAAGAGCCATGAGAAGTTTTTTCGGTTTTCGATGCACCTAACTACTCTTTTACCTCGTCTAGACATAAATGGCAAGCTTTAACACCTCCACTCTTTACATTCCCTAGGTGGTCGTTTCTTATACTACTGGCTTGACCATATTCATGTACGGTTGTTTCTAAGTAGTCCCTCGTTTAGAGCCTTAACGTGCTCCCACTCTATTCCTCGAGATCTAAGTATGCATGTTTGTGGTGAGGTTCGTGAAAGCTACAAAGGCGCCTGCAATGGTAGCTTCAGCGGTTGCTTCTGTGTCATCTTCAATGGTGGCTTCCATGTAGTGGAGGACCGTCTTGAACAAATTCAAACTTCGCGCGCACAAATGGTGCAACGTCTCTTTTTTAAAATTCCTTACATTTTACCGTACAACGAAAACTAAATGAAATTTACGAAAAGAATAAAAGTAACGAATACTTCGTAAAAAGCGGAAAAAAATCCAAATCCGTGGGAATTGAGCATCTATGCTTCTAAGGGTGCGTACTATTTAGAGTTATTCAAGGTGACTTTAAGGTCGTTAGGGTACACTATTGTAATTCCCATTTATTTCAACCTAGATGCCTTAAATTTTCTATACTTCTAGGGTTTAGATGGTATACTTTCCGTAGATATCTGTACATTTTCGTATATTTTTCGTACTTCGTATGATTTGGTAGAGTTTTTTTAAGGAGACATTGCTCGTACATTTTTTTCGCACATATGAGACTATACAAAATACACGAAAAGTATAAAATCGACGAATACAACGTTAAAATGGTAAAAAAATTCAAAAATGTACGAATCAAATAAATATGGTTACTAGTGTTGTGTATCGAAGGCTCCTTGCCGATATTTGATATGTACCTAATTTTGGGTACCCGATAACTGCGACTTATCGAAATCTCAATACCGCGATATTAAGCCGATATATCGGCCGATAATTCGATATATTTATTCCGTGATATATCGAAGTTGACGCTAGGTCAGAAATTTTATAAAAGCCCCACCCCCCCCCCCCCCCCCCCCTTCCTCCCCTCCCCTCCCCTCCCTTCCCCTCCCGCGATCTCAGCGGGGAGGAGTACCGTACAATTTTCGTATGGTTTTCCGTACGTTTTTCGTATGATTTCCGTACTTTTTTCCTTACCATTTCGAGCCCGTTCAATGTTTGATATATTGAATATCAAATATTTTGCAACAATTTTTTACCCGATACATAACACGAATGGTTACAGTGCATTGTGAGAATATTAAAATAAAATAATAAATATACGTCATGTACCCACGAGCAGAGGTCGCAAAAGTCAAAAAATTTCATACCCGAAACTGATCGTTTTTTTTTCAAAATCTGAGTAACGGACGCCCGACCGAGTTTTGTCACACTCCAAAATTTGTAACCATTAACCGACCGTCGTTTGCGAAAAAATATTTTAACCGAATCTTGATTTTTCTCGACTAACCTTGCCCGCTGTAACCGAAAAATTACAAAATTAATCAATGTACGACGGAATAAGCCAATAATTACGATTTGTCGCGTTCCCTAAGATTTGCGAAATGAATAGTGTTACTACCATGTCAGATCTGCGACGCTTTGTCGCGTTGCCTAAGATTTGCGAAATGAATATTGTACTCCGTGTCAAATTTGCGACGCTTTGTCGCGTTCCCTAAGATTTTCGAAATGAATAGTGTACTACCGTGTCAGATTTGCGACGCTTTGTCGCGTTCCCTTTGATTTGCAAGTAAATAGCTTACTACAGTACCGTGTCAGATTTGCGACGCTAATCATGATGTCGTGTACTTCCACGATGCCAAAGAGTTCAAAGTACAAGAATGTTAGATTATAGGGACAGTACAAAATTTTCATTTTTTTTGGTTTTTTGGTTGACCGACCGTGACCGACCGTTTTTTTTTCCTGGTGAATCAACCGACTGTAACTGCCCGACCCCCAAAATTTGGCAACCGAATCCGTTCCGGATCCGGCGCGGGCGGTCGGTTAACGGTCGGTCACGGTTTCGGTTGACCGTTTGCGACCTCTGCCCACGAGGCCACGATCTACTATCCTATATTCTAGAGGATATTGCAATATAATAGAAATCTTATTCCCTATCGGCCAACAAATGCTCCCTCTATATCGAATTTCGTGATGCGCAACAGTGTACCTTACGCGACTACTGCAGTACTGTACACCTCGAATCGCTATTAGTGTTAATCACGCTAATTTGGCGCCCCTAAATTTTTACCCTAATTCTTAAATAGAGTGATAAAAAAAACCCTAAAAACTAAATTAGAGTGACTGATTTCCTTAAAATTCCCCAAATTCCCAATTAGCGTTAATCACACTACCTAAAAACTAAATTAGAGTGACTGATTTCCTTAAAATTCCCCAAATTCCCAATTAGCGTTAATCACACTAATTGTTTTTTAACACTAAATATTTGTTAACGCTAATAGCGATTCTCGGTGTACTGTACTCGGTCTTCCCTTTTGCTCACACATAACCTCCGTTACATTATGAATCTTATCAAGTGGTATATCGTACGGTTCGTAATCTAAGCGAAAATCCAAAGCGGCTTTCGCGTACATGGGAACGAACGTTACATCTCCCGCATTGTCTGCCAGGCCGTCCCCCCCCCCCCTCCCCTCCCCTCCCCTCCCCTGGCGCGTCCTCAGCGGGGAGGAGTATTGTACGATTTTCGTACGGTTTTTCGTACATTTTTCGTATGATTTTCGTACTGTTTTTCGTACCATTTCGAGCCCGTTCAATGTTCGATATATTGAATATCGAATTTATTGCGATAAATTTTTGCTTTGCCCTTTTTCTAAAAGGGAAAAGCATTGTAGTCGCCTTCGTCTCTAGTGACAACGAAAATTGACCGTTGATTTTTTTTGTGTAAGATCTTAAGCCGTTGAGTGTTTTGACTTTTGATTGGCGTCTCTGTTGACAACGATAATTGATCGTCGATTGTTTTTGTGTAAGATCGTGAGCCGTTGAGTGGTTTGAGTTTTGATTGGCTTTGTCATGTTCCATTTTGATGTAATGAAAAGAGACACGTGGTACAATTCTATTTGTTGTATTTCGCGTGGTTGTAGCGGTATGATAAAAGGCCAAACAAAATCGACGTCACGCCAAAATGTCGTGATATCAATACCGGTTGAGAAACGTACAGTATCGAACTTAAAAATTTTGCGCGTGCGATCCGGGACATCACGCCAAGTTGTCGTTTTCTCAATATCCGTACACGCCAAAATGTCGTGTTATCCATACCGGCTAAGTAACGTACAGTATCGTACTTTTGATTTTTGCGCGTGCGATCCCGTCACATCACGCCACGTTGTCGTGTTCTCAATATCCGTGCACTACTTTTATTTCAGTGTTGGCGTGACGTACGATGTGTCGTTTAATCTATACTGGTACAAAAACGTACAGTATCGCACTTTTAATTTTGGGGCGTGATATCTCGTCACATCACGCCACGTTGTTGTGTATTTCATATCCGTACACTACACAGAGAATCGTAATTAGAGTAGATAACGCTAATTCGGTCGCCCTAAATTTCGACTCTATCACGTTAAATAGAGTAAATGATTCGAATTTTTTCATTATACTATTTAAGGTAAAGTTTAATTAGCATAAAAAATTATAATATAGGTTCGTTTTAAATAGTGTAGAGTAAGGACAACGTATGACTGTGCAAATTCGTGCTTTTATAAGTAAAAAGGTAAAAATAATAATTTAATAGAATCGCACTCAAATTGCACTCAACCAAAAAAATTAATCACATCGAAAAAAACCCATTCGCATAGCTCTGTCTGTCGACAACATTATCGTCCGTGTGAACATTAACATGAATTTATATGTGAAAAGTTTATAGTTAAACGACAACAGTATGAGTTGAGACAAATGGTATATATATATGAGACAAATAGTACTAACGTCATAATTACGTCAAAATATACGGACTAACAGTTTTTGTATGTCTACATAATTTAGTGTTCATAATTACAGCACGGATAATTATTGCCGACATAACCTAATATAGAGTACCTAAATAAATTAGAGTAATCTTCCTCTATTAAAAGGTTATATCACAATAATTAGCGTTTATAACGCTAAACATTTTTTTTGTTTTTTTACTCTAATTTTTTCTTTACTCTAATTACGATTCGCGGTGTACCGTAATGTCTATGTTGGCGTCACGTACAATGCTCGTATATGGTACGCACTGTACCATCGCATTGTACATGGTAAAGACCATGACAATGCCAAGTGGATGGTTTCATTCACGTTTCGTTCATGTAAGGGGTCTGTTTAAGCGTAAAAGCTTCACATTAATTTGAGCATTCGATCTCAATCTACTGAACGATATGAATGATTGGACTGAATATATCATGTAGTATTAAATATTTTAATGTTAAATCTAGAATGCACATTAAACCATTAGAATTATTCAACCAGTATTCGTTTAAACAGAATACTAATGGTTTTTGTTTCTTTTATATTAAGGTGTTGCATTTATATTTTTTACAATTTTTTTTTATCAATACATAAAATCACAAAAGAAGAAAACAAAAAAAAGACTAACAAAATAAATAACCACAATATAACCTTGATCACATAAAAAAAACGCAAGAAACAAATGTAAACATAACAAAGATAATAATAAGAAAAAAAAAACATCAGACTTAACTAAGATTCAACCAACTTAGTCCAAAGACCCAAAAGGTTGGAACAACATCATTATCAGCTCGATGGCTAACTAACACTACAAACACGTATTTTATTTTATATTTTTTTATAGTTAGAATATGTTGATTACTTTAAGTACTTTTTTTTTCGATCAAACACCTTAGTCAAAGACCCAGATGGTTGCATAAACATCATTATCAGCTCAAAGGCTGACTAACATTACAATCACATATTTTTTATTTATTTTCGTTGTTTATTTTAGTAGATTGATTACTTTGAGTACTTTTTTTTTTGTGATCAACCAACTTAGTCCTAAGACTTAGAAGGTTGCATAAACATCACTATCAGCTCGGGGACTGACCAACATTACAAACACTTGTTTTCATTCATTATATTTGTTTGTTAGATTACATTATTACTTTGAATACATTTTTTTTTGTTTTTTCGATCAACCAACTTAGTCAAAAGACCAAGAAAGTTGTTGAACGTTATTATCAGCTCAAAGGCTGACTAACACTACAAACATTGGTATATATATATTTTTTTAAATACAACACAAATACTTGACTATTTGTTTCGTTGAAACTTGATTACTTTGTTTTTTTTTTGAAATACAATACAAATACTTTGAATATTTTGTTTTTGTGATACTTTGATTACATCATCATCATCATCATCATCTTCATCAGCTTCATCATTATCATCATCATCATCATCATCGTCGTCATCATCGTCATCATCTTCATGATCATCATGATCATCATCATCATCATCATTACATCATCATCATCATCATCATCATCATCGTCATCATCAACGTCAACATCACCATCGTCAACATCATCATCAGTATCATCTTCATTACATCATCATCATTACATCATCATCATCATCATCACCGTCATCATCATCGTCAACATCATCATCATTACATCATCATCATCATCATCATCATCATCATCATCACCATCATCATCATCATCATCATCATCATTACATCATCATCATCATCATCATTACATCATTATCATCATCATCATCATTACATCATAATCATCATCAACATCATCATCATTACATCATGGTTTTTTTTTTTTTAGATACAATACAAATACTTTGAATACTTTGTTTTGGTGACACTTTGATTACATCATCATCATCATCATCATCATCATCATCGTCATCATTACATCATAATCATCATCATCATCATTGTCACCATCATCGTCAACATCATCATCATCATTACATCATTATCATCATCATCATTACATCACAACATCATCATCATCATTGTCATAATCATCATTATCATCATCATCATCATCATCATCATCGTCATCGTCATTATCATTATCATCATCATTATCATTGTCACCATCATCGTCAACATCATCATTGTCACCATCATCGTCAACATCATCATCGTCAACATCATCATCATCATCATCATTATCATCATCATCATCATTATCATCATCATCAACGTCATCATCGTCATCATCATCACCATGATCATCGTCATCATCATCATCATCATTACATCATCATCATCATCATCATCATCATCATCATTACCTCACCATCATCAACAACATCATCATCATCATCATCATATTACATCATCATCATCGTCATCATTACATCACCATCATCAACAACATCATCATCATTACATCATCATCATCATCATCATCACCAACAACATCATCATCATCGTCGTCAACATCATCATCATCATTATCATCATCATCATGTTCTTTTTCATCATCATCATCATCATACATTTTATTTAATAGATACCGCTTAAAGTAAACTATCACTAGGAACTTCCCACCAGAGGCTAATAAACTTATTTTTATAAACGTAGCTTAAAATAAAAATAGAACTAAAATTTCTTACCAATGTCTTCGCTGTATAATGTCCCTGGCCATCATTCCATGAGGGGTCGTATCCTCCTCCGTCACAAACTTGTAGGGCTCTTCTTTAGGGCATATACTCCAATCATCACTTTCACCTTGTCCACTGAAAGAAACCAAAAAGACAAACGATCGTTTAAATATAACATGAACTTGTGAACATGGAAAACAATAGAAACGTAGTGAAATTAAGATACACAATACATTGTTCAGACAAACCATATAAATTGTGATCACTACATGCGGCATAGATTTGTGTTTATTACATGCAATGGAAACTTGTGAATATTCAAGCATCACTCTCGCCTTGTCCCCTAAAGATCCAAAAGGAAAAACGACCATTTAAATATATAAAGTTGTGAGCACACCATGTGGTACAAATTTTGTGACGTTTAGATGCTATACAACTAATGAACATAAAACAATAAACTTGAGTATACTTTTTATACTACATTATAAACTCGTGAACCTTGTAATATTGCATACAATAGAAAATTGGGAATATTCGAGCATCACTATTGCTTTGTCCAAAGGGGAAATCAAAAGGAAAAACAACCTTTTAACATATCAAATTGCAAATTTAACATATCCGTCTGTGTCTCAAGGGGCGTATAATTTGTTTATTCATATAATATGAACTAGTGAACACTACTGCAATAAAAAACTTGTAAGCAAGACATACAATACAACTTGCAAACACGAAACAAATACTTGTGTACGTTTTAACACTAATAATTAGCACATTAAAACAGTTAGATATAAATGTTAAAATAGTGTACATTTGTTTGTCGCGTATTGTCTACACCGTAAAAAACCGAAATTAGAGTTAGGAATTAATTAGAGTGAAAGTATGCGACAGTGTACGAATTGTCAGAATCTGTACTTTTACCTATATTAAAGTAGATATCCTCTCGACAAATCAGCTGTACCCATATTGGCGTACGTTGAAAAATTAGTGTATAACTTTTATTTCGAAATTTTTCTAAGTCAAAATTAATGTACATGACACTAAATTATTCTACACACTAATAATTTCTATACACTAAATACGATCGACGGTGTACTGTACTGTACTGCTTTTCCGTACATACCTGTACGGTTTTTAGTTTAAGATAGCCAATCGGAGGCTGAAAATTCTACTTTTCAATCGCAACCGTCAGATCTTCAATCCGTCATGTGTGTACGGAGAAAATATGTTTTAAGCGACGAAAAAAAACATTAACACTACAGTAATAGCGATTAGCGGTGTACTGTACTGTCCTGTCCAATATTCTAGAGGATATCGCATGATAATAGAAATCTTATTCCGTATCGGCCAACAAATGCTCCCCTCTATATCGAATAGCGTGATGCGCGACAGTGTACTGTACCTTACTCGACTACTACAGTACAGTACTATACGTACAGTACAGTACAGTACTGTACTGAACCTGACCTGTACTCGGCCTTCCTTTTTGCTCACAAAAATCCAAAGCGGCTTTCGCGTACATGGGAACGAACGTTACATCTCCCGCATTGTCTGCCGGGCCGTCCGCAAAAGAATGCTATAAATTGAGAAAAGCAGCAAAGGATAGACATACTTACCTGGGCGGGGTCGATCTGTGATCAGGAGGGCTGATGGCCTAGAGCCAGGCGCACCATTGCACCACGGCGGGCCAACGCCCTAACACGCCGGTATTCCCGGTGATGAACGCCATAATTTGTGACAGAGGGGGCCTGCGCTTGCGCGGCCCCTCCCAATGTTATTAATGTGGATTGTCTTAAAGTGTGAAATTGAATGCTTCAAGATTAAAATCAATGGAGTTTACCTAAGGTTTCGGTCAGCACAATGTAAAATAGTTTGGATGAGCTGCCAAGGTCTACAATCCATGAACCAGTTGGCATAATTTGAGTGGTACACCGCGAATCGTTATTAGCGCTGAGAATTATTAGTGTAAAGAAAAAATTAGCGTCATTCATTCTAATTTAGTGCCAGGGGACGTGGCAGATTATGGTCCACGTCCTTAAATAGTGTAGTTTAGTCTATTTAAGGTATTACTGTCAAAATTTTGGGGTGCCGATATAGAGTTCATAATGCTAATAACGATTCGCTGTGTACCATGCAAGCTAGGATTGGATATTGAAAACCGTGAAAGATTTTACGAACTGACTAACTTTGTATGTAAAATCTTAAAATCTTCATTTGCGTGGCATGTACTTGTGGTCGACCAGAAATCATCACTTTTTGCACGGGAACCACGAAGCTGGAAGTATGGCAGGAAGAGCGTGACAATGAAATATATTTTGGCATTGATTTTCGGCTGGATTTTGGAATCGCGTCCCCTTTGTCCAAAGGCACATGGCCAGTGCGCCGTGAGAATTCCGACGGTAGTCCATTGTGACATGTACCTTTATAATCCACATGTTGCCATCTTCAAACTGTATATATATAGGTGGGTAGTCAATTACAGAACCGGATATGGAGCGAATGCTTCGTGAATGAATACCCAAGTATAATCCAACAGTTGTTGATGCCTCCAGGACCTTTGAAGAATATTGGTAAGATCCTCTGTAATGTTGTTTCGCGAATGAAAAAAAAATAAGCAGTACAAAACAGTACAGAAAGACGGTACGAATTTATGAGAACAACCTCACTTTTCGTCCGATGGAGCTTCACCCTAACTTGGATAATGCCCAAGATGGAAAATATGATCATAAACCATTTAGAGTTTAGGGATAAAAACAGTTTTTAAATGAAAACTGAAACTGACAAACCATAGTGCAAAAGGCAGAGGTATTACTAACGACATGAATGGTGATGATTTAACCGGTTGATAATTTTGATAACAGCGTTTTATTTTGGCGTTTTTCCGTTAAGAAATGCCAATAATTTTACGTTTTTTTTTTTTATTTTCACGTGGTAGACCATTGGAGTACATAAAAAAAAAAAAAAAAAAAAAAAAGAAAAAAAAAAAGAAAAAAAGAAAAAAAAAAAAAAAAAAAAAAAAAAAAAAAAAAAAAAAAAAAAATCAAAAAGAGAATGAATAGCGAAACATAAAGACATTTTTGGGGAAAAAAAAATAATATTGTGGTACAATTCATGCTTGTGGGAAAAGTTTTTGGAATAGTTAAAAAAAAAGTATAACTAGACAAAACTGATACTTCAAACAAAAAAAAATAATAATAAATAAAAAAATAAAATACACATTTATCGTATCATTTCAATTAAAAAAACTCTAAAAAAAAAAACTCAATTTAAATGGGGTTGGAAAAAAATGGGTCCATAAAGAACAAAATTTATTCCTCGTCAAAAAACATTTGCGAAACTTTCTCTTCAGTTACAGAGGGAAAAAAAAAAAAAAAAAAAAAAGGAAAGAGATGGAGAAGAATAAAAAGAAAAAACTTTGTTAAACCAATAACTAAAAGAAAAAAAGAGAAACTAAAACTTCCTTAAAACACTAACAAACATTTTTTTCCATATGTACAAAAATTCCTAAAATATTTACCCCAAAAAAAAAAAAGGGGGAAAGTTACAAGTCTAATTATCATTTTTCTTACTTCCCTAGTTTACTTTTTTCGTCCTAGTCTTCAAAAACATAATAACGGCCCTAAAATCTACACTAATTACGGTAAATGCCGAGAGAGAGCGAGCTCACATTGAAGATATTGCAAATTTTGAGTGGTGGTCTACAAAAGTATAAAATGCATAAAAAGTACAAAATGCTTAGAAAAAGACGGGGAATTAAAATTTCTTAAGCAAACCCCTAATGTTGAAGTCGTGGAAATTTTGAGATTTAAAAATGAAAATAATAAATATTTCAAAATGTTTCTTTATTTCTTTTGTCCTTTCTTGAGGGTTTCCGATTTTTTTTTTTCAAGGGTTTATTTACTTTAAGGGTTTGTTTTAGATGCTTTGCCGATTTAGAATTAGCGTTTTCTAGGGTATTTTTAGGGTTTACGTGAGGTTTCATAAAGTTTTTGTAGGGTTTTTAAGAGTTTTTTAAGGGTTTCAAGAAAGGGTATGTTGTTTTTTTTATCTTTTTCAAGGTTTTTTTTTTTTTTCAGTTTTCAGATGTTTACCTGTAGGGTTTCTCGCAACATCTTCTCCACCATCTCCTGCTTCACTCTCTCCGTCTTCTCTCTCTTCACATCCTCCCGGAGAGCCATCACCATGCCTTTCAACGCCTCCATCTGTCCCATATCCCTCACCATCTCTCTCAGTACAAATTTGGGTGTTTTTAAGGTGTTTTTTAGGGTTTTTGAGGGTTTTTAGGATATATTAGGGTTATTTTAGGGTTTTTTAAGGTTTTTTCTACCATGACTTCAAAAGTGTTACTTGATGTATGGATGGATTAGGAAATGTTATTGATTGTGACTTCAAAACTATTGCTAATGTATGATTAATTTATGAAATGTCAATGTGTAATTGTATTTTTAAAGCGGTACTTAAAGTAACCATCTGTCCCATAAACCTTTGTGTCTCTCTTTAGTTTAAATGATCTCAGTATAAATTATGACTTCAAAAACTATTTCTTGATGTATGATTAAATTGTGAAATGTTAAATGTATAATTTCTTTTTAAAAACTTCATCGGTAGCAGGAAAACGAAGCACATGCTAATAAAACAAAAAAGTAAAACGAATCAAACCGAGAACCGGCATCAAAATCAAAATCGGAGTCAGAATTGAAATTGAAATTAGAACAATCGGAATCGAGATCCCAATCCAAATTACAACTTGGAATCAAAATCAAAATCAAAATCAAAATGAAAATGAAAATTAAAACCAAAACTGAAACCAAAATCGAAATCAAAATCGAAACCAAAAACGAAATCCAAAGGGGGAGTGAGAGAAGTTATGGTTTGTTATTCACCTTCTCCTTGGCTTCTCTAATTTTTTTCTCAGCTGCCTCCCTTTCATTCGTAACCGCCGTTTCCAAATCAAAACACCTGTTAAAATATCAATTACCCGTGAATTCAAAGATAGGTTTATACTATTTTTTTAATGCATTTTGAAGATTTTTGTGGAGTCCAACACATCATTCAGTCAAAAAGTACAAAAAAGTACAAAAAGTGGAACATGAACCGTCTATTCAGGTTAACACCACAATTACGGTGCCGGTTTTTTCTGAACCCTGTTCATAAAATGTCATAATAATAAAATAATATGGTATTAACATAATAATTTGTGTAATAAAATCCACACTAATACTGGTAAAGAGTGTGACTGTATATAATGGTTACGGTTCTAAATTTCCGTAACAAATTTAATATGTTCAATTTTAAGATGTTCTCATAAAAAAAATACAAAACCAACTTGATACATTTCTCCGCAAAAAAGTGAACCTCAATTTTGACAGAATAAATTATAAGTGGCACAAAATTCATAAAACATAGAATATTTTGGCCATTATTGGCTATCAGATTTTGCCAGCAATGCCCATTCTTAAAAATTATAAAGCTTTCAAACCAGTCCCACCTTAAAAAATAAAAAGTTTTCAATCAGTCCACACACTTAAAATTTACGAAGCTTTCAATTTGGTCCTCCACATTCTTAAAACTTATAAAGCGTTCAAATCAGTCTATATCCTTAAGAGTTATAAAGATTTCAAATCAGTCTACAACCTTAATACTTAAAAAGCTTCCAAAAAAATAAAAATAAATCCATTCCGAGGTCGTTTTCCAGTACTAACCTTGTTCGTAAATCTCGATTTTCTTCCTCCATCCTCGATAACCATTCAGAGTCAACTACTCTTTGTAAGGGACGATCTTCTTGACTATGAGGTATTATATCCGCTAACTCCTCTCCTCCTCCTCCTCCTCTATTTTGAGAAAATGGCATATAGCTTCCTTCCGGTTGAAGATTAAAAGAAGATACTCCATTGGATATATTATTCCCTACACAAACCTCCACTCTCTCCTGCTTCCCCAACAATTACACAAAATCCCACAAAAATGCAATACTGAAACATTTCTCAAAACATTTCTAAAACATTTCTCAAACATTTCCGAAACATTTCTCAAACATTTCCGAAACATTTCCAAAACATATCTCAAACATTTCTGAAACATGAAGGTACGAGAATGAGAAAAAAAAAGAAAAACAAAAAAGATACTCAACAAAGGTATTTCCGCACTAAATGTCATGGAAAAGATACGCACCTTATCGCCTCCCACAGACTGTCCTGTTGAACTTTTCATCCCTCTCATTACTCCTCCTGACGGCCTATATGACGGATCATCAGTTCTCCGTCGATGAATTATATTTCTGACCTCGCTCCCTCCTCCTCCTCCACCTCCTCCTCCTCCTCCTCCTCCTCCTCCTACTCCCACTCCTTGGGAAGAACCTTCCGCTACAGATGACTGAAAAGGATTCCATTCCGTATTTCCGTTTGTCACATTCCCACCTGTTGTTTGACAATTCTCTTAACCATTTCACAAAAAGACAGCATCAAAATTAGACTCGAAAAAAAATTCAAAAAATAACTCTTTACAAAATGATATTTTAAGCACTTGATCCTTTCGTGTGAAATACGACAATAATATTGAGCAATAGAAAGAAAGACACTGTCCGATATGTTACAACAAAAAATAAAGTAGAAAGCTTTAAAAAAATAAAGTAGAAAGCTCTTAAAGTAGCTTCAGATATTATAAGAATTACCTCCAGTAAAGAGATGTTCTTGAGATGTTGGAGTTATGGGAATTAATCCAGGAGAGGGAGAGGGAGAGACTTTAGTAGTAGGAGGAGGAGAAGAAACCGAGGCTCGTCGAGTCGGTCCCCAGGGAGTATATCCCACTTTTACCGCATGTTGACTCCTGTCCCCCAATTAAAATTCCCTTTTACTTATAAGTGCCATGCTTTTTTTTATTATAGTTTTACATAAAAGAAATTCTTTTCTCTCTCACTCCTCTCTCCTCTCCCGGCCCCTCCCACTCCCCACCTCCCCAGCCTCCCACTCCCACTCCCCTCCCCCCTCGAATATCAGTCTTTCCAAAATAGCTGAAGACCCGATACACAATATCATTCCCTCTCCCTCTCCCTCTCCCTCTCCCTCTCCCTCTCCCTCATTGTCACCCTTTGTTACACCTAGTACTGTTGCCATCTGACAGTCGATAATGTCAAAATATCATTGTAAAGGAATTCTTAGTACCAAAGTTACTAATTTAGTGTAGGATGATGTGACATATTGTAGTCCACTCCCCTTGAATAACGTGACACACTTAATAAACAATATTTTTTGATTTTTGGCCAGAAACAATCACACCCAAATTAGTGTTGTAACTCTACTACACTGCCCATCGCTATTATAGTATAGATAATTCCCCTAATCCGAGTGAGTATTATTTTGACCCAAAATCATAAACTAGCGTTAATAACAGTACTTAGTTGAGTGGCCCATAATGAGCCACGTGGCAAAACTTTCCATAGTGTTGTTCATTTTATGCCGAAAATTTACCAACTCCAATAGTGATGGGCGGTTATTTTTTTTTTTTTTTTTTTTTTGGTTGGAGTGACTAAATCTGTCCAGTTTAAAGCATGAGATAGAGTGGGAACACTTGAATCCTTTGTACCACTATTATTGTGGATTAGTAGTACCGAAAAAACCCAAACTAATAGTGGTGAAGATGCAGTGAAACTACAATGTTTATTTGTTACAACGTGAATCACTATGTGTCAAAAAAAATAGCTTACATAAGGACTGTTTTAGTGTTAATAATCTATTCTGGTGCAAACGTCGAGGACAATTTTGAACCACACGTTAAAAAAGAATAACGGTTAATACTATTAACACCGTTTGTGTTTAGAAGGCAAAAGAAAACGGAACCGGATTAGTGTTGGTAACGGCAAATAACGATTCGCGGTGCAACAAAGTGAAACACTTATTAACAATAGCGCGAAATCTGATTTAAAGTTCTGATTTAATAATTATAAGGTTAGGCTTGTGTGATGAGAATTAGTGTGTTATTGACACAATTTTGTGAATTTTGGTTTAAGAAAAGAGACAAACGCACAACTAAATAGTGTTGTCAACTCCAATAGCGACCAACAGTGTAGTTCAATTCTGTATAAGTTAGTTTTTCTAATGTGGGATAAATGTCTCTCAGTCCTTACTGTGGAGATTCCTCAACAGAAATGTTTCCAGTATTGTTTCCATTTGTGAGCCCACTATTAGTAGTGTTGGGAGGTATAAAGATTCCTCCTCCCGAATATCCAACCCGGTAGGCATTCAGTTTCCTGAACTCAAGCACCACTCCCCCTACTCCCCGTTGTCAACCGACAATTATAGATTTTCACTCTATTTTTTTACCATATTATCTCCCTCTTCTCTCCCTCTTTTCTAGTTTATATCAACTCGGGAAGACTCAATAGAGCTTTTCAATATGGACCCTTTGTCTCTTCTCTACTTTTTTAATATGAAATATGGAATAAGAACCTGAAACCTCTAAAAAACTTCTAAATACTCTTATAAAGATTTGAAAAAACTCTTCAAAACTCCCTCGAATAATGTTAAAAAAGTTAAAAATACGGAAAGGGAAGGTCCGGTCAAAACAATTTGTTTGACCTAAGGGAGATTTTATCTATATGTGGCCCTTATCTTTGTTTCAGTCACCTTAGGGGGAGGGGGGGGGGGAGGGAGAATGAGAGGGGGAGGGAGAGGGAGAGGGAGA